>JAGSMR010000064.1:0-265000 GCA_029286605.1 Sericinus montela | reverse complement strand
TATGCACAGCCTGGAAGACATGACACAACCCTGTTTTACGCCCGTTTGCACGCTAAGCGTGGGTGACAGGCCCTACCCGCACACAGGTTTTACGGTCACAGTAAGTCACCTTACTCAGTAAGGCACAGCAATTAGCAATCGACCATCCACACCATACCCCGACAACAGTTCCCACATTTTCATCCTTACAACCTTATCAAATGCTTTCTCAAGATCCACAAAAGCACAGAAAATATTCTGGTTAGCAGCCAGAAGCTTCTACGCGATCATGCGGAGAGAAAATATTTGATCCAGGATTCCAGGTCTAAATCCGCATTGTGCCTCCCATAGAAATCTTTCCGATTTCTCTTGCATCCTACGTGTTAAAACCTTCGAGTAAACTTTACTTGCTAAACTGATCAAGCTGATCGCCCGATAGCACCCGCAGTCATGTGAACCTTTACCTTTATATAAAGGTACAATGACTGCAGATCGCCAATCTTCCGGGACAGCCCCCGTCCGCCAGCACAAATTGCACAGCAGATGAAAGCTGTCCCAGACGCGAGGCTCAACATACTTGACCATTTCAACAGTAACTCTGTCTAGTTCCGCAGCCTTACCATATTTCAAACTTTGAATCGCACATTCAACCTCCTTCATACCAATGACCTCAGTGTCATCGAGGTCCGAGTCTGGCATACCAGTCACGACCAGGCAGTCACCCTCGGTTTTCTCACTAGATCATCACACGCATACATCTCTCTATAAAATTCGCTCCATCGCTGCATGACGTCCGATTTTTCTGAGAGAACGTCATTGGTTCTCGAAAGCACTTTGTTCATTCTAAAGGCTGTCGCAGCAGTCCGGGTCCTTCCAACCTCTTTCCAGAAGAGTTTGGAGTTCTCCATGAAGTTGTGCGACAACCTTTCCTCCGCATCCATTCTACACCATTCCTCAATCAATGTTTTCGTGTGGGCTTTTTGTGGCTTATATCTTTCTTTTTATCTTCTCTGTTATATCCTTATCATTACTAGAAGCCAAGTAGTCTAACCATGCTTTCTTCTTCTTATTTACTGCTTCTTTCACTTCGTCATTCCACCATGCATCACACTTTTTACTACTACCTCTTTTCACAGTTCCACACACGTCTCCCGCTGCACTAACCATATCATCCCTAAGGCTCTGCCATATTTCGTCCACACATTCTTTCCTGACATGGATTATGTCAAGCTTATCGGCCACCCTTGCTTGATATTTATCCCTAGTGTCCGCTTCCTGAAGCTTCCAGCTTCGGATGCTACCGACCGACTGTGGTTCTGGTATCGCCGTTCGGTGGCGCCAACCCGCAAACAGACCCCTAAATCTAGTAATCACTAGATAGTGATCCGTTCCCAGGTCAGCACCCCGGAACACTCGCGTATCCATCACCTGTTTTCGCAGTCGGTCATCCACCAGGAATAAATCGATCATACTTCTAGCATTCTCTCTTTTTTAGTATAAATATGGATTTTCTTGTGATTGAGCTGAAACATAGTGTTTATCACAAGAAAACCCTTTTCCTTGCATACAGCCAGTATAAGGTTGCCAGCAGTAGCAGTTAACCCTTTTATCACCAAACATTCCAAGCACCGACTCGTACCCTGTATATCCATTCAAATCACCACATACAACAATTCTTTCGTTTTCCCTAACCGACTTGACGACGAAGCTACCGGCGCATAAATAGCCTTAAGGAATAACTTCGTCAGTCCAAATTTAAAGCGAACCCAGAAAGGTCTTAAGTTCACAACCTTATATTCAGTCATAACATCGACCAACCGAGACGACAGCAGCACCTCCACTCCCTGGCAAGCGCTCTCGCTCTCCGGAACTCCGGATCATAGAGCTAACGCCCCGCCAGGGAGCTTTTCAGTACTACTGTCCTTCCGTTTCGTCTCCGACAAACACACGACATCTAGTTCTCTTTCTTTCATTCGATCAACTCATCCGTTTTATCTCTCATGCCTCCTCTAACATTCCACGTGCCAACTCTGCACTCTGTCCTCCACCTTCCGCCGTGTCGGGCTGTGCGTGACGGGTGGCGGTCCCCATCGCCGCTTTGCGCGCTGCATTCCACAGCAACGGGGACGAGCTGGAGTGCGTCGCCTTGGGGGGCCGCCCTAACCCTCGTTGGCATGGGTACGCAGCTGAGTAGAATTCCAGTCCTGAAAATGGCTGGCAAGGGTCGCAACGTGCACGCTTCTACAATGACCCCCAAAACTGCCTGATGTTCTCTAAATATATTTTTTTTCGTGTGGAAATCATCACTGTTTTTATAATTAAATTATTTGGGGTACTTCTGGGTATTTTATAAGGACCGGGAACGTATAATAAACAAAACTTTCAACAGCTATCGACAGACGGTGTAACTATATCGAAAAATAATATAACCAATGTCAAACAGATTGGTGATGGAATATCCACGAAAGAAAGAGTATGTTACATTTTCACGCCAAAATCACACTAAACTTTATACACTAAGTTATAAATTTTGATGGATTTGTCTCCGCTATGTATTCAACTTCGTGCACAAATTTCAACACGACGTTGAAGGCAAATATCAATTATCAACAAGTAATTACTCCTAGCAGGATTCGAACACGCAACGTTTAGCTTTGAATGCAGGTTCACTACCAACTCGGCTATCGGTCCCTAGTTCCTAGTTACCTAGGTCGGGGTGGGTAGTAGATATAGGGCAGTTTATTTAATTTTTATCATCTATTTACAAGTATAAATACATACGAGTATGTTGAAGATTTTACTGTATCCTCTTTATACTCGTACCCATGCCGAAAGATGTTCTCACTGTGTACTAAAATTATGTTACAAATTTTTTCAGAGTTATTTTTCCAAATATAGAGTATTAAAACTATGTTGATTAAATTTAAAAAACTATATTTGAAAAAATATATTGAGTGACTTCGTTGGTAAACAATTTTCATTTGCTGGAAAAAAATTAAAAATTTTTCAAAATTTACGCCGAGTAAGCCAAATATCCAAAAAAAGAGTGGCGTGTTATATGACGCGGCTCATAGTGTTGTGGACGGATGAAAAAGAAATCTAATAATTTAATTAGCTTGTGTAAACTACATTATATAATTTATTATTTTCAGCCAAAACATGTAAATTTTGCGCACTTGATACTATTGGGTATGAAACGTATAATTGACCATGGGAGAACCAAGAAGTTTGTAAATTAATCTCCCCAATTAATGTCTCTGGACTCGTGATTCCGACCATCCAGGCTATCGTGACTTAAATTATATTATAGAAAACTGCAGCCTTTTAAATAAGAATGGTATTTTTTGGTATAATTGGGATAAGGGGAATGAGCACGCATCTTCTTAGAATATTCCAATAAATATGGTCGTTATTATAATAATTCTCACAAATTATTTACCACAAATCTATCTATGGCCAATATTTTTGTATCAGAAGCGGTATAGCGAAATTCCATATTGAGTTGTATTTTAAGCGATGATTTGCGTGGCCGTAATAAAACAGTGTTTCATGACGCAAAGTGCTCTGCTGATATAGAAAATGATAGATGGGTTTATAGATAGATGTTGGGCGAAAATTTAGGACCTTTTTGGGGATGATAAATGACACATCAAATAACTGGACACATGACTTTCATGTATTGAGTACGAAATGCCCCATAGCTTTAAATTAATCTATGAACAATACTCTGTTGACTCGATGGTCTACTTTATAGTGACTTCGAAGTTAACAAATTATAAATAAAAAACTATAAATTAACAAGTATAAAACAATTCTATAAAAGGAGCTTCATTCTTATCATAATGCCTTTTAATTTAATTACACAAAATTAAAAGTTCTCAACAAGTATAAGAATTTGTAACTATATAATTTAATTGGCTAAAAGCCAACTTACAAGCGTAACAACACCCGTAAGAAGAGAGGGAGTATTATATTAGTAGACTAGCTTATATTTTGTGGATGTTATACCATTTGCTGGTTCATTGCTTAAGTTCTTTAACAATATCGTTTCGAATTTTAAGTCATTTAGTTTTAATCTTAATACTTTAAAGTACGTCTGACGACCGCAAAAACATGACATTTTCTGACGTATTTTTATTTTTACTGTTATAAGTAAATATTATAATATAAGTTACTGTAATATACATTAAAATAGTAATTATTATAATAATCTTTATACAAATAATTAAAATAACAAAATAATATTTTTAAAATAAGCCTGTGTACATCTACTAGAAGTGAAACCTTAATACAAAAATACTACAATGTATTTTAACTCATTCTCTTGCTGGCTAAATGCTATAGATGTCTGTGCTTGCATCCTTTTTATGACACATTTTCGCTATACGCTATATTAATATATACATAAATAATATTTAATAACATATCTTCATGCATAGTCCCTGTCGAGGTAGCCAGAAAGTAACGATCGCCAAGTGTTACGATCCTATCATACCCTTTTAGCTTCTTTCAAATTAAATTTTCGCACTGCATATTTTCTCCGCCATTCTGTCTTTGCCCATTTGCTCAAAATTTCCAAAGCATCGAAGCACACCCTATCCATACTATTGATAAGATCATCATTCATACTGCTTATTGCTTATTTCTTTTCCTTTTCTGTCGGCCCAGTTAATGCTGCAAAATTTGCGAAGAGATCACACTTCCACAGCATTCAGATATTCAAATCACAAGGTAGTAGATAAGGATTACGACTTGACGGGTTTATTGAAATTCAGGCACCCGTATTTTTATTTTAGGTGACATTTAAGGACTCCTGCCTAATATGTGTATTTTTTTTATAGAAAAGGAAGGCAAAGGAGCAGGTGGCTCACGTGATGGTAAGTGATTACCGCCGCCCATGAACACCCGCAATATCAGAGGCTTAGCAGATGCGTTGCCTTCCTTAGAGTGCCCCACTCCCCCAGAATTGGGGAGGGGGGTGTGTGGGCCACCGGTTACCTGCACTCACCAGACGAAACGCAGAAGTTTGTTAGACTTCTACTTGACGCCGGTATTCTGTGAGGTCGTGGTACTTCCCCGGTCGAGACCATTCATGCAACAATAAAAGATGCTGCGTGGCTCTACTACTGTTAAGATATATAGTGAATTTACCGCAAGGCTAGGATAAAATATTTTAGATTAGAAAAAAAGTAAATAAATCTCGATAAGGTCACGATAGCCGAGTTTTAAAATTATTTTTTATTATTTATTATTTAAAATTATGAAGATTATTATAAGGTTTGGTGGTCGGAATTTCGAGTCGAGAGACCCGAGTTCGGTCCCCAGGTGGTAGGCTCGTACCAATAGGTTTTTCAGACATTTATGTACGAATTATATCGTTGGATTGGATATAAAGATGACGACAGGCTTACCACCATTTATGTTGTCTCAAAAATATCTTCGGTAAAAGGTGAGTCGAAAAGACTTAATTGTCTAGACCTGTTTCAGTTTTAGAATATAAATAAATGTGATATATGTGATAATAAATGTGATAAGATGTGTAAGAAAAATAAATGTGATAAATCGACGTTATGTACGGATTACGAAAGTCGTTGGTTGTAGCTCGCTATTCGACTATTGATGTAAGCCACTCCAGACATAAGCATTGCAGCTTGGTTGGAGTGCTGATCTGGAATACAAGTACTGTTATTTGGCATTGCATTCTATTTTAAAATGAAAATATTATCTCCAGTATTAATGCGTGTGGTATCATCATTGTTCTTGACACATCAACACATGTGCTTTAACTGTTTACTTTATTATATTAATGTATTACACTAATTTAATTATTAAACTTACTTTTTTTATAAAAGAAAAAACAATTTGCACTAATGGACAGGCGCTTGCTTAAAGACGCGAGTAACCTGGGTTCAATCCCACAAAGGGACAATTAAAGCAGTCAACAGCTATTTAAAGAGCTAAAATTACCCACGAGCTCAGTGTAAAAACATCGTATGGAGTCCTGGGCGTCTCACAAATAATAAATTGAAATAAATATATCCCGTGTGAATTCATCCAACCAACATTAAAACGGAGTGAGGGACGTTCGAACAAATGCCACTGACTACCGACAGCCAGAGTAACGGGCAGCAGCTTTTAATGTGTAAAGTGCCTGGTGCCTATTCCCTTGTCAAGTGTTGAGTTAATAGGAAACTCTCCGTTACGTTACTATGTACATATATAATACATATTTATAACATGTATTGTTTATCTGTGAATTACTCTTCAATTACTGCATTATTTTATAGTTTAATTCGTTGCGAAAGTAACATAGAAAAGGTTCAAATTTTCACAACGTTCCCAATACAGAGATAGACCACTCACTGAAGACATTTTTGGGATAACGTGACAGGTGGTGAGCCCGTCGCCGTCGGTATGTCCAAGCCAACGATATAAATCATACATAAGTTTGAGGATCGAACTCAAGCTCTTGACTCGAATTCCGATCACCCAACCAATCGGCTATCGTCACTAAAAGGTTTAAAATATCAGTATTTTTACAAATATTTGCAATAAAAATTCTAAAATAAAATATATGGCATAAAGATCATTTATTAAGATAAAACGTTTCCTAATACTTCGATCAGTTAAATCTTATAAATTGGTAACATAGTTGTCAATTATTTGAATACAATAAATAAATAAATATCTTTCCCAATTCCTTTCCACCAAAGATATTTTTGGGACAACGTGACAGGTGGTGAGCCCGTCGCCATCTTTATGTCTAAGCCAACGATATAATTCGTACATAAGTTTTTAAAAACTCATTGGTACTGCCACCTGGGGATCGAACTCGGGTCTCTCGACTCGAAATTCCGACCACCCAACTACTCGGCTATCGTGACTTTATTTTCTTAATCCGTACGAAAACATGTCTAAAGAGGGATTGAATCTTCAGTATGCCTTCAGCAGTTTTTTTTATTGCTAATGGAAAATTACATAAACTTCTTACACGGCTAATAAGATTAAAGATAATTGCTTTCATTGTTATAATTGTTTCCATGTTTATTATAATTTTGTATATAATAACTGTTTATTCCACCATTATGTAAAATTTTACTAAGGTTAATGCCTACAAAAGAATTTAGTGTCGTGATAGTACAAATATCCATAATTTCTTTGAATATGCTAATCCACCCAACATCATACAGACATAGTCCTCGCTAGTACTGGAAAGTTTGCACTGATCGCTATAATCGACAACCGGATTGGCGATCGTAGTACCATAATTACTTTATAGACACCTTACACGCTGCTACCCGTAACAAGTCAGCTCAATCGGTATTTTTTTTGAGACGGTTCCCGCTATGTGTGGCGATAGCATATTGCATTTCTTCATTCAAGCTTTTCATTTAATCACCTCTTATAACGTGCGCAAAACGGTCAGCGACACCTCGGCGGTGGCAGAGCATACACTCAATTCCAACACCTAACATTGTATGAGGTTCGACAAGGTGAAAGTGTTGGCATAACAAGGACATGGGCCCTGCCACCAACTTAAGAGGCCGTATTCCTTAACGTGACGCGTAATGAGAATGATATAATACTTATAACTACTTAGATGTTATGTGCTTAAACTCGAACAGTAACATAAACGCATCGCCCTCGCCATGTTCTCCGTTATCACCGGCGTAGCACTCTGCTCGTTTGCCGGTTTATAAAAAAAAAACCTCCACCACTATGTAACAAATAAGTTTTTGAATTCACGGAAATTTTCTACTGTTTGTCTAATGAAGGCTCTCAACTTTAATATTCAATGTACCTTTATTACCTGTTACATATATTATTTCCACCCCAGAACTGCGGAAAATACGTGAAGATAAAAAAGCTTACGAAAGCTGTGGTTTACCTACATTTCGCAATGCTAGTGACCTGGGTTCAATCCTCGGGCAAACAATGCTAAAATTTTTAATAACGTGAGTACACTTGTACGTTTAAGAAATAATAACAAAAATAGTACATTATTTCCAATATATGTGAAGTCCGCCAACCCGCACTGGAGCAGCGTGGCATTTACATGCTACGCTGCTCACTCTCTCTCCCCTCTCTCTTTCTCTCTAAGTACTTTGAAGAAAGGCCTTTGCCCAGTAGTGGATATTTACACATATGTGTAATTAAATAAATTAAGTAATCTTACAAATACAAATGAAGTCACGATAGCCGAGTGGTTGGGTGGTCGGAATTGCGAGTCAAGAGACCCGAGTTCGATCTCCAGGTGGCAGGCTCGTACCAATACTTATGTACGAATTATATCGTTGGCTTGGACATAAAGATGGCGACGGGCTCACCACCTGTCACGTTGTTCCGAAAATATCTTCGGTGGAATATGGGTCAAAGGGACTTAATTTCCTAGACAAGACCTCTGTCTACCCCTGTATTGGGAATTGCGTGAAGATATTTTTTTTTAATTTTTTTTTTAATTTTTACAAATACAATTACTTACTTTAAAAACATTCTTACTTAACGGTCCTCTAAAAGTCGCGCAGGACGTAGGTCTCGTTTAGCAAGAAATTTCCAGAATTTCCATTTCGCCCCGTTTGTCAATTGCAGAACCAGACATCGCACACTTCAGAAGCTGAAGCTTGTCATTGGTTTACGTATCGTATCTTAATATTAATCAAAATATTTTAAAGATATTTTCGTATGGAAAGATGGGGGCGGTGTATTCTAAGTGCGAAACCTAATTTTATATATTATATATTTTATACGCTATAAAATAGCGCAATAATGTAAAATGCTACCAAATCAAAAAATATAAAGGTACGGTGTTTTAGGCAGTTGAGTTATTACTTTAATGCATATTCTGAATACATACATGACATTTCATCTCTTTCTCAGTGTGGCAATTTACTTTTATCATTATTCTTTTTGTGGGTAGATGTTGGTTACTAATTTCTCTGGGGTCCCATAATCGTTTGCCTTTCTTAAGAGATCGCGAAGAATGTGTAACAAGAAATATATAGTATTAAATTTATTTTCTTAGAATTTACGAGAACGAATTATTTAATAATTTTCAGATTTATATAGAATATCGTAAAACACACATATCAAATATATACCATATGTCTTATAGTGTTTCGCCTAGCATTGGCATAATTATAATTCTCGTATTTACTTAACTCTATCAAATTCAAATATCCGTAACTCGTATTCATCCATAAATGTATATTTTTCTCCTTTCAGTTTTATTACTTAACTAACGATTCTGATTCACCTAGCCATTGACATTAGCCAGCTGCAAAATAAAAATTAAACTACGATAGAACTAGATATTCTGAATAGTATTAAATTGCTAAGGTGACGTGAACTGTGTGTTTTTTAAATTGATAATTTTTGTCTACAAAAGAAATACCTGTTTAAAAAAGGCGGCATCTTTTAACAATATTCACTGTCCAATGAGGTGCTTTACTTATATGGCCAGCAGTGAAAGATAACTTCATAGCTACTGACTAATTTGTAATTGGCAGTATATATGGTTCTTAACATCAACTAAACTGGAGATACTCAATTTGTTATTTTCCGAAAAATAATAAAGAAATTACATTATACACAATATATAATTCATCTTTCTTTCAAAAGATCATTGGAAATTTTTTAACTACTTCAAAAGGAGGTCTTCATAAAATATAACCTAGAACCACAACATATTAGCTTCCAAAAAGAAAAACCGATACAGCCTATAACCACATCGCATCAGCTTTCAAAAAGAAATACAACATCGAAATTAATCTATTCGCTTAGGGGCTACGATACTACTAAATCAGAAATACTGATATTAAACTATAACTTATAACACAGAGACTTATAACTTATTCGTCGAAAATTAAAAACTGCGTGAAAGAAAACATCGCGGGGAAACGAGTTTTTCATTAAGTGCCAAGCTAGTGATAAAGTATTACAGCCGTTCCGGTCTGAGAAACGAACCTGTATCACTCATGTATCCACCAATTGCCCCGACCACTAGGCTACTACGGCTCTTCTTGATTAAAGTAACTTAAAGACTTATATCAAAATTTATATGAAGTATTGAAGTATTTTAAATTCACGTTAATATAATATGTAAGTATGTGTAATTTTTGTGTAATATCTCTTTAGTTTTGTTTCTGTCTATTAATATGTGCACCACCGTCCTCTTATTATAGTCTAGTTTCTGTCCATCCATAGGTTGCCAGGAAGAGATCACTTTTAGTGATAAGGCCGCCCATTGTACTGTTGTCTATCTTTGTTTTCTTTCAGTGATTTTTATGTTTGTTATATAATAAAATTATATTTAATTTAGATTTAATTAAGTACTGGTATATCATATAAATTTAAAACATTTTCGTAAAGTTTAGAGAGCAAAAATTCTTATCACACTTGAGATTGCTTAATGACGAAACTCCGAAGAAACCTCTAGCTTTGAATTGATTTACATCACGCTGACGTTGTTATAGGCCTTGTTAAATTTTTTAATTTATAATTTTTTATTTCAATACGCCTGTTAATAATTGAAAGGAAATAAGGAAATCCATCAACACTTTCAGATCTATAGAAAAAAATTCGTGATTGGCGACCATCTTGTGTAACATGACGAACTGACCACTTACAATAATATCTATTTCTTATTTCTTTTACTTTCCCTGTAGTATTGGCGTAGGAATAATAGCAAGCCTTCTCCGTGAGTGTCGTAAGAGGCGATTACGGAAAAAGCCAGTTAAAAATGCAATAGGCTACCGTCAGTTGGCGGGCTAACCTTCTTTATAAGTACCAGATTAAAATTTGGCAGACGTATGACGAGCAGCAGTGTCTAAGATGTATCTGGGTAATGCGAAAGCCAAACAGTCTAGAGGCTTATGACCTGCAGAGGACTTTTACAGGTTGATAACACTATAAAAAAGACTGACTGAAAAGAGGATTCCTAAGGAGTTTCTTTTGCTTAGTTCTTACTCGCAGAAAAACTTCTTTGCGACACAGTGGTAAATAAAATATAGCGATGAACACAAGGTTTTTTTCATTGAATAAATGATTGATTTGATTTGGTTATAAAACTATGTTTATCGCATTTCAAGCGAATGCAATTTAATGAATGTATAATACGAGTATCTATCGAATGTTAAACAATGCCAGTAGCGGATGGATACTCATCTCGTTTGTGCGTTTTAATTGAAAATTACCCAGGTTTCAACGTTTCGATTTCCATCAAATAAATAAAATGAGTTATTGTATTGTGTACATGAGCATTTGGCATTGACTTTCAAGCTACGGGTCCAGGATTTGATTGCCGACAGAAAATAGTACGTGAAGTGACCTAATCGGTATATTTTGGGAAAATCCAAAAGTGCTCGCCTTATAATCTGAATCATTATAATAAAATTGAGATTATTTCCAAATTTTAAAAGTATATATGATATAAATTTGTAGATACACACGTTTTCATGTGCCATACCTCTCACACTGTCTTAAACCTTTCAAGGTGTCACTACTGTTGATTTGAGTGCTGCTTTAAAGTGAAAATTTGAAACATAATAAATAGAGTTAAAGAAATCTGATTAACAACTATTGTGTAATATAAGAGTTTCTATACTATACTGTAATATAAGGATTGTAATTATAGTGTAATATAAGGACTAATATACTATATGTACAAATACATTGAATTATATCGTGAAAAGTAATAGGCTTCTATTCCTCAAAATACTGAAGCCTATAAAAAAAAACCAACTCGATAAGTGAAGTATTTCGCTCGTTATCGTGTCCACAAGATACGGGATCCGCACATACAGACACACGGACGTCCGAGACAGAACTTTTTAAATATTTTTAATTAGTTTAAAAATTAAAAAGATATTTAAAAATATCATGAGTGTTAAAATAGTGTTTTTTTCAACATTTGTCTATTTATATTCACTTATAAAAGCAATAAAGAATAAAAAAGTCACATATAAGTTGGAGAATCACTCGGTGTGCGTAAACTGACAGTAATACCCACCTCAACGCTTCGCTTATGAGGCGTGAAATAAACAACATTGTCCTTCTTAGCTATTGCTCTACTAAAGGGAATGAAAAAAAAACATTAGGGGCTTAAATGGGGAAATAAAAATAAAATAATTATAATGAAATATTTAATATTGAAGCAATTTTTAATTCAATTTTAAAAAAGTAAGCTATGGTGGTACCGTGTGGTAACGGTGTAAGAATATTGCCACTTCCTTTCTTCTCGTGGGTGTCGTAAGAGGCGACAAAGAGAAACAGCCCAGAATATTGCTATGGCAACCGATAGATGGCGCGATAACCATCTCTAAAAATATCACATTAAAATAATTAGACCAAAGATGGGCAGCAGAGACTGAGGTGCGAGTGGCCTGCTACTGCGATCGCCAATCCGCTTGCCAAGCGTGGCGATTATGGTAAACCCTCCCTACTGGGGAGGTCTATGGCCTGCAGTGGACTTCAAAAATAAAGCCGCTATGTGCTTTGAACTTGCTATGAACTTTTTGTCGTTAATTTAATGATAAATTTTTTTAATGGTTAATTTAATGATTAAATCTAATGACACGGGCGACATTGGAACCCGCGACCTTTGTTGTACCGTGGCAACGCTCTTACCTTCGAGTCACCGCTTTGTGAAATAATAATTTATAATGTTGCGGTATTGGATTACGTGATAAATAAACAAATAAATTACATGAATAATGATATACTCGTATATGATGTACACGTATAAGTAACTTAGAAGGCTTGCAAGTACCTTTTATGCAAGCTATTTATTTCAGTTGTATTCAATCGTAGACTTCTTCAATAGAAAATTATGTTAAACTAAATAACCGTACTACATAAAGTATCGTTGTACTGTTCATTATATAAAGAAGAGTTTTTATTATGCAATTTTATTGGTTTTTAAAGCATATTTATGCTGAACTTTAATGTTACTAAATTAAAGAGAAAAAAGTCAAAATTTCAACCGATACGGGCGGTAAAATTGCATAATAAAAATTAAACTTGGCGTTATCGTATTGATAATTCCTAACTGAAAAGTTAGGATTATCAAATTGTCACTTGCAAAGGGGATAATAGATGGCGCCTATGCCAATAAACAAGGCATAAGTAATGTAAAGAGAATACAGAGTTAAAATTTCAACTGATGCGTTTAAGACACGGTGGTTCGGAGGTAGGAGAGTCGCCGCGGATCGGCGAAGGTCGCGGGTCGCTGCCGGAAACAAGTTCAACGGTGCCCTGACTGCGTTAGTCCAAATGCAAGGCGTAGTGACAAATGCACGCCTTGCGATAAATAACGCAGTGCTGGTACCGACTTTGTTATATGGTAGCGAAACCTGGGTATGCCAGAAGTAGCATAAAAGCAGGTTGAATGCAGTCGAGATGCGATCTCTTCGTAAAATGTGCCGCGTTACCTTGGCCGACCGGAAACCAAACGAAGAGATTCGCAAAGTGGTAGGTTTGAAAGATGACCTTGTTAATGAAATGGATAAAGGCGTGCTTCGATGGCTTGGGCACGTTGGGCGAATGAGCGATGACCGAATGGTGAAGAAAATATATAGCGCGAAAGTTAATATTAAAAGAGGTCGAGTAAGGCTGAGACTAACTTTTGAAGACCATGTGAGCAAATTGCTCGAAGACGGGAGGGTCAAGAGTACTCGGATACCTCTACGTGCATGTATGAAGAAAATGATGAATCTGAATGAAGCGAAAGAGGGATGTAAGGATCGTGACACTTGGCGATCTGTTCTCTCTGGCTACCCCGTCAGGGATTGTGCGTGAATATAAATAAATAGTAATAATAATAATTTTTTGAAGCCTTTGTTTTTATTTTTAAAATATTGCTAGTATGCGGAAGTATCGAGACCAAAAATGCGTCGATTTTTCGATGGTTTATCCACTAGGACACAGTCATTTCAATTAATAAATAAACAAAAAGACCACCCTACTACTTGGCTTTGACGTTGACTCACTAATTTAACAGAAGCGTTTTTTTTATGTTCACGCCAATTTTTCAATCAAACTCGGGTTTCCTGACTCCGAATCCCGTTCACCCTGCCTCGGTTATCGTGACTCTACTTAAGATTACTATCTTAATACTTACGATAATAAATGCGAAACTAGTGAATGCATGGGTGAATATTTGGTACTTAATCGGTGTAAATGAAATTTGGAACAGAGATAGATGATAGTCTAGAAGAGCACCTGGGCCTGTTTTATTACAAATATACGCAATGAACGGTTTATATGTGAATGACACCTGATACACTGTTGTGAATAATTATTGAACAATGACGATGTTTATATTATTATATTAAGAGTCCAAATAAACTCGAATGGTAGAAATTGGTATCGTATGTATTCAAGAATAGACATGCGGTATAGATTAGCTTAATAAAAACGTTTGCAATATTTTAATATTCCTACACAAATACCTCCTTACATCATTATATAATACATGAATTTATAAATGATAAATATGGAACAGTAAGCTTAGACACTAAGACGGCCACAAAAATAAAAATATATCTTCACGCTATTTCAGATACTGGACAATAAGGTTCAAGCAATTAAGTCCTTTCTGGTAGTTATAGATAGTTATATCGCCATTTTTCGGAAGACAAAGTTTCGAAAGTTTTTTCTTAGTCGCCGCTTACGACACACACAGGAATAAAGATGTCTAAAGAAAGATCTTACGTTGTAGCAGCATTGGAAAAGGCGTCAGAAGTGACACTTCTTAGGTTAGACGTCCAGAGTGGGAGAGTCGCTTCTACTCTCTGTTACCCTCGTTACAGAGAGTAGAAGTGACTCTCCCACTCCTTTCTCCTTGCTAATTCACAGGGAGGTGAGGGAATTCCCCTTACAACCTTTAACAATTTTTCGTTCTGTTTGAATTCACTACCGTTGCTAAAAAAAGTTACACTTTCAAAAAACTTGGAAGCCGTATTGTAATGATATCTTTTCCAATGCCATTAAAATGAAGTAAGCTCCAAGTACTCGCTTAACATTTCGGAAAATGTAACTGTGATTAATAGCTATTCCGTAATCGTGATAAATCGCACCATACACCCGTTGTGCTTCTCGATGTAATGGCGTTTGGATAAATCATAAAATACAAACCTAAACCGTAATTTCTTATCCACAACCAATCTGTTTTTATGAAATTTGGCTTAAAAGAAAACTCACAACAATAATCTATTGCAAATAATCGAAATTTATTTGTATCATTATATTCGTTGATTTCGATTCCATAACAGAAAGGCTTCGCTACTTACTTTGCAATGGGAGCAATGTATGTGCTGTTGCCCTATCTATGTATGATTCGTTTTTTATTTTGTGTATCTATTACTTTATACGAACTATTCTTCCTAAAATAATTCCTTTAATTAAATATAAATTCATACATTGGTATCTCGCAAGCTATGCTTTAAATTGACGGAAGGTTTGTTAATTATTAACAATGTATTTTAGCGACATCTGTCTCTCATCAAACTATGACTGCATCTCTCGTCTGGCCATCCATATTTTATTTATCTTTACAGCCATTCCACCATAATACCAGACAAATTTAGGTCACATTTACGACGCACTTGCTGCAACTAGCAATTCTAAATAAAACAAAAAATTTATACCAATTTTACCTCCGAACAGTTTTTTATATTCGAACAATATACTTTACGAGTATCGTACTAGATGCCATCTTTATTTAACCTGCTTAGCATACAGGCTTCCCTCGAGGCTGCTGTTCGCGGATTCGGATGCCGCCCGTGTTAGTTTATTTTTCAAATTTCTCATTAATGGTGTTGGCGCCACGTCTGGCAAGTGATAGGCGGTTGCAGAACTAGACACATGTAAGCTTATCAAATTACAGACTTACAGCACACGATGTGGTTTGGCGCATCTATTTAAAAGATAGAGAACCTTGCCCTTTGTGTTCCCAGAGTTCTAATTTCAGTAGAGCAGCGACGAAAATTTCCTACAACTAAGAGGACGTAGGCAGTAGACGTACATATCTATTTACAAGATACATGAGATGGTTTAGTTTTATCCTTCCAAATAATATTTATTTGCAATATGAAGATCAACCCATTTTTGTCATATTAGATCAGAGGGTCTGTGATTACGGAAAACTTATTGCACGTGAAAACGGGGTCAACGTTTATTGGAGCATGTTGTGCCAATCACGTATTCAATTTGCCATCATAACAACATCAGGGTCAGGAATAATAATTGAGGCACTTAAGTTTTGTTGCATATTCTTCTTTTTATTTTTTATGTGAACACCATAATTAACTTAATAAAATTACCTGATCTTCAGAATGATTGTATTGTCGTCAGAGCGTCTTAGGTGTGACTGGTCTGGTACTGCGATCGTCAATCCGCGATAGCGATTATGGCAAATCTTAACTATGTGCTGCAGGGGACTTTAACAGTCTGTTAAGTTATGTTGTCTTATAGGACTCAGTGATACTGTAGTTTCCTGTTAGAAAATTTTCGGTATCGGATCGATAATTCTTCTTTATCTTATATACAAACTTACAAACAGTTAGCAGATATGAGTTAAACCTCATTGCTTCATACGAAGGTTCTCGTTTATATAAGACAAAGCTCTCTAGAGTCGTTAAAGATATGAATGTTATATAGCACCCAGTTGTGAACCAGTTCCAATGAAACATCAATAAACTTTAACATTTCCATTATAAAAACATATTAATCGTAATCAGACGTAGACATGCATAAATATTCATACGACTTGCCAAAATCTCCGCATATATCATAATAATATTAATAAAAGAAAAAACAAACTTTTATTCAATCTTTCCCCTTTCAATTTTCCTATTTTTAAAGCAGTATAATTCTTTAAAGGGCAGGAAATACGTAAAAGAAGTATAATTTTCGTACCTCATCCTATTTTAATTTTACTTGAACACACAACTTGACATGAGTTTTGTTTCAGAACTTCCCAGTAAAAGTTTCTCAATGACTTCTAATACAATAACACTTCCCCCAACCAATAGGCTATCGTGACTTATTAGAAAGAAAGCATCTAAGTTTATTTATTTCACGTTATTAATTGCAGTTTGCCATCACATTAATCCCGTTCCAAAATTATCCTTTTATCTAATAAAATGAACGTACAAGACTCTATCACAGGCCGCATCTAGTAATTAAGATTTGCAGAGGACAGATATTGTAGATAAAGTCTCCGCTGATGAAAGTTTTCAATTCTATCAGTAATGCTTACCAACATGATCGTTAACGTAAGTGGGATAACTGACGGCCTGATAGGCTACCCTGCCATCGAAGCTAAGGATTGCGGGTTCGAATCCCGCTAGGGTACACAAGTCCTGGATCTTTATATTATGTATATGAATAAATATTGAGTATTAACTAATATACATTATATACATTAACTAATATACATATTATATACATATCTATATATATATGTATATATATATATATATATATATATATATATATATATATATATATATATATATATATATATATATATATATATATATATATATATATATATATATATATATATATATATATATATATATATATATATATATATATATATATATATATATATATATATATATATATATATATATATATATATATATATATATATATATATACATATCTATATAATTCTAAGCTATATAATCTAATATATGTAATATAATAATCTATATAATTCATTCTAAATAATTCTAAATATAATAATATTGCGCAGTTGGCTTGGATACTGGGATAGCGATAGGTTCACAACCTGTCACGCTGTCCCAAGACCTTAAGTTACCTTTTAATGATTTAGTAAATAACGTGAACAATAAAAGGAGTTGGGATAAAACAAATCTCGCAGATTACTCAAGATGAGAAACCCAAGCTACGTACGAGTAATAATAAAATTACGAATCTGTTAGTGGCGAAAATGGCACGCAAGCATAGTGGCACTTGGCGATTTTCTCCCTCTGGCTACCACATCAGTTATAATGCGTGAATAAATGTATTATATAAGAATTACGCTATACGTAAGCCAAACGTTATTATAGAAAAATAAAAAAAAGATGTTTATATTGATTTAAATCTTAAGGTTTAGTAAATATGGGCCTCTCACTGGAGGTGAATTTGCTATAATCACCACGCTTGGCAAGTCATCGCAGTACCAGACACTTCACATCGTGTCGCCGCTGCCCGGTAACCGGTCTGCTTTGAATTTAAATTGTTTTTAATTTTGATCTGGAATGTTTTATGTTTATCCTGTCATCTATCATTGACTACCAATACACCAAGATTTTTCCCACAGTCGCCTCTAACTAAATCCTCGATGAAAGAGGAGATGGTGTTATTCTTACGGAGATACCATGACAATTAGTTCACTAAGGAAAAAAATATTAAAAAAACGGATGTATATCATTACTAGACTACAGAATAATTCGAAAATAATTGCTGAATTTGGAAACAATTCTTATTTTGCGGAAATCAAATTTAATAAGCTTATTTCTCTGAATTGGCCAATAGAATGAATGAAAATAAAGTTCATGCACGCAATTCAAACATTTGTTCACAAATAAAAAAAGAGCCTAACAAATTGCGCTAGAAAGGACTATTATAGTTTATTAGCTTTTGCCCGCGGTTCCCGTGCCACTACTTTTTTTTGGAAAGACACGCCTCCAGAATCCATTCCATCACACATAGCCATCTATGGTAAAACCAAATTTTTGCTTATTGTTTTTTTTTTGAATGCAATTTAAATAAAAAAAAAAAACTAAAAGTCAACCTTTACAAACCCACATAGTTCTCTCGATACTTTCACAGATTGTGAAATAGACTGTATATTATTATAGAGATTCTAAGCTCCATTTTCACATTTATATCATAAATAAATGCGCATTGCGCAAATCCGCGATAAGTCTTTAAAAGCTTTCAGAATTATGTAGTGCTCTGTAAAAAAAGTTGCAACCAGTGAATGCTCTTTTAATTAATAATAAATAAATAAATAAATAAATATCTTCACGCAATTCCCAATACAGGGGTAGACAGAAGACTAGTCTAGACAATTAAGTCCCTTCGACCCACCTTCCACCGAAGACATTTTCGGGACAACGTGACAGGTGGAGAGCCCGTCGCCGCCTTTTTGTCCAAGCCAACGATATATTTCGTACATAAGTTTTTAAAATACCCATTGGTACGAGCCTGCCAGCTGGGGATCGAACTCGGGTCTCTCGACTCGAAATTCCGACCACCTAACCACTCGGCTATCGTGACTTTTAATCAACCTTTTAATCAGAAGCAAATTAAATGATAAAAAATACTTTAAACAGACTAAAATTCCCGAAGTCGACTAAGAAAAAGATTTGTAAATGTCGATAGCATTTTCATTTATTTTTATTAAGCACCGCGCAAAATTTTTCTCCTTATAAACTGTAGATTACTACTAGACAATCAAGAGTTTATAAGGAGAAAAATGTATACATATAATTTGAATATGTATTATAATTATATACATTACTGTTGAACTTAATGCCTAAAGGCATATATTCGATTGCTATAAAGTTTGGAACAAATAAATGACGACCTCCGTGGACGAGTGGCGTAAACATTCGAGGTCCCGGGTTCGATTCCCGGTTGGGTCAATGTTGAAAAATCATTTTTCTACATTTTCTCGGGTATGGGTGTTGGTAGTGCCTTCGTTGTTTCCGATTCCCATACCTCAAGTGCTTTAGCATCTTACGATCCCAATGATCGGAGAAATGTATGTGATTTTGTCCCCATCTATATAATAAATAGCTACCGATAGATTGCGAAATACACATCTTGAAAAATAAAGGACAAAATTAATTGAACAATGGCAGACGGCAGCATTTACGGTGCTAGCTGCTTGTTACCGCAATCGCCAATCCGCTTGCCAAGCTTGGAGATTATGACAAATCCTCCTTAAAGGCAAATCTGCCATTGATTTTTACAGGCCCTTAAATAAATTAGTAAGTATATATACTCGTATATATTATTTATTTCACATGCGGTTTTCCTCGCAACATTTTCTTTTGCCGTCAGTGTTCTAATTTTAGTGGTTGGTACTCGGTAATCTAACCTGGGTTATTCGCGTATAAAAAAAACGCCTGAGCTCTAAGTCGCAATTTTACAGACAACAGCTTTATAAAGGCCTCATATAATGTGTTCAAATGCAATTTTTATAAATAAAAAAAAAGTCACGATAGCCGAGTGGTTGGGTGGTCGGAATTTCGAGTCAATAGACCCGATAAATAAATTTACATTAGAAAATATTACAGATAATTTTGTTTTACCTTATTATTTGTTAAATATTTCACAGTTATGTCGATGATAGATACTAGATCTATGAAATATTTCGACTTCCTTTGAAAGAAAAAAGAACGAGAAAGGAAACCTGTTTGTAAATAACCATTGTGAATAAATATGGGGGTCATTGGGGGTCATTGTAGAAGCTTGCTCGTCGCGAACCCTGCCAGCCCTTTTCAGGGCTGCAATTCTACACAGCTGCGCACCCATGCCAACGAGGGTTAGGGCGTCCCCCCAAGGCGACGCACACCAGTTCGTCCCCTTTGGTGTGGAATGCAGCGGCGATGGGGACCGCCACCCGTCACGCACAGCCCGACACGGCGGAAGGTGGAGGACGGAGTGCAGAGTTGGCACGTGGAATGTTAGAGGAGGCATGAGAGATAAGACGAATGAGTTGATTGAAAATTATTCTTCAATCAACTCATTCGTCTTATTTCGACATCTAATTCTCTTTCTTTCATTAGAAAGAAAGAGAATTAGATGTCGTGTGTTTGTCGGAGACCAAGCGGAAGGGCAGCGGTACTGAAGAGCTCCCTGGCGGGGCGTTAGCTCTATGGTCCGGAGTCCCGGAGAGCGAGAGCGCCTGCCAGGGAGTGGGGGTGCTGCTGTCGTCTTGGTTGGTCGATGTTATGACTGAATATAAGGTTGTGAACTCGAGACTTCTCTGGGTTCGCTTTAAATTGGGACTGACGAAGTTATTCCTTTTGGCTGTTTATGCGCCGGTAGCTTCGTCGTCCAGAGCTGAGCTGGAGGAGTTTTGGGAGAATGTAAGAGAAGTTCTGGACTTGGTTAGAGGAAACGAAAGAATTGTTGTATGTGGTGATTTGAATGGATGGGTTGGTACCGCTCGGTCAGGGTACGAGTCGGTGCTTGGAATGTTTGGTGATAAAAGGGTTAACGATGCTGGCAAGCTTATACTGGCTGTATGCAAGGAAAAGGGTCCTCTTGTGACAAACACTATGTTTAGTCACAAGAAAATCCATACGTATACTAGAACAAGAGAGAATGAGAGAAGTATGATCGATTCATTCCTGGTGGATGACCGACTGCGAAAACAGGTGATGGATACGCGAGTGTTCCGGGGTGCTGACCTGGGAACGGATCACTATCTAGTGATTACTAGATTTAGGGGTCTGTTCGCGGTTTGGCGCCACTGGACGGCGATACCAGAACCACAGTCGGTCGGTAGCATCCGAAGCTGGAAGTTTCAGGAAACGGACACTAGGGATAAATATCAAGCAAATGTAGCCGAAAAGCTGGACAGCATCAATGTCAGGAAAGAATGTGTGGAAGAAATATGGCAGAGCCTTAGAGATGGAATGGTTAGTGCAGCGGAAGACGTGTGTGGAACTGTGAAAAGAGGTGGTAGTAAAAAGGGTGATGCATGGTGGAATGACGAAGTGAAAGAAGCTGTAAATAAGAAGAAGAAAGCATGGTTAGACTACTTGGCCTCTAGTCATGATAAGGATATGAGAGAGAAGACGAAAGAAAGATATAAGCTCCAGAAACTTCACAGGAAAGCATTGATTGAGGAAGTGCGTGAAAGGAGTAGAATGGAAGCGGACGAAAGGTTGTCGCACAACTTCAAGGAGAACTCCAAACTCTTCTGGAAAGAGGTTGGAAGGACCCGGAGTGCTGCGATAGCCTTTAGAAAGAACAAAGTGCTTTCGAGAACCAATGACGTTCTCTCAGAAAAATCGGACGTCATGCAGCGATGGAGCGAATTTTATAGAGAGATGTATGCGTGTGATGATCTAGTGAGAAAACCGAGGGTGACTGCCTGGTCGTGACTGGTACGCCAGACTTGGACCTCGATGACACTGAGGTCATCGGTATGAAGGAGGTTGAATGTGCGATTCAAAGTTTGAAATATGGTAAGGCTGCGGGACTAGACAGAGTTACTACTGAAATGGTCAAGTATGTTGAGCCTCGCGTCTGGGACAGCTTTCATCTGCTGTGCAATTTGTGCTGGCGGACGGGGGCTGTCCCGGAAGATTGGCGATCTGCAGTCATTGTACCTTTATATAAAGGTAAAGGTAAAAAAACGAAACGGGCGTAAAACAGAGTTGTGTCATGTCTTCCTGGCTGTTCATACTGTATCTCGACAGCTGTTTACAAAAGCTGAAAGATAGCTGTTTGGGTGTGAAATTGGGTGAGATAAGAGAAAATTGTCTGCTATATGCTGATGATGCAGTTAGATGTGGACAGGCGTGTTTCTGCCAGGAACAAAGTCAATGGTGCCCTGACTGCGTTAATCAAAAGGCAAGGCGTTGTGAAAAGTGCACGCCTTGCAATACATAACGCAGTGTTGGTACCGACTTTGTTATATGGCAGCGAAACCTGGGTATGCCAGAAGAAGCATAAAAGCAGGTTGAATGCAGTGGAGATGCGATCTCTTCGTAAAATGTGCGGCCTTACCATGGCCGACCGAAAGCGAAACGAAGAGATTCGCAATATGGCAGGTTTGAAAGATGACCTTGTCTCAAAAATGAATAAGGGCGTGCTTCGATGGTTTGGGCACGTTGAGCGAATGAGTGAAGACCGAATGGTGAAGAAAATATATAGCGCGAAAGTTAATATTAAAAGGTGTCGAGGTAGACCGAGACTAACTTTCGAAGTCCATGTGAGCAAATTGCTCGAAGAGGGGAGGGCCAAGAGTACTCGGATACCTAGACGTGCATGTATGAAGAAGATGATGAATCTGAAAGAAGCGAAAGAAGTATGTAGGGATCGTGAGACTTGGCGATCTGTTCTCTCTGGCTACCCCGTCAGGGATTGTGCGTGAAGATAAGTAAATAAATTGTGAATCGTTGCAAAATTATTTTTATCTTAAAAAATAAATGAATAATTGAAAAATATTACAATTGAATTTTTAATAAGTAATAACAAAAATAATCTTACGATACAATTATCTTACATTCAAAAAGACAAAAAAGTACTATTTAGAATTATTATTTTTAGCGTATTATTCTGGTTCTGGAAATGTTTATTGATGAACAGTTCGATTGCTGTGAATTGACAGTTGTCTGCTGTTAGGAACGATGATTCTTTAAGTCCCACCAGCAGGCCTTACTCATACAGGCAGTTAAAGTATGTAGTATTTATTACAGAGTACGTGTAAAACGGCGTTTATGTTGCCCCTGTTTATTTTACATTTACATTTTCTTTGTTTATATAAACAAATAAAATGTAAATGTAAATGTAAAGAAAATCACATGTATATAAAATCGTATATAAAATCTATCATACGTATATAAAATCTACTCAGATTTTATATACGTATGGTAAGACATTGATATAACTTCCTAAGACTACCTTCAACAACGTACATACATAATGATTAGAGTACATTTAACAAAACACTTGCAGTCTTTTAAAGTTTACATTAATTTTTTTGTAATAGTTTTTATTTTTACAATTTAATTAGATATATAGATAGAGATACCATCTCATACGTTGCTCTGATCACAAATTAAGCAGCTTAAGTACCTGTATTTTGGAATCAGAAATAACGTAGGTACCAAAAACTTCCAGACTCGAAAAAATTGAAAAAAAAAAAAAATTTTCTGCATTGACCCGACCGGGAAATGAATCCGGGACCTCAGAGTTGGCGACACCATGAAAACCGGTGTGTACGCCACTCGACCATGGAGGTCGTCATGGGCGGTAATTGATATAATTTACTTTTTTCATCCCGCATTAACTGTTGCGAATTTCACGACGCATTGAAAATACTGCATGGTTTAAATATTACTCCGAATTAAACTGAAACAGGAGACGATCATTTGAAACATTCTTGGCTCTTTTATCATCAAAAAGATGAATACTAACTTTGTAACAAGACTTCTAATTCTTCGGAAACTTCAAACATAGTTATGTTAATTTGTTTCATACTTTGCATAAATGTTGCATTATTTCTCTTTTAAAGCATTACGTGAGAACGATGCTTTTATATTTTGTTCTCTTCAAGAGCATTCCCTTATATTTTGAACAATTTATTAAATAAACAAACTTGTACACCACAAGTTAGTTAAACTAAAAAAAAGCTTGGATGCTAGGCCAACGAGGTTCTAAGGGTTCACGGCTGTCTACATTTAAGATGTGTTGAGATATAATTTTCACGAAAGCCTGTCATAAACAAACTAAGCACTACTACTGATATGTATCGTATTTGATATTTTGAAACGATATATTTCTAACAAGTAGAAATCGGATACAAATTTAAGTCTTATAAAGCATACTATTGTGTGGTTGCATCGGAAGAATATTGTATATTTATTGTATTTCGAATATTATGAATATTATTTATTATGAATATTATGAATAATATTATAATATTATGAATAATATTTTCGACTTGTTTCTAAGTATTTATTGAGATTATTAAATAATTAAAAGTAAGAAGAATATCTTTTGTTATAATATTTTTACCCCAGTTTTGTCAAGAATAATATGACACGCCACTTCTTCGCGTATATGCAACAGGTGACTAAGGGACAGACCTTTAAAATTTTATTGCCTATCAAGAGATGGAGGCATAATCATCTTGAAAAATACTATTCCAAAATTTAACAAACCTGCGTCTAAGGAAAAAGCCTTCACCAACGTCCTGCTGTAGATATTTACATGAAGGTAATTATGATGAAAGTATTTTCGGCAGTGGTCGTATATTTTACTTTAAAGACAAGACAGACGTTTCAAAATTAAATGTTACCAATGTTATAAACAAGAAAGATAATATCTTTGGAATTAATTCAAAAATAAACTTAAAAATCTTCCGCTTGCGATACATATGGTGACACGCAGGACCAATTCCGCGAGTTGACAATGAATAACGACTTGAATCCCCTACTGCTAATGGAACATTGCTCGTAACTTGATACTGTTGTAACTTTGCTATTGATTTTACTTTTATTTTAGGTCAGACAAAAGTGAGGCTATAGTTGAAAAAGATAAAAAAAAAAAATAAAACTTTCCAAGTGCAAATGTACAGCACATTGATAAGCATATAAATGTAATAAAGATAAAAAACGTTGTTTTAATATAGTTTTTATAACTAGATGGGAAAATGAACTCTGTCCACCTAATAATATTATGTAACCGTTAGACACCTGTAACCTATTTTAAAGACAGTAATTTTCATACGATTTGTTACACCCGAGAACTCAGGTGAAATGCCCGACATTGTCCCAAATTTTATTGGATGAAAGGTGGGTCGTGAGAAATTAATCTTCTAAACCTCTGTCTTCCCCACTATTGAGAAAATTCTTGAATAAAAAGCGTGAAAATAATTAATGAATTGTAATGAATGAAGACACACATCCCTAGAATATGTGTCACTCAAATAGTAATTTGGTCGTAATTCTGAGGCGTTCCTTGTATGTGAATTAAGTCTATTTGACAACATAAATACCACCGAAACTTTGTGTAATATAAACCAACCTTCGGTTGGTTTATATTACATAAAGTTTGCAATCTTTGTTTAATGGTAAGATCTCACTTTTATAACTTAAAAACTTAAAATACAATAACAATATTTTCACGATGTTCCATGTATACTACATTGTAATCGTAGTTGAAGACAGAGAAAAAAGCCTGCATATGTTATCTATTTAATTAAAATCATGAGGAGCAGCGACTGAGGTGTGAACTATCCGGTACTCTTACTGTGATTAATACCAATAATTACTACTACGATTAATTTTCTGAGTAAAATAAGCTTCCAACATTTCAATGAAATTGAGTAGGCCGTTGACGTATTTATAGCAAATTTCGGCGTAAACATTTACCATATTTTTTTGCTGTGCGTATCATTAGAGGCGACTATGCGAAAAGCACAGCAAAGGCTTCTGACAGATGCCGAGCTAACCAACGCGATAACATATCACACCGGTGACGGACAGCAGCGTTTAAAAATTGCGTAAAGCTAGAGCATATCTCAGGATCATCATTATTTTTATGTGTTCGATATATGATCTAAATTACTCTAAAATGTGGTAACGGCGAAAGAATATTACCACTCCCTTCCTTCCTGAGTATGTCGTAAGAAGCGACTAAAGGAAACAGATGAAGATGGGCAACAGTGTCTGAAGTGCGAGTGGTCTGGCACTGCGGTCGCCAATCCGCTTGCCAAGCGTGACCATTATAGCAAACTCTAAAGTTTCATCAAAATCTGTTCCGAACTTTTGCGTGAAAAAATAAAAAACATCCATCCATCCTTAAAAACTTTATAATAACATACACAGACGACCCGAAAGCCTGTTTAGTAGTAACCATCTACGCTGCCTTCAATTTGGTTTCGAATGTCGCTCAGAACAAACACGTGCTTGATGAATGTGGAATTTGACTAGGGTCATTGGTGTTTTATATATAAATATTTATCAATGTAAGTATATGGTGCCGTTGGCTTGGACACTAAAACTGCGATACGACTACGACACGAAAATAAGCATAATTGAAAATGTAATAAAAAATTAATTTGCATAAGCCCAGTATGAAATATGCGTGAAAATAAAAAAGAAACCTATGTGCGCATTTCGAAGTAATAAGCCATCCATTGTAACCTTCCGCTTAGAGGCGATTCTTAAACTTTTGGACGTCACGGGGAAAACACGGAGCTCGCAAGGTTGTATTGAACTAGAAGAGAAGAAGCAACTGATAATTAGTTTGATTTTTTTAACATCTCTCGTATTACTTTTTTATTATTAAAACAGTCACGGTAGACGAGTGGTCAGGTTATTGAAATGCGAATCAAGAGACATGATTTCGAACCCCAAATGTACGTTTTGTCGAAAATTATGCAATGTATCGTTGGCTTGAAGACTGAGAATGCGACAGGCACCAACGGCCACGCAGTCGCAAATTAATTTCACTGAAATGAAGGTCTAAAGGACTAAATTTTATAGAGCTCTGACTACCCCAGTATTGTGTGTTAGTCTTACACTAATTAATTTTAATTATCCCTTACGATAAAAGGAACCCGTCTTATGTACACTAAACAAGTATATACACTCAAATGTAAAGCACATTTGATGAAGTAAATAATGCGAATAAATTAATCATTACTGGGTAGGAATTTACTGCCCCTTTTTTACCTTTACCTTATATAATACATTTGTACAAACGTGTTCCTTACATTACATTTCTTCTTTTTTTATATTTGTGTGCATAAATTATTAAATAAATAAATTAAATAAAACTTTATTATTTATTGAGGTTAATTAACATTTATTATATCGGATCAAGTACACAAACAATATTTAAGTTAGTCAAAATATGGGTTTAAGGTAAATGTAACCCTTAATTTTAGGTAAACACAACATAACACAACAAAAGAGTACTAACTAAAAATAAAAATAGATACTAACCGGTAGGCGGAAACCATTCATCTTCAAACTCATTTTTCATCATCCAAAACAGTAACGATATCAGAGTGGTTGAATGATCGGAATTCGAGTCAGGAGACCCGAGTTTGATCCCCAAGGCTCGTAGCAATGGGTTTTTTTCAAAAACTTATAAAACATATTATAACAAATTATATCATTGGCTTGGACATAAAGACGGCGACGGGTTCACCACCTGTCACGTTGTCCCAAAAATGTCTTCAGTGGAAGGAGGGTCGAAAGGACATAATTGTCTAGACTTCTGTCTACCCCTGTATTGGGAATAGCTTGATGATATTAATTTATTTTATTCATTCAAAACTGAGCATCGAACAGGTTTTGTTGAAAAACTCAAATACTTCTGCCTAACTTGTAACCGTTAAGAAGTGCAGTGGCTTCCATCGTCCGCTCAACGCCGCGCATTGTACGTAATCCCAATGACGCAAACACCTGAACTACATCACAAAACAGGAAAATACTCTCATAATACTTACAACTGATTACATTATCAGATTATATAGTGATGGAAAGGGGACCCATCGGAAATTATAACAATCAAACGGTTTTCATGACGGTTCTTTTTTGTAAAACGTACGAGTAGTATATATATATGATACTGCTTACAAACGGAAGACAATTATAGGAAGTGTGTTAGTATGATTTACTGCAAAATGGATTTCGAAAAGGTTTCTTCTCTTTCATTGCTAAAACGTCATGTAAATTTGGCGTGTATTAAATGAAAAGAACGTTTTTAATTGACGATCAGATGTTACCATATCAAGGTCCCGGGTTCGATCCTCGACGGGTTAATGTAGAAAAACCAATTCTTCTACATTTTCTCGGCTCTGGGTGGTTGTGGTTTGTTTTTGTTTGTTTTTTTTTTGCCTTCGTTGTTTCCGATTCCCATACCTCAAGTGATTTCGCTTCTTACATTGCGATCGGAGCAATGTATGTTATGTTGTCCCTATAGATAGATAGTTAGATAGATAGATAATCTATCTAAATAAAATTCTTGTATGATTTAATAATTACGACATTAAGTGGCCAAAACCCTCTTGTACATAAGAGGAAGCACTATTTTTCTCACATAAAGAACTAAACGTGCTAAGTAAATAACACAACTAAAAATTTAATGAAGTTTAAAAGTATTTAGAGAAAAAAGCAAGCTTTTCCGCGAGTGACACTTTCTGCAAATATTATTGATATTTCTTGCAGCTATATCTGTCAACAATATCACCATAACGACCTGTAAAAGTACACACGTACACTACCCAGTACCAGACACGTTGCATAGTATACTTTGGTATATTCAACGATAGTTATTCCGCCATCTGTCGATCGAAAAATACACTTACAAGGCTCTTAAGAGCCTCTTACTATACACAATGAAAGAAAAATAATTGTTACGTCCTAACCACACGGCAACTCGCTACTACATTACAGCATACTCGTATTTCTGCATACAGTGAAACATGTTTTAATATATTAGTTCATAGCAATTGACTTTTATTGTTTTCTATGATAGGAAATGGAAACGTCACGAATATAAAACTGTGCTATATTTCTGCACTTTCTTCTCTTTTAGATCATGTAGGAGTGACGAAAAAAAAAATGATCGGAAATCACCAGGAAATTAAAATTGGCATAATATTTGTAGAGCTTAGAGATTTCTATTTACGTTTTTATTTGTGAAGGTGTTTTTTTAAACGGCAGAAAGTTAGAACTGTTGGAATCAGTACACGTGTTTTGTTTTAATAAATATCTACACTTGTGTAAATTTTATCCTACCCATATCATATTACTTTAAAACCAAAATGTCTTCACGCAATTTCAAATACAGAGGTGGACAGAGGTCTAGTCTAGACAATTAAGTCCCTTCGACCCACCTTTCACCGAATACATTTTCGGGACAACGTGACGGGTGGTGAGTTCGTCGCCGTCTTTATGTCCAAGCCAACGATGTAATTCGTACATAAGTTTTTTTGAAAAACCCATTGGTACTCGGGTCTCTTGACTCGAAATTCCGACCACCCAACCACTTGGCTATCGTAACTATAAACTTTTTCATAAATATATAACAATTAATTTGCTATCCCGGAAGATAATTTAACGAATTCATACTCTAGTAAAAGTCACGATAGCCGAGTGGTTGGGTGGTCGGAATTTCGAGTCAATAGATCCGAGTTCGATCCCCTGTTGGCAGGCTCGTACCAATGGGTTTTTCAAAAACTTATGTACGAAAATCATTGGCTTGGACATAAAGACGGCGACGAACTCACCACCCGTCACCTTGTCCCGAAAATGTCTTCGGTGGAAGGTGGGTCGAAGGGACTTAATTGTTTAGACTCGACCTCTGTCTACCCCTTTATTGGGAATTGCGTGAAGATATTTATTATTATTATTTATACTCTAGTAGAGTATATAGAAGACTACTCTAAGCAAAAGTCTTTCCGCCCACTTTTCAACGACACTTATTGGGACAGCTTGATAGGTGGTGAGCCTATAGCCATCTTTTTTTATTTATTTATTTAAGGTTCAATGCACAGTGTAGTACATATGGCGGACTTAATGCCAAGTGGCATTCTCTACCAGTCAACCATCAGGCTAAACAGAAATATTACACAAAAATATTACATAAACATACGGACGATATATATATATACATATATATATATACATATATATATATACATATATATATATATATATATATATATATATATGTATATATATATATATATATATATATATATATATATATATATATATATATATATATATATATATATATATATATATATATATATATATATATATATATATATATATATATATATATATATATATATATATATATATATCTATATATATATATATATCTATATATATATATATACACATAGAATATTTAAAATAATATCGTATCTATAAGCGTACAACATAACTATATAAGTAGGAGACAATACATGAAAGATTTAAAATTATACCCACATCAGATATTCATACTTGCAACATTTTATAGTATTCACGGACTTTATTTTTAAATGAAAACTTGTTGGATGCTTTTTAATGTCAAGAGGGATTTTTAATGTCAAGAGGGAGCATAATCAATAATTGGCAAAATAAGTGATTGAATAAGCAGCTTTTAGTAGAAATTGGTAGGAAGTTTTTAGACGATAAAGTGATCTCAAGGTTGCATAAGCTTTCCGACATGTCTCCTGTATTTGTTTATCCCAGGTTAAAGAGCTATCAATATATAAACCGAGGTTTTTACGTGGGTACAAAAAGAAATTATATTGTCATCATACATGATTGTCGACAAACCAGAGAAATCTAAATTGCTAATGTATTTGGAGGTACCTATAATAATGGCTTGGCATTTGGAATGATTAACTTTAACACCGAACAAAGCGGACCATTCGGACAGATATTGTAAATCATTATTAATTAAATTTATTAATTTGCTAATTTCAGATGGCTCTGACATAAGTGATATACTAAACAAATATATATATATATATATATATATATATATATATATATATATATATATATATATATATATATATATATATATATATATATATATATATATATATATATATATATATATATATATATATATATATATATATATATATATATATATATATATATATATATATATATATATATATATATAAAATAAGTATTATACTATAAATATGAATATGTAAAAATAATATCCACGTGTATCTTCTTGCATTACCCTCCGGTTGACTTTTCACAAAGAATAAAACAATCACACTAATTAATTGTAAAAAAGAATATTAAAAAAAATAAGTAAAGAAGAACCAACATATTTAAAGTACATTTTTACAACGAAGACAACATATACATAATTATCTATCAGTTGTGCTCCAATCTAATATGTCTATGGTAACTAAATGACAGCATACTCTTTGATCGGTAATCAAATGTCAACATACACGTACGTCAAGCATCACACAAAGTAAACAAACCGATCATAATTAAATTTAAAAGATGATTAAATAAATTATAAGATATTTTATTCAGATTAACTGTACAACTGTAATTTAATAGATATTTATTATTAATTTTCAAACATATATCCATTACTTGAATAATTACTTACTCTTTTAGAGTTTTTGAAAAAAAAAAAACATTATTTTTATATTTGATTTATTTTAGTATATTCATACAATACAATATTGGTGAAGGGTATGTTTTACTTAATATTCAATAGTTTTATTTATTTCTATTCATTTACATATTCTACTGAACTATTTTCGATAAATTCCTGACGTTTCCAGGAAGAAATTGATGTGTAGCAATAGGTGAATTCATTTATTTGTCAAGTTTGTCTACTCGGCTATACGTTTGTCTCTTTATTAATCACGAACTAATCTCTTGAACGAATAGGCATTCGGAGCACATTTTATCTTCAAAGATAGGGCTTTCCAGAGTAGTGCAGCTTGTACCGTAAAAGAGGAGTTAAAGTATCCTGTATTATGTTGAGGAATGTAAATCCTATGTTGGTTTATGGAGCGAGGTGCTCTGTCATGAGTAGATTGCAGATGTTGAAAGTTATTTCTAAGGTAAGAAGGAGAATGTAACTTTTTTTAATGTTACTTTTTTTAATTTATTTACATTCAGAAAAACAAATTACAAATTAAAGTAACAATACACTGCACTACATATGCAAATGGTTAATATACTTGTATTACTTTATGTTTTTATTATAAAATCAAGGATATTATCAATAATCCATAATTTTAATCCAATTAAATCAATAGTTTGTTGTTTATATAATACAATGTAAAAAACATTATGCTGCTGCAAATGTTTTTCCATCGATAATTATGCACTTCAATTGTCATTGCGTATTAAACTTTGTTAATTGAGGTGGCCATACCAAATACTAAAATTGAGACTCGGAATAATTCAAAAGTGATTCACCAATCTTCTCAAAATGCGACAAGATTTTTTTAACTGTAAGTTTATATTTTCTGTAAATAAAGTACTACTCCTCGTGGTACGCTACCAAGAACGCTGACTGCTTTCCCACGTTGAGTAATAAGACTTAACTGATGAAAGAGCAACAAAAGATCCAGAAGAACCTTGAGAGCTTACAAACACTAGAAACCATTAGAGAAGCTCTCTAATGGACGTCGCCAAACTCTAATCTTGAGGATTATGAACAAATCGACCTTTTATTTCATAAAATAAAAAAAATATCTTCACGCAATTCCCAATGCAGGGGAAAATTTCGTCAGAGATATTTTACACTAATGAAGAGATTCCAATGCCATTACTTTAGAGGTAGTCGGCTTCGAAGGCTTTAAATGCTAGTTTTAGTTATAAGACTTAACGGTACTGTAAATGTTCACTGTAGGGCACAGTCCTCACATGCATGGATAGAAAATTTCAGCCACGGTTGCTAAGCTGATCTCCGAGGGCAGTACAAGAGTCGTAATCATCGGTCTACTTAACGTTGTTCTGGAATTTGTCGAAATGGGAGAACATATACCTCTATCCACTAAACTCGAGAAAATTAAACTAGGGTCAAGTAAAGATATACAAATATCTCAAAAGCTTAGAATGCTATCTCAACAATTTTTTAGTTTGATAGATAATTAAATTTTACTTTAATTAAAACTTTAATTTTAACTCACTTCGTTTTTTGGTTAAAAAAACGAAGTGCGAACAGAGAAAATGAAGTGACACATAAAACTCTTATATTTACCTATCTCAACTTATAAAAAGTAGAAATAACACTCTTTTATTATTTTAAAATTTTCTAGCGTTTCAGTACTCTGATTTATCCACGCGTGCTCTAATCACTGCGGTTATGCAGTTTGGCATGCTGTACACCAAATTTCTTATACGATGTTGGGAAATATATTTCTATTCCTCTACGAGTACAACTTTGAGCTCTTGAAGCGTGATTGATGTTCGTTTTATTTTATTCTTCTTAATACTTGTTTCGATAGCAGTCTAAGCAATTGTGTTCAAACAACTTATTGTGTTAACAAACCTTTCACCAAAGCTTATTTGGAATTTTATTTAGAAATGCAGAGCCCATCAACATTCAATATATTTTAAGAACCAAAGTCTAATAAATTTATTTAAATGACATAAATGTATAATAATAACTTGAAATTACGATCACGATAGCCGAGTGGTTGGGTGGTCGGAATTTCGAGTCGAGAGACCCGAGTTCGATACCCAGGTGGCAGGCACGTACCAATGGGTTTTTCAAAAACTTATGTACGAATATCGTTGGCTTGGACATAAAGGCGGCGACGGGCTCACCACCCGTCACGTTGTCCCGAAAATATCTTCGGTGGAAGGTGGGTCAAAGAAACTTAATCGTCTAGACTAGACCTCTGTCTACCTCTGTATTGGGAATTGCGTGAAGATATTTATCTATTTATAATAACTTGAACGTGAAACGCGAGTTGAGTCGAGCTCTCGAACGAATGCATGTAACAAAGCTTATTTCTACAAAAGAGCCTTCTATGCAGACAGCAAATGTAACGAATAACAGAGATGTTATATAAGGTACCAAAATATTTTTTTAATAAAATGTGTATGTATTAACACATTTTATTAAAAAATATATTTTGATGGTGGTTTGCTGATGTAAGAATTAACCGCTTCCACTGGTACCGTGGATGTCGTAAGAGGCGACTAATGGTCTCAAAGAATTATGATCGATACGGCGCGATATACATCTCATAACTGAATATGAATTCCTGACCGAAATTTAGATAGGTAATTGACAACTTTACAGTGATAACATAAAAATATACCTAAATAGATAAATAATTATATCTACATATAAACATCCAAAACAAAAAAAAAGCTGCATTCGTTGGAGGCCAATTCGCTCTCCAAGCGAAGCGATCCGGCTGATGTGAGATGAACTGGATCCCTGATCCAGTGAATTTCAAAATGTAGACTATCTTGAATTTTGAAAATGATGTAATAATTAAAATTTAATAATTTTAGTATATTTTTATAAATAGTTATAAGCATTTCTAAAGAATTATGTATTTAACTTTTAAGGTCTTGTAATTATAGAATAATTAAAATAACTTAAAAAATATTTTATAGAAACATATAGTTATATGAACTACATTAATAACTTTTTATTATTAATTACTTTGGTTACTTTACGGTAACTCTTATTGATACTAAACTCATTTTTTCTAAATTTTACAGCCCCAAATAAATTATCTCTTTGAAATAAAATTGGGGCTGTGAAAGTTAATAAATAATTTACGCGTAAAATACGTGGTCGTAATGTTTGGCATGGGGAAACAGTTGCCCGAACATAACTTTTCAATTAATTATTTTCAAGGTAACTGAGAGGGGTTTCTGTCGACTTTGGCAATCTGTTATGTAGTGGGAGAAAATAATTCGATTGCTCGCCAGTAATTTTCCTACAACTTTGCGAAGCTTCGCGTCTCGGTTCGGTTTTCGTGTTTGATTGTGGTATTATTTCGATATTACATATAATATTACATTTGAACATTAAACGTATATAATATGTTATTTGTTTTATTTACTGAGTTACCAGTGAGTCATCAGTAGAATAAAAAGAATATAGGAAAATGTTCACGAAGTTTTTTTCGATAATGTTTTCTTTTATAATATCGAAAATCCAATGTGGAAATTTAAATTTTCAGAAACTTGCATCTGTTCAAAACAAACTCATAATTTACATATATTTATTCGCATAAGTGTAGTACAACAATATTTTTATTTTTAGCGCCGTCAACGAATGTTTTATTTACAACGACATACAAATTAAATAACAGCAAATTCATTTTATATTTAGATGTATATTAATCAAATGTATATGATTCGATTTCTTCTTATTATTATTATTTATACTGAATATATCACAATACATTTATATTTAAAACAAACAAGCCAAAGACCAAATTAACGAACAACAAAGTTATGTATTGACAAGCTCATATATGTATGATCATATTCATTTATCATTCGAGAGCTTCCTGGGTTATTAAAGATATATGAATGTTTTATTGCACCCAGTTGTGATTTAGTACCGATAAAAAGCATACAATTCTCTATTGATTAATTTATGACTGCTTGCATGCTATTACAAAAAATGCCATAGCAAAACTTCTGAGGTCCGAGGTACATGTCTCGCCTAGTACTGCGATCGCCAATCTGTTTGCCGAATGTGTCTATTGTGGCAAATCCACTCATTCGGGAGAGTCCTATTCCCTGCCTGTCTTGACAATTTACAATCATCAAGCACACAACAATATCAATGTCAGGACCGATGTAATATGATAAGGTGTCTCTGAAGAAATAGAAATAGATGAAATAAACATAGAAGTTTCAGATTTATAATGACAGTTGAAGCAGATGGCGGTGTAATCTTTAAATATACCAGAACAAAGTTATATAGAAGTCATAAAGATGTCAAAGTTAGGCAATGAGCAGCGTTGCCCGTTTGTTCCGTCGGTTCAGTGCCCGATTTTTTAAGATGTGATGAGTCTGGTCAGGCAATGTTCGATTTGCTTGCCAAGCGCGAACATTATACTGTATTATATTGCACGAAAAATTATAAGGACCCCAGTGCTGAACATTGGCGGTAACTGAGTCGCCACAAAGCACAGCTCCATTTCTATAACAATATTGTTCAAAAATATAATAAAATATCTTCACGCAATTCCCAATACAGGGGTAGACAGAGGTCAAGTCTAGACAATTAAGTCCCTTTGACCCACCTTCCACCGAAGATATTTTCGGGACAACGTGACATTTGGTGAGCCCGTCGCCGTCTTTATGTCCAAGCCAACGATGAAATTCGTACATAAGTTTTTGAAAAACTCATTGGTACTGCCACCTCGAATCGATCGAACTCGGGTCTCTCGACTCGAACTTCTGACCACCCAACAACTTGGGTATCGTGACTTTGACAATATTGTTCAGATAGTTGATATTTGCATTTTGTTTAAGTTAATTTTTTTATAGGAAAAGGGAGGCAAACGAGCAGGTGACTCACGTGATGGTAAGTGATTACCGCCGCCCATGATGCATTACCAGAAGCTTAGCAGATGTGTTGCCTCTCTTAGAGTGCCCCCCTCCCCCATAATTGGGGGAGGAGGGTGTGTGGGCCACCGGTTACCTGCACTCACCGGACGAAACGCAGAAGTTTGTTAGACTTCTACTTTACGCCGGTATTCTGTGAGATCGTGGTACTTCCCCGGTCGAGCTGGCCCATTCATGTAACAACAAAAGTTGATGCGTGGCTCTACCACTGTAAAAAAGTCGAAATTCGCATGGATATGGAAAAGATAGTTTGTATTAACTAGGAAAATTTCGACCTGTACTTATTTCAAAATTCTGAAAAGAGAGGCCACTAACTTAACATTAAGAAGAAGAATAATTAAGCAGGCTTGTGACAGGTTGCAGCGCCTAACGTGTGAAATTCTAGTAATACAATGCTAATCCGTTTGCCTAACGTGGTATTATAATACGAGTTTGTCCTACTTTCGGGAGAGGCCTTTGACCTGAAATTAATAAAATTTAAAACTATCATGACCTGGTAAGAGACCAGGTCATGTTAGTTTTAAACAACGCAAAAAAATATCTGATTGAGTTTTTACAATTTAGGATCTTTAAGTAATATGACGTCATATTTTACAATTTTGTGTAATTGATGTCAAGTGATGTATGGCGGCCACGGGAACAGGGTAACTTCGTTAGAATTACGGTTATAATTTATGTGTAAAGTTTTAATACATATGATTTATTTGTGGTTAAGTTGTTATATTTGTATATACAGAAATTCAATAAAGATCACCAAATAAAACTTAGTATAGAAAATACCGATCGAACTTCTAATTAATACTGGCAATTAATAAATAAACAGATGCCCCTGCTATAGTTTAGCTTCTTTTAATCATGTAATATGGTTATCGGGATATCCCACTCGATAACTCCCTAACCCACTCCCACGAGATAAGCCAATAAATAACTATCAATGTGAAATGGGACTATGTCCGATCCATAAACGAATGTCCTGTCCGTGATCGTGGACCGGAGCCAATAGATCCAGGGTATTTGGTTGTGTACATAGACACACAGGTAAATCAATTGCAATAAATGTATTGCATAGTTTTATAGTAATGAAACGTGAAAATTCCTTTTGGCTTTCTTCGGCTTTCCATTATTATTTTAGGGCCAGAGGAATGTTCGTCACGCTTCTCTTATTCTCTTTTTGAAACTCTTATTTCTTCATTTCATTTTAGACACCGTTGGTAAATGAGCTTTTCAAAGACTTTAGGAAGAACGGTGCGATCGGAAATGGACGAAAATCAGAATAATTAGTTTTTTCAGTGATACCTATTATACGTAAATACGTTTTATATGTAGTATAAGCGCGATTGCAGTACCAGACTTTTTGTGCCTAAGACGCTGCTGACCGTCACAATTCGTTTGAATTTTGGTCTAATATAGTTCAAGATGTGTATCATGCTACCCTTCGGTAGCTAATGACATCGTGAAGGGCAATGACATCGTTTTAACTTAGTCGCCTCTTATGATATACAAAGTAAGAAAGTGTATCCAAAGTAAGAAAGTGTATTCCGTCGACTACATATCTTAGTTTTGCTGCCTATGTGGTAGTTTAAAAAAGTTTAAACGGATAAAATTTGGCAAGGCAGCATTTAATCTGAATGAACAAATAAGATTTTATTATGCATAGTTCCTGCACAAGGACATAAAGACATACAAAAATAGGAACAAAATCACCAGGAAATCTGATTCTAATTAATACTGGCAATTAATAAATAAACAGATGCCCTGCTATAGTTTAGCTTCTTTTAATCATGTAATATGGTTATCGATATCCCACTCGATAACTCCCTAACCTACCCCACGAGATAAGCCAATAAATAACTATCAATGTGAAATGGGACTATGTCCGATCCATAAACGAATGTCCTGTCCGTGATCGTGGACCGGAGCCAATAGATCCAGGGTATTTGGTTGTGTACATAGACACACAGGTAAATCAATTGCAATAAATGTATTGCATAGTTTTATAGTAATGAAACGTGAAAATGCCTTTTGGCTTTCTTCGGCTTTCCATTATTATTTTAGGGCCAGAGGAATGTTCGTCACGCTTCTCTTATTCTCTTTTTGAAACTCTTATTTCTTCATTTCATTTTGTGGTTAAGTTGTTATATTTGTATACACGGGAAATTCAATAAGATCACCAAATAAAACTTAGTATAGAAAATACCGATCGAACTTCTAATTAATACTGGCAATTAATAAATAAACAGATGCCCTGCTATAGTTTAGCTTCTTTTAATCATGTAATATGGTTATCGATATCCCACTCGATAACTCCCTAACCTACCCCACGAGATAAGCCAATAAATAACTATCAATGTGAAATGGGACTATGTCCGATCCATAAACGAATGTCCTGTCCGTGATCGTGGACCGGAGCCAATAGATCCAGGGTATTTGGTTGTGTACATAGACACATAGGTAAATCAATTGCAATAAATGTATTGCATAGTTTTATAGTAATGAAACGTGAAAATTCCTTTTGGCTTTCTTCGGCTTTCCATTATTATTTTAGGGCCAGAGGAATGTTCGTCACGCTTCTCTTATTCTCTTTTTGAAACTCTTATTTCTTCATTTCATTTTAGACACCGTTGGTAAATGAGCTTTTCAAAGACTTTAGGAAGAACGGTGCGATCGGAAATGGACGAAAATCAGAATAATTAGTTTTTTCAGTGATACCTATTATACGTAAATACGTTTTATATGTAGTATAAGCGCGATTGCAGTACCAGACTTTTTGTGCCTAAGACGCTGCTGACCGTCACAATTCGTTTGAATTTTGGTCTAATATAGTTCAAGATGTGTATCATGCTACCCTTCGGTTGCTATGACGATATTCAAGGCTGTTTCCCTTAGTCGCCTCTTGCGACGTCCACGGAAAGAAAGGGAGTGGCAATATTCTTACACCGGTACCACACGGTACTATGTACTTATATATCAGACTTATATGTCTACTTACATATCAGACGAAATAATATTGTAAACTAAAATTGTATACAATACTCTTGAGATAAAATACTAGCTATATATAGCGGTATATAATTATAGATGTTGGAAAATCTAAGCACTTACATTATGGAATCGGTAACAACGAAGATCCCACAACAGCCAGACCTCAAACAATGAAGTGAAAGTTGTATATTCCATTGACCCGTCCGGGAATCAAACACGAGATCTCAGAGCTGGCGACATCTTAAAAATCGGTGTTTATGCCACTCGTCCTAAGGGTCGTTAGAGTCCACTGCAAGTCATCGGTCACTTCCGTAAGTGGGATTTCTCAAAATCGCTCGGCGAAAATATTAGCTAATGCAGTACTCCCGTAGCTGCGATGTCAGTGGCCCTACTCTGCAACTACCAAGTAATCTTTTGGGTTAATAAAAAAAGGTGCTACTTAATAATTATGTAACGAGGACATAGTTATTTTGTCAGAGCGTGATGTTTACAAAGTAACTTGCTACTAATTAGTAAATTTTCAGGAGTTAAATCACTTAGATTTTATTAATTAATATATACATGGTCTGTAATAATAGTCACGATAGCCAAGTGGTTAGGTAGTAGGAATTTCGAGTCACGAGACCCGAGTTCGATTCTCAGGTGGCAGGCTCGTATCAATGATTTTTCAAAAACTTATGTACGAATTATATGGTTGTACATAAAGACGCTGACGGGCTCACTACCTGTCACGTTGTCCCGAAAATATCTTCGGTGAAAGGTGGATCGAAGGGACTTAATTGTCTAAACTGGAGCTTTGTCTATCCCTGTATTGGGAATTGCGTGAAGATATTTTATATTTATTTATTTACAATGGTCTGCAATAGTCCAGTGCTGGACGTAGGCCTCTCCCGTGAATTTGCTATAATCGTTGCTGCCCGTCATCGGTCTACTTATTTCGGTCTGGTAGTTTTTCGAGATGTTTATCCCGTCGTCAGTCGGTAGCAATTGATATTGTTAAGGCTTTTCTATTAGTCGCCTTTTACGACACTCATAAGAAAAATAAAAGTGGCATGTTATTAAGCCGATTTCGCTATCATGCAATATTTATATGTACCTTTATATTTAAATAATTTACAAAATTTATCACCCGTCCCGTATGTGTGTTTTTTAACGAATCAGTTAATTATTTTTTAAGATAATGCTGATCAGTAAGTGGTGGAATAACTTTCTTGAAAAATACCAGCTGAGAAATAAGCTGACCCATGGAGGGTAACAGCGTTTGAAGTGGTGATGTTTATTACTGAGATCGCTCGCCAAGCGTGACGATTAAGACAAATTACAGATGCTGGCACATGTCCCGTATTAAACTTTAAGAGGTCATTAAGAATATTCCTTTTCTAAGCCATTTTGATTGGACCATTTCAACCGGTGAATATTTAAACATTCAATAGTTTTAATTTCAGTCTTTCTTTAATTAATTTTTTCATTAAATTCTTCTTTCAATAAAACTTTCTCATTTATGATATAATAAAAACGTTAATTAAAGAGTCAATAATTCAAACTAAAGAAAACAGATGTTATTTACTTACTCCAGCACTTAGCCAAATTATATTTTATGACAATTTACTAAAAGGAATTAGATCGCTTGAGGTGATTTCTAAAGTTATTGTTTAGTAAACTTTTGCGTTAAGCTTTTATTTAGTAAACTATTGCGTTAAGCTCAGCTTTATCTTAATATTTTTATAGCAGTCGCTTTGATTAAATCTAAATAAGAATAAAGCTTTATTAGGTTTACGGAAAAATATGAAGCCGAGATTTCATTATTCACCTATAAAACTAATCCTGATATTCTTTAATGATGATCGCGTAGTTTAATAGCATTACCACTTTTTTGAGACAAAATCAAAGATATGTTTGAAGGAAGTGCCAAGATCGAAACAGTTTTTATTGATTTCCTTTGTGATCGTACAAGGAAAAATTATTCTAAGCGTTTAGGGCTCATACACTCAGTTGAGGTCATGATACCGGAGCTACCATTTTCAGACGATAACCTTAGTCACCTCTTAACACACCGACGAGAAGAAAAGGGATGTTTTGTTCCTATATAATGGACACACGTTGTTTTAGTATCAGAACTTGATTTTTCAATTATCTTACATGAGTGTATTGTTAAGTAGCATGGTTATATAAGTTCTAAGATAAATACTTAAATAATAAATAAAATAAATTCTAAATCCGACCACCCAACCACTCGGCTACCGTGACTTTAAATACTTAAAGTTATTAGTAATATTTGTGTAGGATATTTATGGCCCGTAGTGTTATTTTTTGGTCTGCAGGAGTTATATAGACCTCAGTGCGTATACTCAACGCGATTTGCTGGTCCTTTAGTATAGTTATACTGTAACAAGTCATGGGACTAAAATCATCATAACGGCTTGCCAAAATCCGCTGTAGGAGATAGACTTCTCTTGTAAAGGAGGGTTTGCCATAATCGCCACGCTTGGTAAGCGAATTAGTGATCGCATAGACATCCTGCACCTTAGACGCTGCAGTCCATCACCGTTTTTCTGAATTATATTCTGGTTTATTTCGAGATGGTTTTCCGCTATCTATCGGCAAGCTACCGTAACGAACAGATGGCAGCATATCATTACCATTATCATCATATCATGTCCCAAGTCATTAAAAAATTTTTGAAATTTTTGCTAAAACGAAAACACACACAATTCTTTTACTCTCCTCGAAACAATATGAATATGTGCAAGTAATACTGGAGTCATGGATGTTTCGTAGCTTCACGCAGGAGGAACATAGTAAGGCCGAACATGATGACTTCATCGAAGTCTTCGTGTCCATGCCAACCGGCTTGTATACCGTTGTGCCATTGTATCATTGTACATACATACAGATTTACATACAGTTTTAGATATTCATATACACATATAATGCATGACTCCAGGCTCCCCTTAGTGGGATTTGAATCGCGACGGGGTTACTACCAAGTAGGCTATCGCTTCAATGGATGTTTATGTGTTAAAAAATTACGAACACTTTTTGGGACAATGTGACAAGTAGTGATCCCGACGCCGTCCATCCTACCATCTGCGAATCGAACTCGGGTGTCTTGATTTGAATTCCGAACATCAAACCAGTCGCCTATCGTGACTTAAAAATCAGATTATGTTTATATTTACAATACTAATTAACTAGCAACTACAACAATATAAAGAAGTATCATGGCGCACTACAAGGACCCATTGTATCATTAAAGGCGACTGAGGGCAAGCCGTGTTAATAAACAGCTACCGATAGACGGCTACCGGGATACATATTTTATAAAAAAATGTCCTCGCGCATTTCCCAATACAGGGGTAGACAGAGATCTAGTCTAGATAATTAATTCCCTTTCACCCACCTTCCACCGAAGACAGTTTTTTGGGACAACGTGACAGGTGGTAAGACAGTCGCCGTCTTTATATCAAAGCCAACGATATACTCGTAATTCGTAGATAAGTTTTTGAAACACCAACCTGTCACGTTGTCCCGAAAATATCTTCGGTGGAAGGTGGGTCAAAGGATCTTAATTGTTTAGACTAGACCTCTGTCTACACCTGTAGATATTATATTTATTTAACATGACCTATGGTACCAAGATGTCGTCTTTCACTGCTGGCCGCATGAGAAAGCTCAAAGTTGTTCAGCGTGTTATGGAAAGAGCTATGCTCGGTGTTTCACTGTGTGATAGGATCCGCAATGAAGACATCCGCAGCAGAACCGAGGTAACCGACATATCAGTAAAGATCAGCGTGCTGAAGCGGCAATGGGCCGGCCACATAGCTCGATGAGCTGATAACCGTTGGGGAAAAAAGTTTCTCGAGTGGCAAACCTCGTTTAGGAAAACGTAATGTAGGACGACTCCCCACAAGATGGATGCAGGAAAGCTGGTGACTGCGCTTTGTGGCGAATGTTAGGGAAAGCCTGTGTTCAGCAGTGGACTCTTGATCGGCTGGAAAGAAGAAGAAGAAGAAGATATAAACATCCATGACTCGAGCATAATTCAAATATAAAACAAATTTATTACTGATAAACTTAGGAATTTTATTTAAAATTTATACAAGTATAACTTGGGATTCGAATTTATATTATTACTCCCAGTTTCAGAGATAAGTCTGGGTAGATACTTAAATTGAAACTTGTTAGAAATTTGTTCGAAATAGGACTTGGCCGACCTATTATTTATTTTATTTTAAATGGAGAATGGTACACTTTATATTCACATACAAATCTGCTAATTGGTCCACGAGTACACGTTTCTAACAAAGGCAGTTTAGTTCAAGCGACGCTATATTAGTATGCGACTGAGGCTCACGCTTTTCATTATAATTAACAAGGGTAGATAACAATAATTGCTCCACTTTTCCAATATCTTTGGATAATGTTTTCACTTCCGCTTACTAGGTAATATTTTACGATGTTTTGTACGGGATAATATTTAGTAGAACGAAATAAAAGCTTAAAATAATAAATAAATGAATAAACATCTTCACGCAATTCCCAATACAGGGGTAGACAGAGGTCTAGTCTCAGGTTATTTGTAACTAAATCAAAAGATATGTTAAATGGAAAGCATTATAAGGATAAGACTTAACTAAAACGGACTGACCTATTCCACTGCTTACCAATTATTATCAAGGTCTTATCGGTCGGTATGTCATCATATTATATATTAGCGAAACAAGTTCTATTATTTTACTTACCAAAAATCTAAAATAACATGATAGGATATTGACGACATCGGATTAAGGAAGCTTATCTCAGCCAATCTTTGACCAAGTTAGATTGTATGAGACACGTCAAGAGCGATATCTCTTTCGGGATAAACTACGAGTATATAGGGTTACTTCGGCGCTTTGTCATTTAAGATAGCAGTTATTCATTCCGATACCTATCGTTCGGAATCGTATTCGTTAATCTCTAATTGAACTGAAGATATTATCAGAACAATTAAGAGAACGTTAATTGTACCTTTCATATTACGATACATTAATAGTGGTAGAGCCGCGCATCAGCTTTTGCTGTTGCATGAATGGGTCGGCTCGACCGTGGAAGTACCACCACCCCACAGAATACCGGCATGAAGTAGAAGTCTAACAAACTTCTGCGTTTCGTTGCGTTTCGTTCACCGGATTCGATTCCCGAACCGGTCAATGTAGAAAACCTCCTTTCTATATAGTATTTTTCTATGTTGTATGTAAATATAACAATATTGGGTCAAAAACTCTAACTACCCAAGTATTGGGGAAATGATTGAAAAAATTTATAAATGTATAATCATGTGATGTTAACGGTGTGATATCGTCGTAGAATAGACCATCCACTTTCTTTCCGTAGGTATTAGAAGAGGCGATTAAGAGAAACGTCTTGAAAATGAAAATAGCTACCGACAGATAGCGGGACTACTATCTCAAAAATACCAGAACAATGAGGGCAGCAGCGTCTAACGCACTAGGTGTCTGGTGCTATGCTAGTCGATTAGTTGGAAAACAAGGCGTTTATGGCAAATTATCGTTATGCGAGAGACTTATATCCTGCAGTGGACTTAATGTATGTTTATTATGTAAACCTCTACATAAAATTTACAGGCTAGGAATGCATTTAGAATTTTAGTCGCTATTTGGTTCTGTTTGTATGGATCAATAAATTTTAAACACAGAAAACCACTTTTTCTACATTGTCTCCAATGTTAGTTTTTGTGGTACCTTTGTTTCCTTTGGTTCCTTGTTTCCGATTTCATAATACAAGTGCATGGCGTTACTATATGAGTATTCCTAAGTCCAAGTATGTTACAGAATTATTCTGTAATCAGAATAATTCACTAAAATATTTGTAAATAGAAGAAATAAGTATTTTTTCCCCGCACAGTTAATTAGCCTAGCGGAGACAATTACTTACATTGTCTATTTCGTGTTTTCAGAGATCAAATACAAAACATATAAGCGATTTTTTCGTCCAAGTCAATAAAAACTCCGCCATGTCTTAAACTTCAACAATTGCTCCTGAAGATTACATTGGCCAACTTTCGCCGTTACTAATCCCAATGGATGTTAACGTTCCTTGTTAGGTATTCCGGAAAAAGAGTATTACTATCTTTATACTTCTACCGCTTTGTTTCATAGATTTTCCATTACTATAAACTTTCGTAGACAAGTTGGTTATTGTAATACCAGACGATAATTTTCAATCCCGTTTCCAGTTTCAAAATAAATAACATAATCAAAATCAAAATAAAAATTTCAATTTTAGAAAAAATTAACCGAGATCAGTCGTTTTGTGTTAATTTGTACGATTCTAGCGGGTTACTTCAAAGTAAGCTGAAAAAACTCTTAACTGAGAAATGTTATTATTCTTTTGACGATTTCCTTAGAGATAATATACCTTTGTAATATAAATGTATAAATTGTAATCGATATTTCTTGACATTTGTTATTTAATAATTAGTATTATTGACAATTATTATAATTTTCATATTCAACTAAATATATAAAAACTCACGATAGCCGAGTGGTTGGAATTTCGAGTCAATAAACCCGAGTTCGATTCCTAGTTGGTAGGCTCGTACCAATGGGTTTTTCAAAAACTTATGTACGAATATCCGTTGGCTTGGACATAAAGACGGCGACGGGCTCACCACCTGTCACGTTGTCCCGAAAATATCTTCGGTGGAAGGTGGGTCGAAGGGACTTAATTGTCTAGACTCGACCTCTGTCTACCCCTGTATTGGGAATTGCGTGAAGATATATTTTTTAACTAAATATTATATTTATATACATTCAAAATTTTCTATTAAAGTTTATTATATTTTTTATATTGTAATTAAACTTTTGCATGCTTCAATAAGGCAGAATGTATAGGGCTATATTTTATAAAATATTAAGAACTAATGTCACCTACATTCTGGCGAATAAATGATTGATTGATTGATTGACGCGAATGCCTTATTTGTCCCCGGTTTTGGTACAAAAGCTTATAATATCGTATAACGACTTGCGTGAAAGAGTGGTGTACTCATCGGTTTTCATGGTGTCACAAACTGTGAGGTCCCAGGTTTGATTCCCAGGCGATTAAATTTAGGAAAATCTCTTTATCTACATTGTCTCGGATCCTGGTGTTTGTAGTACCTTATTAGGTATCAGAGGCTTGTAGTAACTTATTTTAGGTTCAGGTCAATGTATATAAAAGTCACGATAGCCGAATGGTTGGGTGGTCGGAATTTTGAGTCAATAGACCCGAGTTCGATCCCCAGTTGGTAGGCTCGTACCAATGGGTTTTTCAAAAACCTATGTACGAATATCGTTGGCTTGGACATAAAGACGGCGACGGGCTCACCACCTGTCACGTTGTCCCGAAAATATCTTCGGTGGAAGGTGGGTCGAAGGGACTTAATTGTCTAGACTCGACCTCTGTCTACCCCTATATAGGGAATTGCGTGAAGATATTTTATTTTATTATTTTTTAAATTTTAGGTCAATGTATGTGTTATTGTCCCTATCAATATATGCACTTACTTATGCATGAAAAATAATTCTTGTATACTGTAATCTAGCAACACAAAACATATATGTACATAAAACAGAACTATTCTCTTTGGCATGATCAAAATAATTAATGCCAGTGTAACGCTTTTGTTATTACACGGCTAATAAGATTAAAGATAATTGCTTTCATTGTTTATTTCGAATAAAATTATAACAATTTTGTTATGTAACTCTTATAAGTCCATTCACGATAAAGGAGTGGTTGGGTGATCGGAATTCGTGTCAAGAGACCCGAGTTTGGTCACCAAGGCTCGTACCAATGGATTTTTTCAAAACTAATGTACGATTTATATCGTTGGTTTAGACGAAAATACGGCGACGGTTTCACGTACTGTCACGTTGTCCCGCTTGAAGGACTAAATGGTCGAGACCTCTGTCAACCCCAGTATTGGGAGTGGCGTGAATAATTCTTTTTTATTCCTCCATAATAACTGAGGTTAAACGACAACGAATTCTTTTAAATTATAAATTCTTTTGTAGGCACAAAAGAATTTATGGTCATGATGTGTATCATTATAATCGATACCTTTTTTACATTCTAATCTACCATACATCATACAGATATAGTCCTCTCTTGCACCTGAAATTTTGCGCTGATCGCTATAAACCACTGGCGGATACTATTAAAATTGCACTACTTTATAGACACCTTAAACGCTGCAACCCGTAACGGGTCTGCTGAATAGGTATTTTTTGAAATAGTATCCCGCCATCTGACGATAGCATATTGCATTTTGTCATTCAGGCTTTTCACCTCTTACAAGGTATGCAAATCGGACAAGGATACCTTGCGGTGGCAGAGTATTCAACTCCGACGCCTCACGTTGTATTAGGTTCGATAAGGTGAAAGTGTTGGCTCGCAAAAAGAAGTTAATGGAACTAAAGCTCTTGGAAGTTATCGAAATTGACCGTCATCCTAATTTTAGGACATGGGCCCTGCCACCTACTTAGAAGCCCGTATTGTCAAACGCGGCATGTAATGAAAACAATTGTGTTTATGACGTAGATATTTATAAGTGTATTTTGTGTGCCCTTAAACTCAAACAGTAATATAAACGCATCGCCCTCGTCATGTTCTCCGTCCTCACCGGCGCAGCACGCGCCCCCGCAGCGTCGAGCCGCGCGATGCACGCTTAAGCCAGCAGTATGAGTCAGGCACGACCGCGAACTTTTTTCATTGGGAAGGAGGCAAACGAGCAGGTGGCTCACGTGATGGTAAGTGATTACCGCCGCCCATGAACACCCGCATTACCAGAAGCTTAGCAGATGTGTTGCCTCTCTTAGGTGCCCCCTCCCCCATAATTGCAGGAGGGTGTGTAGACACCGGTTACCTGCACTCACCGGACGAAACGCAGAAGTTTGTTAGACTTCTACTTTACGCCGGTATTCTGTGAGATCGTGGTACTTCCCGGTCAGGCCGGCCCATTCATGTAACAACAAAAGTTGATGCGTGGCTCTACCACTGTAAAAAGTCGAAATTCGCATGGATGGAAAAGATAGTTTGTATTAACTAGGAAAATTTCGACGTGTACTTATTTCAAAATTCTGAAAAGAGGCCACTAACTTAACATTAAGAAGAAGAATAATTAAGCAGGCTTGTGACAGGTTGCAGCGCCTAACATGTGAAATTCTAGTAATACAATGCTAATCCGTTTGCCTAGCGTGGTATTATAATACGAGTTTGTCCTACTTTCAGGAGAGGCCTTTGACCTGAAATTAATAAAATTTAAAACTAACATGACCTGGTAAGAGACCAGATCATGTTAGTTTTAAACTCTTTCTAAAAAATATCTGATTGAGTTTTTACAATTTAGGATCTTTAAGTAATATGACGTCATATTTTACAATTTTGTGTAATTGATGTCAAGTGATGTATGGCGGCCACGGGAACAGGGTAACTTCGTTAGAATTACGGTTATAATTTATGTGTAAAGTTTTAATACATATGATTTATTTGTGGTTAAGTTGTTATATTTGTATATACAGAAATTCAATAAAGATCACCAAATAAAACTTAGTATAGAAAATACCGATCGAACTTCTAATTAATACTGGCAATTAATAAATAAACAGATGCCCTGCTATAGTTTAGCTTCTTTTAATCATGTAATATGGTTATCAGGATATCACTCGATAACTCCTAACCCACTCTCCACGAGATAAGCCAATAAATAACTATCAATGTGAAATGGGACTATGTCCGATCCATAAACGAATGTCCTGTCCGTGATCGTGGACCGGAGCCAATAGATCCAGGGTATTTGGTTGTGTACATAGATTTTGGGTAAATCAATTGCAATAAATGTATTGCATAGTTTTATAGTAATGAAACGTGAAAATGCCTTTTGGCTTTCTGACTTTCCATTATTATTTTAGGGCCAGAGGAATGTTCGTCACGCTTCTCTTATTCTCTTTTTGAAACTCTTATTTCTTCATTTCATTTTAGACACCGTTGGTAAATGAGCTTTTCAAAGACTTTAGGACGAACGGTGCGATCGGAAATGGACGAAAATCAGAATAATTAGTTTTCAGTGATACCTATTATACGTAAATACGTTTTTATGTAGTATAAGCGCGATTGCAGTACCAGACTTTTGTGCCTAAGACGCTGCTGACCGTCACAATTCGTTTGAATTTTGGTCTAATATAGTTCAAGATGTGTATCATGCTACCCTTCGGTAGCTAATGACATCGTGAAGGCAATGACATCGTTTTAACTTAGTCGCCTCTTATGATATACAAAGTAAGAAAGTGTATTCCGTCGACTACATATCTTAGTTTTGCTGCCTATGTGGTAGTTTAAAAAAGTTTAAACGGATAAAATTTGGCAAGGCAGCATTTAATCTGAATGAACAAATAAGATTTTATTATGCATAGTTCCTGCACAAGGACATAAAGACATACAAAAATAGGAACAACATCACCTGGGAAATCTGATTCTACTTAATGGATATTGATTTGATGTATTGGAATTCAATATCTTCTAGTTTAGTTCTAGTCGAAGGAAATTAATACCATCCATTACTCTCCGGAGAGGAATTCTATTTTCAACTCCGAAAAATAATTCGAAAACAAACTTGCAGGAAAAATCAGTTTTACATATTTCGCAACCTTATCATATTCATAATTCCTTCACAGCGAATGCTGAGTGGAAGCCTTTTTGGTACAATGCCAGTTGTGTGTCTAGTACCACTTACTAATTTCTTTTTGTTAATTTTTTTATGAGCGGAGGTAGTCAACAAAGTAAATAATTATTTGAACACGACCTCCGTGACCGATTGACACACATATACACATCGGTTTTCCGATTCGAGAATTGGAAAATCGGTGTAGGCTCTATGTAGAAAATCAATATTTGTACATCGTCTCGGATGTAGTGTTTGTGATACCTTAGTTGTTTCTGATAATAAATCTACATTTCTAATAAAAATAAAATCTAAATTTATAATAACTGTACTGCAAGCACTTCAAGACCAAATGTATGTCGTTTAAAATAAATGTGCGAATATGTAGATTTAGTCGCTCCGCCGATATTCCAGAAGTTTCCTTTTATTCCACGCCGGCAGACGATGTTCACATTAATGACATTGATTAGGGACCAGTTTTATTTTGTTTCTGTTTCGATAACATGATGTAATATTAAGGTCATACATACACATACATAACGGCCTATTAAAGTCCACTGCAGGACATAGGTCTCTCCCATATGGGGAGGATTTGCCACCATCGCCACGCTTAGCGACCAGATTGGCGATCGCAGTAGCAAACCTCTTGCACCTCAGACGCTGCTGGCTATCTTCGGTCTGATTATTTTGTTATATCTTCAGAGATGGTTATCCCGCCATCTATCGGTTGCTATGACGATATTCAAGGCTGTTTCCCTTAGTCGCCTCTTGCGACGTCCACGGAAAAAGAAAGGAGTGGCAATATTCTTACACCGGTACCACACGATTTACTATATGTGCCTGCTGTCGAACTTATATGTCTACTTACATATCAGACGAAATAATATTGTAAACTAAAATTGTATACAATACTCTTGAGATAATATACTAGCTATATATAGCGGTATATAATTATAGATGTTGTCTTTACGACACTCATAAAAAAAAAATAAAGTGGCATGTTATTAAGCCGATTTCGCTATCATGCAATATTTATATGTACCTTTATATTTAAATAATTTACAAAATTTATCACCCGTCCCGTATGTGTGTTTTTTAACGAATCAGTTAATTATTTTTTAAGATAATGCTGACCAGTAAGTGGTGGAATAACTTTCTTGAAAAATACCAGCTGAGAAATAAGCTGACCCATGGAGGGTAACAGCGTTTGAAGTGGTGATGTTTATTACTGAGATCGCTCGCCAAGCGTGACGATTAAGACAAATTACAGATGCTGGCACATGTCCCGTATTAAACTTTAAGAGGTCATTAAGAATATTCCTTTTCTAAGCCATTTTGATTAGTACCACACTGTGGACCATTTCAACCTGTGAATATTTAAACATTCAATAATTTTATTTTCAGACTTTCTTCTATTAATTTTTTCAATTAAATTCTCCTTTCGATTGAACTTTCTCATTTATGATATAATAAAAACATTAATTAAAGAGTCAATAATTCAAACTAAAGAAAACAGATGTTATTTACTTACTCCAGCACTTAGCCAAATTATATTTTATGACAATTTACTAAAAAGAATTAGATCGCTTGAGGTGATTTCTAAAGTTATTGTTTAGTAAACTTTTGCGTTAAGCTTTTATTTAGTAAACTATTGCGTTAAGCTCAGCTTTATCTTAATATTTTTATAGCAGTCGCTTTGATTAAATCTAAATAAGAATAAAGCTTTATTAGGTTTACGGAAAAATATGAAGCCGAGATTTCATTATTCACCTATAAAACTAATCCTGATATTCTTTAATGATGATCCTTGTGGTTTAATAGCATTACCACTTTTTTAGACAAAATCAAAGATATGTTTGATGGAAGTGCCAAGATCGAAACAGTTTTATTGATTTCCTTTGTGATCATTACAAGGAAAAATTATTCTAAGCGTTTGGGGCTCATACACTCAGTTGAGGTCATGATACCGGAGCTACCATTTTCAGACGATAACCTTAGTCACCTGTTAATACACCGACGAGAAGAAAAGGGATGTTTTGTTCCTATATAATGGACACACGTTGTTTAGTATCAGAACTTGATTTTCAATTATCTTGCATGAGTGTATTGTTAAGTAGCATGGTTATATAAGTTCTAAGATAAATACTTAAATAATAAATAAAATAAATTCTAAATCCGACCACCCAACCACTCGGCTACCGTGACTTTAAATACTTAAAGTTATTAGTAATATTTGTGTAGGATATTTATGGCCCGTAGTGTTATTTTTTGGTCTGCAGGAGTTATATAGACCTCAGTGCGTATACTCAACGCGATTTGCTGGTCCTTTAGTATAGTTATACTGTAACAAGTCATGGGACTAAAATCATCATGGCGACTTGCCAAAAATCCGCTGCAGGAGATAGACTTCTCTTGTAAAGGAGGGTTTGCCATAATCGCCACGCTTGGTAAGCGAATTAGTGATCGCATAGACATCCTGCACCTTAGACGCTGCAGTCCATCACCGTTTTTCTGAATTATATTCTGGTTTATTTCGAGATGGTTTTCCGCTATCTATCGGCAAGCTACCGTAACGAACAGATGGCAGCATATCATTACCATTATCATCATATCATGTCCCAAGTCATTAAAAAATTTTTGAAATTTTTGCTTAAACGAAAACACACACAATTCTTTTACTCTCCTCGAAACAATATGAATATGTGCAAGTAATACTCGAGTCATGGATGTTTCGTAGCTTCACGCAGGAGGAACATAGTAAGGCCGAACATGATGACTTCATCGAAGTCTTCGTGTCCATGCCAACCGGCTTGTATACCGTTGTGCCATTGTATCATTGTACATACATACAGATTTACATACAGTTTTAGATAGATAAATATTCATATACATATATAATGCATGACTCCGGAAGCTCCCTCTTGAGTGGGATTTGAATCGCGACGGGGTTACTACCAAGTAGGCTATCGCTTCAATGGATGTTTATGTGTTAAAATAACGAACACTTTTTGGGGACAATGTGACAAGCCCGACGCCGTCCATCCTACCATCTGCGAATCGAACTCAGGTGTCTTGATTTGAATTCCGAACATCAAACCAGTCGCCTATCGTGACTTAAAATCAGATTATGTTTATATTTACAATACTAATTAACTAGCAACTACAACAATATAAAGGAGTATCATGGCGCACTACAAGGACCCATAGTATCATTAAAGGCGACTGAGGGCAAGCCGTGTTAATAAACAGCTACCGATAGACGGCTACCGGGATACATATTTTATAAAAAAAATGGCGTCGCGCATTTCCCAATACAGGGGTAGACAGAGATCTAGTCTAGATAATTAATTCCCTTTCACCACCTTCCACCGAAGACAGTTTTTTGGGACAACGTGACAGGTGGTAAGACAGTCCCCGTCTTTATATCAAAGCCAACGATATACTCGTAATTCGTACATACGTTTTGAAACACCAACCTGTCACGTTGTCCCGAAAATATCTTCGGTGGAAGGTGGGTCAAAGGATCTTAATTGTTTAGACTAGACATCTGTCTACACCTGTAGATATTATATTTATTTAACATGACCTATGGTACCAAGATGTCGTCTTTCACTGCTGGCCGCATGAGAAAGCTCAAAGTTGTTCAGCGTGTTATGGAAAGAGCTATGCTCGGTGTTTCACTGTGTGATAGGATCCGCAATGAAGACATCCGCAGCAGAATCGAGGGTAACCGACATACCAGTAAAGATCAGTGTGCTGAAGCGGCAATGGGCCGGCCACATAGCTCGATGAGCTGATAACCGTTAAAGAGTAAGTTTCGCAAATTGGCAAACCTCGTTTAGGCAAACGTAGTGTAGGACGACCCCCCAGAAGATGGATGCAGGTGGCTGGAGACTGTACTTTGTGGCGATTTGTAGGGGTGGCCTCTGTTCAGCAGTGGACTCTTGATAGGCTGGAAAGAAGAAGATACAAACATCCATGACTCGAGCATAATTCAAATATAAAACAAATATATTACTGATAAACTAATGAATTTTATTTAAAATTTATACAAGTATAACTTGAGTTCAATTTATATTATTACTCCCAGTTTCAGAGATAAGTCTGGGTAGATACTTAAATGGAAACTTGTTAGAAATTTGTTCGAAATAGGACTTGGCCGACCTATTATTTATTTTATTTTAAATGGAGAATGGTACACTTTATATTCACATACAAATCTGCTAATTGGTCCACGAGTACACGTTTCTAACAAAGGCAGTTTAGTTCAAGCGACGCTATATTAGTATGCGACTGAGGCTCACGCTTTTTCATTATAATTAACAAGGGAGATAACAATAATTGCTCCACTTTTCCAATATCTTTGGATAATGTTTTCACTTCCGCTTACTAGGTAATTATTTTTACGATGTATTTGTGCAGGATAATATTTAGTAGCACGAAATAAAGCTTAAAATAATAAATAACTGAATAAACATCTTCACGCAATTCCCAATACAGGGTAGACAGAGGTCTAGTCTCAGGTCATTTGTAACTAAATCAAAAGATATGTTAAATGGAAAGCATTACAAGGATAAGACTTAACTAAAACGGACTGACCTATTCCACTGCTTACCAATTATTATCAAGGTCTTATCGGTCGGTACGTCATCATATTATATATTAGCGAAACAAGTTCTATTATTTTACTTACCAAAATCTAAAATAACATGATAGGATATTGACGACATCGGATTAAGGAAGCTTATCTCAGCCAATCTTTGACCAAGTTAGATTGTATGAGACACGTCAAAAACGATATCTCTTTCAGGATAAACTACGAGTATATAGGATTACTTCGGCGCTTTGTCATTTAAGATAGCAGTTATTCATTCCGATACCTATCGTTCGGAATCGTATTCGTTAATCTCTAATTGAACTGAAGATATTATCAGAACAATTAAGAGAACGTTAATTGTACCTTTCATATTACGATACATTAATAGTGGTAGAGCCGCGCATCAGCTTTTGCTGTTGCATGAATGGGTCGGCTCGACCGTGGAAGTACCACCACCCACAGAATACCGGCATGAAGTAGAAGTCTAACAAACTTCTGCGTTTCGTTTGGTGAGTGCAGGTAACCGAGCCCACACACCCCTTCCCCAATTCTGGGGAGGGCAACACATCTGCTATGCCTCTGGTATTGCAGGTGTTTATGGGCGGTGGTAATCACTTACCATCACGTGAGCTACCTGCACGTTTGCCTCCCTTTTCTATATAAAAACATAATGACATTAATGGTAGAGTGGCGTACACCGATTTTTAAGGGTCACCGGATTCGATTCAGAACCGGTCAATGTAGAAACCTCCTTTCTATATTGTATTTTTTCTATGTTGTATGTAAATATAACAATATTGGGTGAAAACCTCTAACTACCCAAGTATTGGGGAAATGATTGAAAAAATTTATAAATGTATAATCATGTGATGTTAACGGTGTGATATCGCCGTAGAATAGACCATCCACTTTCTTTCCGTAGGTATTAGAGGCGATTAAGAGAAAGGTCTTGAAAATGAAAACAGCTACCGACAGATAGCTGGACTACTATCTCAAAAATACCAGAACAATGAGGGCAGCAGCGTCTAACGCACTGGGTGTCTGGTGCTATGCTAGTCGATTAGTTGGAAAACAAGGCGTTTATGGAAAATTATCGTTATGCGAGAGACTTATATCCTGCAGTGGACTTAATGTATGTTTATTATATAAACCTCTACATAAAATTTACAGGCTAGGAATGCATTTAGAATTTTAGTCGCTATTTGGTTCTGTTTGTATGGATCAATAAATTTTAAACACAGAAAACCACTTTTCTACATTGTCTCCAGTGTTAGTTTTGTGGTACCTTTGTTTCCTTTGGTTCCTTGTTTCCGATTTAATAATACAAGTGCATGGCGTTACTATATATGAGTATTCCTAAGTCCAAGTATGTTACAGAATTATTCTGTAATCAGAATAATTCACTAAAATATTTGTAAAAAGAAGAAATAAGTATTTTTGCCCGCACAGTTAATTAGCCTAGCGGAACAATTACTTACATTGTCTATTTCGTGTTTTCAGAGATCAAATACAAAACATATAAGCGATTTTTTCATCCAAGTCAATAAAAACTCCGCCATGTCTTAAACTTCAACAATTGCGCACCGAAGCAACATTGGCCAACTTTCGCCGTTACTAATCCCAATGGATGTTAACGTTCCTTGTTAGGTATTCCGGAAAAAGAGTATTACTATCTTTATACTTCTACCGCTTTGTTTCATAGATTTTCCATTACTATAAACTTTCGTAGACAAGTTGGTTATTGTAATACCAGATGATAATTTTCAATCCCGTTTCCACTTTCAAAATAAATAACATAATCAAAATCAAAATAAAAATTTCAATTTTAGAAAAAATGAACCGAGATCAGTCGTTTAGTGTTAATTTGTACGATTCTAGCGGGTTACTTCAAAGTAAGCTGAAAAAACTCTTAACTGAGAAATGTTATTATTCTTTTGACGATTTCCTTAGAGATAATATACCTTTGTAATATAAATGTATAAATTGTAATCGATATTTCTTGACATTTGTTATTTAATAATTAGTATTATTGACAATTATTATAATTTTCATATTCAACTAAATATATAAAAACTCACGATAGCCGAGTGGTTGGAATTTCGAGTCAATAAACCCGAGTTCGATTCCTAGTTGGTAGGCTCGTACCAATGGGTTTTCAAAAACTTATGTACGAATATCCGTTGGCTTGGACATAAAGACGGCGACGGGCTCACCACCTGTCACGTTGTCCCGAAAATATCTTCGGTGGAAGGTGGTCAAAGGATCTTAATTGTTTAGACTAGACATCTGTCTACACCTGTAGATATTATATTTATATACATTCAAAATTTTCTATTAAAGTTTATTATATTTTTTATATTGTAATTAAACTTTTGCATGCTTCAATAAGGCAGAATGTATAGGGCTATATTTTATAAAATATTAAGAACTAATGTCACCTACATTCTGGCGAATAAATGATTGATTGATTGATTGACGCGAATGCCTTATTTGTCCCCGGTTTTGGTACAAAAGCTTATAATATCGTATGGCGACTTGCGTGAAAGAGTGGTGTACTCATCGGTTTCATGAGTGTCACAAACTGGCGAGGTCCAGGTTTGATTCCCAGGCGATTAAATTTAGGAAAATCTCTTTTATCTACATTGTCTCGGATCCTGGTGTTTGTAGTACCTTATTAGGTATCAGAGGCTTGTAGTAACTTATTTTAGGTTCAGGTCAATGTATATAAAAGTCACGATAGCCGAATGGTTGGGTGGTCGGAATTTTGAGTCAATAGACCCGAGTTCGATCCCCAGTTGGTGGCTCGTACCAATGGGTTTTCAAAAACCTATGTACGAAAGAAGAAGAAGAAGAAGAAGAAGAAGAAGAAGAAGAAGAAGAAGAAGAAGAAGAAGAAGAAGAAGATATAAAACATCCATGACTCGAGCATAATTCAAGTATAAAACAAATTTATTACTGATAAACTAATGAATTTTATTTAAAATTTATACAAGTATAACTTGGGATTCGAATTTATATTATTACTCCCAGTTTCAGAGATAAGTCTGGGTAGATACTTAAATTGAAACTTGTTAGAAATTTGTTCGAAATAGGACTGGCCGACCTATTATTTATTTTATTTTAAATGGAGAATGGTACACTTTATATTCACATACAAATCTGCTAATTGGTCCACGAGTACACGTTTCTAACAAAGGCAGTTTAGTTCAAGCGACGCTATATTAGTATGCGACTGAGGCTCACGCTTTTCATTATAATTAACAAGGGTAGATAACAATAATTGCTCCACTTTTCCAATATCTTTGGATAATGTTTTCACTTCCGCTTACTAGGTAATTATTTTACGATGTTTTTGTACGGGATAATATTTAGTAGAACGAAATAAAAGCTTAAAATAATAAATAAATGAATAAACATCTGCACGCAATTCCCAATACAGGGTAGACAGAGATCTAGTCTAGATATTCACCTTTTTTCATTTCTGATTCCCACCGAAGACAGTTTTTGGGACAACGTGACAGGTGGTAAGACAGTCGCCGTCTTTATATCAAAGCCAACGATATACTCGTAATTCGTAGATAAGTTTTTGAAACACCAACCTGTCACGTTGTCCCGAAAATATCTTCGGTGGAAGGTGGGTCAAAGGATCTTAATTGTTTAGACTAGACCTCTGTCTACACCTGTAGATATTATATTTATTTAACATGACCTATGGTACCAAGATGTCGTCTTTCACTGCTGGCCGCATGAGAAAGCTCAAAGTTGTTCAGCGTGTTATGGAAAGAGCTATGCTCGGTGTTTCACTGTGTGATAGGATCCGCAATGAAGACATCCGCAGCAGAACCGAGGTAACCGATATACCAGTAAAGATCAGCGCGCTGAAGCCGCAATGGACCGGCCACATAGCTCGATGAGCTGATAACCGTTGGGGAAAAAATTTCTCGAGAGGCAAACCTCGTTTAGGCAAACGTAGTGTAGGACGACCCCCCAGAAGATGGATGCAGGAAAGCTGGTGACTGCGCTTTGTATGAATATTAGGGGAGGCCTCTGTTCAGCAGTGGACTCTTGATAGGCTGGAAAGAAGAAGATACAAACATCCATGACTCGAGTACAATTCAAATATAAAACAAATTTACTACTAATGAACTAAGGAATTTTATTTAAAATTTTTTCAAGTAAAACTTGGGATTCGAATTTATATTATTACTCCCAGTTTCAGAGATAAGTCTGGGTAGATACTTAAATTGAAACTTGTTAGAAATTTGTTCGAAATAGGACTTGGCCGACCTATTATTTATTTTATTTTAAATGGAGAATGGTACACTTTATATTCACATACAAATCTGCTAATTGGTCCACGAGTACACGTTTCTAACAAAGGCAGTTTAGTTCAAGCGACGCTATATTAGTATGCGACTGAGGCTCACGCTTTTCATTATAATTAACAAGGGTAGATAACAATAATTGCTCCACTTTTCCAATATCTTTGGATAATGTTTTCACTTCCGCTTACTAGGTAATTATTTTACGATGTTTTTGTACGGGATAATATTTAGTAGAACGAAATAAAAGCTTAAAATAATAAATAAATGAATAAACATCTTCACGCAATTCCCAATACAGGGGTAGACAGAGGTCTAGTCTCAGGTCATTTGTAACTAAATCAAAAAGATATGTTAAATGGAAAGCATTACAAGGATAAGACTTAACTAAAACGGACTGACCTATTCCACTGCTTACCAATTATTATCAAGGTCTTATCGGTCGGTACGTCATCATATTATATATTAGCGAAACAAATTCTATTATTTTACTTACCAAAAATCTAAAATAACATGATAGGATATTGACGACATCGGATTAAGGAAGCTTATCTCAGCCAATCTTTGACCAAGTTAGATTGTATGAGACACGTCAAGAGCGATATCTCTTTCGGGATAAACTACGAGTATATAGGATTACTTCGGCGCTTTGTCATTTAAGATAGCAGTTATTCATTCCGATACCTATCGTTCGGAATCGTATTCGTTAATCTCTAATTGAACTGAAGATATTATCAGAACAATTAAGAGAACGTTAATTGTACCTTTCATATTACGATACATTAATAGTGGTAGAGCCGCGCATCAGCTTTTGCTGTTGCATGAATGGGTCGGCTCGACCGTGGAAGTACCACCACCCCACAGAATACCGGCATGAAGTAGAAGTCTAACAAACTTCTGCGTTTCGTTTGGTGAGTGCAGGTAACCGGAGGCCCACACACCCCCTTCCCCAATTCTGGGGGAGGGGGGGCAATGTAAGGGTGGCAACGCATCTGCTATGCCTCTGGTATTGCGGGTGTTTATGGGCGGTGGTAATCACTTACCATCACGTGAGCTACCTGCACGTTTGCCTCCCTTTTCTATATAAAAAACATAATGACATTAATGGTAGAGTGGCGTACACACCGATTTTTTAAGGGTCACCGGATTCGATTCCAGAACCGGTCAATGTAGAAAACCTCCTTTCTATATTGTATTTTTCTATGTTGTATGTAAATATAACAATATTGGGTGAAAACCTCTAACTACCCAAGTATTGGGGAAATGATTGAAAAAATTTATAAATGTATAATCATGTGATGTTAACGGTGTGATATCGCCGTAGAATAGACCATCCACTTTCTTTCCGTAGGTATTAGAAGAGGCGATTAAGAGAAAGGTCTTGAAAATGAAAATAGCTACCGACAGATAGCTGGACTACTATCTCAAAAATACCAGAACAATGAGGGCAGCAGCGTCTAACGCACTAGGTGTCTGGTGCTATGCTAGTCGATTAGTTGGAAAACAAGGCGTTTATGGAAAATTATCGTTATGCGAGAGACTTATATCCTGCAGTGGACTTAATGTATGTTTATTATATAAACCTCTACATAAAATTTACAGGCTAGGAATGCATTTAGAATTTTAGTCGCTATTTGGTTCTGTTTGTATGGATCAATAAATTTTAAACACAGAAAACCACTTTTTCTACATTGTCTCCAGTGTTAGTTTTTGTGGTACCTTTGTTTCCTTTGGTTCCTTGTTTCCGATTTAATAATACAAGTGCATGGCGTTACTATATGAGTATTCCTAAGTCCAAGTATGTTACAGAATTATTCTGTAATCAGAATAATTCACTAAAATATTTGTAAAAAGAAGAAATAAGTATTTTTTGCCCGCACAGTTAATTAGCCTAGCGGAGACAATTACTTACATTGTCTATTTCGTGTTTTCAGAGATCAAATACAAAACATATAAGCGATTTTTTCATCCAAGTCAATAAAAACTCCGCCATGTCTTAAACTTCAACAATTGCTTTTCAAACATTGGCCAACTTTCGCCGTTACTAATCCCAATGGATGTTAACGTTCCTTGTTAGGTATTCCGGAAAAAGAGTATTACTATCTTTATACTTCTACCGCTTTGTTTCATAGATTTTCCATTACTATAAACTTTCGTAGACAAGTTGGTTATTGTAATACCAGATGATAATTTTCAATCCCGTTTCCACTTTCAAAATAAATAACATAATCAAAATCAAAATAAAAATTTCAATTTTAGAAAAAATGAACCGAGATCAGTCGTTTAGTGTTAATTTGTACGATTCTAGCGGGTTACTTCAAAGTAAGCTGAAAAAACTCTTAACTGAGAAATGTTATTATTCTTTTGACGATTTCCTTAGAGATAATATACCTTTGTAATATAAATGTATAAATTGTAATCGATATTTCTTGACATTTGTTATTTAATAATTAGTATTATTGACAATTATTATAATTTTCATATTCAACTAAATATATAAAAACTCACGATAGCCGAGTGGTTGGAATTTCGAGTCAATAAACCCGAGTTCGATTCCTAGTTGGTAGGCTCGTACCAATGGGTTTTTCAAAACTTATGTACGAATATCCGTTGGCTTGACATAAAGACGGCGACGGGCTCACCACCTGTCACGTTGTCCCGAAAATATCTTCGGTGGAAGGTGGGTCGAAGGGACTTAATTGTCTAGACTCGACCTCTGTCTACCCCTGTATTGGGAATTGCGTGAAGATATATTTTTTAACTAAATATTATATTTATATACATTCAAAATTTTCTATTAAAGTTTATTATATTTTTTTTATATTGTAATTAAACTTTTGCATGCTTCAATAAGGCAGAATGTATAGGGCTATATTTTATAAAATATTAAGAACTAATGTCACCTACATTCTGGCGAATAAATGATTGATTGATTGATTGACGCGAATGCCTTATTTGTCCCCCGGTTTTGGTACAAAAGCTTATAATATCGTATAACGACTTGCGTGAAAGAGTGGTGTACTCATCGGTTTTCATGGTGTCACAAACTGTGAGGTCCCGGGTTTGATTCCCAGGCGATTCAATTTAGGAAAATCTCTTTTATCTACATTGTCTCGGATCCTGGTGTTTGTAGTACCTTATTAGGTATCAGAGGCTTGTAGTAACTTATTTTAGGTTCAGGTCAATGTATATAAAAAGTCACGATAGCCGAATGGTTGGGTGGTCGGAATTTTGAGTCAATAGACCCGAGTTCGATCCCCAGTTGGTAGGCTCGTACCAATGGGTTTTTCAAAAACCTATGTACGAATATCGTTGGCTTGGACATAAAGACGGCGACGGGCTCACCACCTGTCACGTTGTCCCGAAAATATCTTCGGTGGAAGGTGGGTCGAAGGGACTTAATTGTCTAGACTCGACCTCTGTCTACCCCTGTATTGGGAATTGCGTGAAGATATATTTTTAACTAAATATTATATTTATATACATTCAAAATTTTCTATTAAAGTTTATTATATTTTTTATATTGTAATTAAACTTTGCATGCTTCAATAAGGCAGAATGTATAGGCTATATTTTATAAAATATTAAGAACTAATGTCACCTACATTCTGGCGAATAAATGATTGATTGATTGACGCGAATGCCTTATTTGTCCCCCGGTTTTGGTACAAAAGCTTATAATATCGTATAACGACTTGCGTGAAAGAGTGGTGTACTCATCGGTTTTCATGGTGTCACAAACTGTGAGGTCCCGGGTTTGATTCCCAGGCGATTAAATTTAGGAAAATCTCTTTATCTACATTGTCTCGGATCCTGGTGTTTGTAGTACCTTATTAGGTATCAGAGGCTTGTAGTAACTTATTTTAGGTTCAGGTCAATGTATATAAAAAGTCACGATAGCCGAATGGTTGGGTGGTCGGAATTTTGAGTCAATAGACCCGAGTTCGATCCCCAGTTGGTAGGCTCGTACCAATGGGTTTTCAAAACCTATGTACGAATATCGTTGGCTTGGACATAAAGACGGCGACGGGCTCACCACCTGTCACGTTGTCCCGAAAATATCTTCGGTGGAAGGTGGGTCGAAGGGACTTAATTGTCTAGACTCGACCTCTGTCTACCCCTATATAGGGAATTGCGTGAAGATATTTTATTTTATTATTTTTTAAATTTTAGGTCAATGTATGTGTTATTGTCCCTATCAATATATGCACTTACTTATGCATGAAAAATAATTCTTGTATACTGTAATCTAGCAACACAAAACATATATGTACATAAAACAGAACTATTCTCTTTGGCATGATCAAAATAATTAATGCCAGTGTAACGCTTTTGTTATTACACGGCTAATAAGATTAAAGATAATTGCTTTCATTGTTTATTTCGAATAAAATTATAACAATTTTGTTATGTAACTCTTATAAGTCCATTCACGATAAAGGAGTGGTTGGGTGATCGGAATTCGTGTCAAGAGACCCGAGTTCGGTCACCAAGGCTCGTACCAATGGATTTTTTCAAAACTAATGTACGATTTATATCGTTGGCTTAGACGAAAATACGGCAACGGTTTCACGTACTGTCACGTTGTCCCAAACAATGTCTTCGGTGGAAGGACTAAATGGAGACCTCTGTCAACCCCAGTATTGGGAGTGGCGTGAATAATTCTTTTTTATTCCTCCATTATAACTGAGGTTAAACGACAACGAATTCTTTTAAATTATAAATTCTTTTGTAGGCACAAAAGAATTTATGGTCATGATGTGTATCATTATAATCGATACTTTTTTTTACATTCTAATCTACCATACATCATACAGATATAGTCCTCTCTTGCACCTGAAATTTTGCGCTGATCGCTATAAACCACTGGCGGATACTATTAAAATTGCACTACTTTATAGACACCTTAAACGCTGCAACCCGTAACGGGTCTGCTGAATAGGTATTTTTTGAAATAGTATCCCGCCATCTGACGATAGCATATTGCATTTTGTCATTCAGGCTTTTCACCTCTGACAAGGTATGCAAATCGGACAAGGATACCTCGCGGTGGCAGAGTATTCAACTCCGACGCCTCACGTTGTATTAGGTTCGATAAGGTGAAAGTGTTGGCTCGCAAAAAGAAGTTAATGGAACTAAAGCTCTTGGAAGTTATCGAAATTGACCGTCATCCTAATTTTAGGACATGGGCCCTGCCACCTACTTAGAAGCCCGTATTGTCAAACGCGGCATGTAATGAAAACAATTGTGTTTATGACGTAGATATTTATAAGTGTATTTTGTGTGCCCTTAAACTCAAACAGTAATATAAACGCATCGCCCTCGTCATGTTCTCCGTCCTCACCGGCGCAGCAAGCGCCCCCCGCAGCGTCGAGCCGCGCGATGCACGCTTAAGCTAGCAGTATGAGTCAGGGCACGACCGCGAACTTTTTTTCATTGGGAAGGGAGGCAAACGAGCAGGTGGCTCACGTGATGGTAAGTGATTACCGCCGCCTATGAACATCTGCAATGCAGGAGGCATAGCAGATGCGTTGCCGGCCTTTGAGAAAGGTATAGGCTCTTTACTTGAAGGTCCCTAAGTCGTATCGGTCCGGAAAAACTGCTGACGGCAGCACATTCCATAAAATACAAGTGCGTGGCAGAAAATTCCGCGAAAAACGCACTGTGGTGGAATCCCAAGCATCAAGATGGTGTTGATGGAATTTTTGACTATGCCGTAAGGTTCGATGGTGAAATTCAGCGAATGGGATTAATCCGAACAATTCCTCGGAGCACTCCCCGTAGTAAATCTTGTAAAAAATGCGAAGAGATGCAACATCTCTTCGCAAAGCCAGGGGATCTAGCCGATCAGATAGAACATGATCGTCGACGATTCGAGCCGCTCTTCGTTGGATACGGTCAAATGGAAGGAGCTGACACAGGGGTGCTCCTGCCCAGAAATGCGAACAGAACGAAGCGTAACTCTTCCCACTCACCCTAATGAAGGACCTCCTACAGATCCAAAACTATACAGTACCTACACCGGTTGCTTAGACGTGAGTTTAGCCGTTTTAAATTATATAATAAATAATGTGTATAATAAATGTTTCAATAATTTAATAGTTCAATACTTTAACTCAACTATTTTTTTACAAAACCTTAGATAAGTTTTTGAATACACTTAAATTTTCTTAAATACTTCATGATTAGTCCTGAATATTTTATACCTAAATATTTCATGTCGCTTACCACTTGTTATATTTATCAAATCACAAAAGAAATTTCTCTAATGAAACGTGCGCGTAACGAACCGAAGATCAGAGAGATCTACTCTTTGTCTAATGAAGGCTCTAAAATTAAGTATTCAATATACCTTTATTGTCTGTTGTGTATAATTGATCACGTTCTCTCTGCTGTAAAAAAATTATAAGATAATTATAACTTTTTTAATATCTTTCACGCAATTTCCTTTGGGTCAACGTGACGGGTGACGTGCCTGTCGCCGTCTTAATATCCAAGTCAACTATACAATACAGTCGAGTACAAACATTCACAGTTATCACCCAAATGATTGCCGCTAGCGGGATTCGATCCCGCAACCCTCCGTTTCGAAGGCAGTGTTAGTAGCAACTCTGCTATCGGGTCGTCAATAATTAAAAAGTTATAATTCACAGCAAAAAAAATATAAAGGTATTGTTTTTTTTAGAAAGCTGAGATATATATATATATATATATATATATATATATATATATATATATATATATATATATATATATATATATATATATATATATATATATATATATATATATATATATATATATATATATATATATATATATATGTATATATATATATATATATATATATATATATATATATATATATATATATATGTGATGATGATATTTCATTTCTTCTCTCAATGTGACAAGTTTCTGTCATCATCATTCTTTTAGAGGGTAAATGTTGGTGCCTTAATTCTCCGAGGAGCCATTATCATTTGCCTTCCCTACTACAAAAAAGAATGCGATGAATGTGCAACAAAAGTATGACATTAAATAAATTTACTTAGAAGACACAAGGAAATGTTTTGATTTCAAAATTTTCAGATTTTAATTTTTTATCATAAATCACACCACCAACTCCTGCTGTTCACAATTGAAATATGTAGCATAGATATTATAATATAGATATATAGTCTAGCTTTGGCATAATTATAATCTTCGTATTAACTTAACTCCATCAAATTCATAACAGGTGCCTTGCCTACCTTAGAGCCCCCCCCCCCAGAATTGGGGGAGAGGGGTATGCGGGCCTCCGGTTACCTGCACTCACCAGACGAAACGCGTACTTTCACCCACCCGCATAGTTCGTAGTATGATCGAATTATATTCTAGAAACATTATGTGCTTCAGTAAATTGTGAAGTAAATACGATGTAAACATATATACTTCATAAAAATAAAAATTTACCATTTAAAAAAAGTACTTAGAAAATAGATATGTATTTACGAAGATCATAAGACTGCGCCATCGAATAGTTTTCCAGCATCAATTTCCTTCGCAGTAATACGTTATAATGTGAAAATATTGTTATAAGTGTTATTTCTATAGAATAAAAGTATTATTCTATAGAAATAACACTTATAACAATATTTTTATAATTAGTTCAACCCGAATTCAATTCCCGGGCGGGTCAGTGTAAACTGAGAGGGACAGAGGGTTTATGGTATATTTGTTGTTACCGAATTCCTTAACACAAGTGCTTTGGCTACTTAGTTTGGAATCGGTGTAAATGTAGCACACGCATTTCCCAATACTATATCCCCAATACTATATTACCCAATACTATATTAAAAATGCAAGCATAAAATTAATGAGCCAGGTGATGGGCATTTATTATGCAAGGTTGATCATCAATCCGTTTGCCAATCGTTTTGATTGTACCAAATTCTCCATAAGAGAGAGCCCTACAGGAAATACAAATATTACACATATTTAAAAAGTCACGATAGTCGAGTGATTGGGTGGTCGGAATTTCGAGTCAAGAGACCCAAGTTCGACCCCAGGTGGCAGGCTCGTACCAATGGGTTTTTCAAAAACTTATGTACGAATCATATCGTTGGTTTGGATATAAAGGCGGCGACGGGCTCACCACCTGTCACGTTGTTCCGAAAATATCGTCGGTGGAAGGTGGGTCGAAGGGACTTAATAGCCTAGACTAGACCTCTGTCTACCCCTGTATTGGGAATTGCATGAAGATATTTATTATTTATTTATAACACATATTAAAAAAAAACACATACAATAATTATATGAATTCTTTTTATTTCCTGTATAATTTGGTGCGCATGTTACCTCAAGGTACACAAACATACGGAAGTTGAATTTTAATGTTAACATGTATAGTCACGATATATAAAAGTCACGATAGCCGAGTTGTTGGGTGGTCGGAATTTCGAGTCGAGAGACCCGAGTTCGATCCCCAGGTGGCAGTACCAATGAGTTTTTCAAAAACTTATGTACGAATTTCATCGTTGGCTGGGACATAAAAGGCGGCTACGGGCTCACCACCTGTCACGTTGTCCCGAAAATATCTTCGGTGGAAGGTGGGTCAAAGGGACTTAATTGTATAGACTTGACCTCTGTCTACCCCTGTAATGGGAATTGTGTGAAGATATTTATTTATTTATTTATAACGTGTATAGTCACATAGCTTTGCGAACAGTTAATGAAAATGATTTATTATTCGACCCTTCCGGGGTCGATTCCAGGATCTCAGACTGGTAACACCATGAAAACCAGTATGTGCGCCACTCGTTCACAGACAGAAAAGCATTTTTCAGGAAGTCGACAGAAAAGCATTTATTACAAAATTTATGTATGTATATATGTAACTATCTCTTGCTAATAGAAACTTTATCTACCACGTGTGCAGAGTGAATTGTAAATGCTATGCTCCTCATTTTTACAGTTGAATAAATAAGGGTATTAGATAAATTTGTTGATGAAGACCTAACAAATAACCTTACGGTAAATATTAAATGTAGGAACGTGACCAGTGTTTGCATTTTCATGGGATAATGATTACAATCTTTACTCTGTTGCTTAATCGATTATTAAAGATGCTGAGTAGTCAAGGGTGCTTAAGTTTCGAGAGGATTATTTTCACGAGTGATGTGCACTGAGTGAAATAAATAGTACCTTAAATTATAATGACCGATAGTTTTTCTTAATTTGCAGCATTTTTCAATGCAGAGGTAGTCAGAAGTCTAGGAAATTCGATCCATATTTCACCGAAGCTTGTTTGGTCTATGGTACTGCGATTTCTGATACGCCTGTCAAGCGTTGCGATTACGGCAAACACTTCTTTAGTGGAGAGGCCTGTGTCCTGCAGTGTTCAGAGCCCGGTATTAATGTATGTTAAGTATAAGCATTTATCGATATATGCTTATACATAAATACTGATACATAATTATAAATATGTATGTATATATATACATAGACATCGGGATCATGGCTGCGACCGTAATCAAATCAAATCATTTATTTATCGACATAAGATTGTACATTCGTTTATCGATAGTATTTCGTAATGAGGTTCCTCTAACGGAAAAGAAACAGGCGAAAAAAACTCCGTAGGTATCCTCCTTTTGGTAAATATTTTTTACAATATAATATATTATAAAAATGTGATGAGTTATTTTCTAGAAATAGCTTGGGAGCGATCACCTCATTCCCAGGGGTTACTGTCATTAACATTTATATTATAATAACCCTTCTTATAAAGTTTTACTTTAGTATCTTTTTTAATCCTGTTAATGGACAGGCTTTGCACATTCACTGGGATTTTGTTGTATAAGCGTATACACCACCGAATGAACATATGAAGGTACTTACTCTATGGAGTCTAGTAACCGCTGTTACAAGCTTGTGTTTGTTCCTAGTATTTACATTATGCACATCAGAATTCTTACTAAAAGTATCAATGTTTTTATGCACAGACATTAAATTTTCATACATATCTTTAAATTTCTCTCTAAGAAAAGCTTCGGAATTTAGACAATATATAGCTCGTATGGACGTGTCAAATCAAATCATTTATTTATCGATATAAGAATGTACATTCGTTTATCGATAGCCGTTTATAATATATCACCGTTTCCTAATGAGGTTCCTCTAACGGACAAGAAACAGGCGAAAGAAACTCCGAGGGTATCCTCTTTTTTGGTCAATATTATTTTTACAATATAATGTATTATACAATGTGATGTGATATTTTCTTGAAATAGCTTGGGAGCGATCACCTCATTCCCAGGGGTTACTGTCATTAATATATTCATTTATATTATAATAACCCTTCTTATAAAGTTTTACTTTACTATCTTTCTTAAACCTGTTAATAGACAGGCTTTGCAAATTCAGCGGGATTTTTGTTTAATGTAAATAAGAAAATGAAATGGAACGAGAATCGAGCCCTACGGTAGGCCCAGAGCAACCGTCGATCTAGAGAAATATGCACCATTGATTACCACTCTTTGAATTCTATTAAATAAATAAGATTTAATTAGCTCAAGAGCGGTATTTCTAATACCGAAAATTTGGAATACCGAATAAGAAAATTTGGAAGTGTTGGTCCTCCGTTGGACCGAAATAGGCCTAAAGGTTAGTGGGGTCTGAAGTACTACCAGATTTAAATAAAGGTATTGCTTTACTTTGCTTCATGAGATCGGGAAATACACTAGACTCTACACTACTATTAAATATAATGAACAAATGAGGTCCAATTAAATCTATTATAGAAACAATTACTTCAACGGACATTTCCCATAGATCTGCCGTTTCCTTATACTTAATAGTGTTGAACATTCTCACAATATCCATTGAACTAACAGCCTCAAAGTTAAAGATTGAGGTGCAAGCACTTACATGTCCCTTAAATAACGCCTCAGCAACAGCAGAAAAAGAATTCAATTGTATAATCAAAATTGGAATTTCACTTAAAAAATTCTCAAAAACTTTAGCTAACTCATGATTAGTATATATAACTTTATTGTTAAAATTAAATTGATAGTCAGAACATCATGACATATTCTTCCCTTATTTATCTTCACGCACAATCCCTGACGGGGTAGCCAAGAGAACAGATCGCCAAGTATCGTGATCCTTACATACCTCTTTCGCTTCTTTCAGATTTATTATCTTCTTCATACATGCACGTCTAGGTATCCGAGTACTTTGACTCTCCCCTCTTCGAGCAATTTGCTCACATGGTCTTCGAAAGTTAGTCTCGGTCTACCTCGACACCTTTTAATATTAACTTTCGCGCTATATATTTTCTTCACCATTCGGTCTTCACTCATTTGCTCAGCGTGCCCAAACCATCGAAGCACGCCCTTATCAATTTTTGTAATAAGGTCATCTTTCAAACCTGCCATATTGCTAATCTCTTCGTTTCGTTTTCGGTCGTCCGGTCGGCTATGGTCACGTCGCACATCTTTCGAAGAGATCGCATCTCCACTGCATTCAGCTTGCTTTTATGCTTCTTCTGGCATACCCAGGATTTGCTGCCATATAACAAAGTCGGTACCAACACTACGTAATGTATTTCGTTGTTAGTATTGCAAAGCGTGCACTCTTCACTACGCCTTGCCTTTTGAATAAAGCAGACAGGGCACCATAGAATTTGTTTCCGGCAGCGACACGCTTGTTCACAAAAATATTATAACATTCTTCCCCGTTTCACTTTTAATTATATCCCCAGTCATATGTACTTTATTAGAAGCATTTTTATTGTTTTTTTGCTTAAGTGTAATGACTTGGCTGCAAAACTCAATTTCTTAAAAATTTTCGGATAATTTCTAACATTAAGGATTAAGTCTCTAACATTAAGGATAAAGTTCATACAATCTTCGCCTACTTCGGTGAATTCCAACTGTTGCCCAATCATTAAAAGTCTTCCGAATATTCAAAGAGAATGTATTAGAAGTAAACACGGCATTACTATTTATTTCATTTATTTCGGACCAGCAATCCATACAAAACATAGTAAACTACAAAACAACAATCAAATCAAAAACATGTACATTTACGAAGGAGAAATAATACAACATAAACGGCATTAAAATCAATACTGCTTACCAAAATGATCGTTAACATAAGTTGAAACTAGACGACCCGATGGGTTACGATGCCTTCGAAGCTAAGGGTTCGAATCCCGCTAGGGTACTTATGTCATGGATCTTTTATGTATACATAAATTTTATGTGTATTATTTACTTAGGTAAATATATGTACATAATAATAATGAGCCGTTGGCTTGAATACTGAGATAGCAATAGGCAATTCAGGACCTATTTCGGACGAAGTCTATTTGGGACACCATAGGTCATGGTGTCCCTATATACCCCATATGTCCCTATATGTAGGCTTCGGTGAAAGGTAAGTCGTAAGAACTTAATTATGTAGAACTCTGTCAACCCCAATATTTAATTAACAATAATAATAAAATCCCAATACGTTTTCTGAACGAAACAAAGAAATTGCTTTAGTTCGAGTCGTCCCCGGTCGAGCCCGCCCATTCATGCAACAACAAAAGCTGATGCGTAGCTCTACCACTGGTTAAAATATTTCACCGTTTGATCTGACAATAAATCATGGCCATTAAATAAATAATATAAAAAGAACAACACTCTGAGTACATTGCGTCACTATTACTCAGAACAGCTCCGGATGTCTGCCAAATCTTTTAAGTAAGAGCTAAGTTAGCTTACTGTTAATATTAACTAAGTTTGTGTCAAGTGTGGAATACATGTCATTTGGCAAATTGTATACATTTAAACGATCGATAAAAAGCCGGATGGAAAATAAGCTTAATAATTGCTAATAAATGCTTAATAAATAAGATTGACATCATGCAAAAGCCATACGTCATTATAAGAAAATCTATATATCTCTTTGGCTTGGACATAAACTCGTCGACGGGCTCACCACCTGTCACGATACCCCGAATATATCTTTAGTGGAAGGTGGGTCGAAGGGACTCCGTCTACCCCAGTATTGGGAATTGCGTGAAGATATATATTTTTTTGCTTTCTATTTATTTAATTTGATAAAAAAATATTAATGTAATAGTAATATAAAATAAGTAGAAATAGATAATTTTCATTAATAGAATGAGCTTATCCTACCGTGGTTGGTAGGTATTCCCTCTTTGAAGGGCTTTTTCTTTTTCTCTTAGTCGTCTCATACAACAACACTAGGAGAAAAGTGATGGTAACTTCTACGGACGATAATGCAGATTTAAATAATCGACATCGCTTAAATAAAGAAATATATTATATTAACGATATAAAAAAAATTAAAGATTATTTACAACTACTAGCTATTAGCTAATATTAATAATTAACGATATATATGATTGATTATAAAATCTAAGCAATCACTTAAATAGCAACAGTTTAATGGTCTGTGATAGCGAACGACGCGCTATTGAGTAAAATTTATCGATACCATAATTATGATGTACAGTAAACGATGCAAGGATTTATAGATCATTACGTTAATAAATTACTCTGTTATTATGTTATTTTAAGAAACTCACACCCTGTCGCGTCATCAAAACAAGCTTCCGTTAAATATTAAAAGGAAATAAAAGGAATACATTGTCTAGATTTCTAGCTACCTATATATTACAAAATGCTTTAAGCTAAAAAATGAATAAAAGGTAAAAATTATTTACGAATATTCTCAATACCGGGGTAGACATATGTCTAGACATAAAAGATACATATTTTACCAGAGACTATTTGTTGTTACATTTCAACATTCTTGAAGAGAATATATATACAAATTTTATTTAATAAAACATCGCAGATAGAACTTTACGATAGATAATTTGACCTTTCTGCGAGATAAAGCAATGACGATAGTTTGTACAACTACTTGAATATCATATTAAAACTACGTTGAGTATGTACGTATACTCTAACTATTCTATAACATCGTAAGAAGATTCGAGAAGTTACGGAAGGATGCATAATGCATGAGAGCCGATCATTTTTAGCCGATAGTAGTTGCTCGTTAGTAGTATAACTGTCTAATTTTCAAATGGTATTAGTGTTTATTAAAATTGTTAAAATTAACATAAAGTAATGCATACATAATATAAATATATATACACAAGACGTATGAAATTCACTTCAGGACATTCGTCTCTCACGTGACGTAGGGTTTGCGGTAATTGTCACGCTTCGCAAGCTTCTTCGATTGGTTTACGCAGTACCAGACCCTCTTGGATATGAAATCCGTCAATGGGCTGCTAAATTTTGATCTAATATTTTTCGACTCTGGCGCCATTTTTCGGTAGCCAATTGTACTGGCAAGGCTTTTTCCATTAGCAGGAAACTGATATAATTTTTATAAGAAAAATATCGATACCCATCGGGAGAAAATTAGTGACAAATTCCTCCGCCGTAACCATACAACAGTACAATATAAACAGAAGAGTATATAAAAGAAATAAACTTATTATCAAACCTCGTCTAAAAAAATTGGACCGATTGTTAACAACTGATAACGACAAACCGAGTCCTCAACATAACGAGGCTTAAAATGTGTGGTATTCAAGACAAACTTTTCAGCACGATTCTAGTTACTTTTAAACTAGAGCAATTTGCTGGTACTAGATCATAAAGTATGTATATATAATATTAAAAGAATTTATGAAACATACCAGCTAAACCATTTGGCTGTGTATATATTATTTCTAGAAAAGTAGCTTCCACTACGGTTTCGTCGCATTCCAGCCCTAAGTAAATAGAGAGGTGAAATCTTCTTCAAATTTATTTTAATTTTACATAAATCAAACAAACAAAAGCTTTATATTCAACTCTAGACAGACGCAGTTGCGAGGTTCAGCTACTATAACTATATATATTAATCGTATAAAATTAAACTATTAATTAATACCATTTTTATATCTTTCAGATGATACAATGACAGAAAATACAACCTTAAAATAAAAACACTACCAAACACTAAATTATACTCAATTCATATCCATGTTTTGTCAGTGACACTAGTCGCTACAGGATGGTGCCACGTGGTCTTCCACGGAAACACCGAATACGATACGACGAAAAGCTAACCCTTGCTCAAAAGTATTGTTTCATATATGTTTTACAGTGGTAGACGCCACGCATCAACTTTTGTTGTTGCATGAATGGGCCGGCTCGACCGGGGAAGTACCACGACCTCACAGAATACCGGCGTAAAGTAGAAGTCTAACAAACTTCTGCGTTTCGTCCGGTGAGTGCAGGTAACCGGTGGCCCACACACCCTCCTCCCCCAATTATGGGGGAGGGGGGCACTCTAAGGGAGGCAACCCATCTGCCAAACTTCTGGTATTGCGGGTGTTCATGCGCGGCGGTAATCACTTACCATCACGTGAGCCACCTGCTCGCTTGCCTCCCTTTTCCTATAAAAAAAATGTTAAAGTATCATATATGCACGCGAAACGATTTATAATAATTTTTGTATCGTGACACCAAAATATTAACCCTGAGTCTACGTGGTCTTCTAGCGGATGTACAGCAATCTCCTCTGCCTACCAATTATTGTATTTGATGAAATAATAGCCCCTAATATAAATGAAAGTGAATCAAACGATAGGCTCTTTTCAGAAATATTGATATTTGAATGAAGAATGAAAATTGGACGCTTTAGGAAAAAGGGTCAAGGCAATATTAAGCGAAAACTCATTTTAAAAAGGGAACTGTTCTCTATTTACTTATTGATTTTAAGTTCTGAAAAGATAAAGGTGCCAAACATCCAATGAATTTAAGTAATTCTCAAATAAATTTGATTGAATCTTTAGCATCATATACATACATAGCGTAAAGTTAGAAATATTTGTGATCTAAAATTATAAATGCAGCAAGCATGCTTACCATTTAAAATTCGCCAAAGCCCACCGCGCTGGATCTTTTTCGATCTAATTTTGATCTTACGCTGCCCTGTTCCACTTTACTGTGTAGCTAATTTACCGTAGTGTTGTTAGGTAAACATTATGACAAAAATAGTACATTCATCCTTAAGTATGATCTATCTATATCTCAAAACATTATGTGCTTGAGAGAAATGGTGCGTTAAATGAAGTAATCAGATGCGCGTAGTGCGCCTCTTCCTTCTACTTTTTTTAATATCATTCTACTATTTTATTTTATATTATGTATTTATAGCAAATATTCGACTATAATACTACTTCGGAAAAAGCTCTCTAATTACAATCCCGAGTTCACTTCCCAGATGGTTCAGTGTAAACTAAGTTTGTGGCATCTTTATTGTTACCGGGTTCCTTAACACAAGTGCTACTTACTTTCGAATCAGTGCAAGTGCAGCTCACGCATTTCCCAATACTATCTCTGAAATACTAAAAAATGGGTATTTATTATGCAAGGTTGATCGTCAATCCGCATGCCAATCCCGTCCCGATATTACAACGTACACATGTTAGTTACAGGTTCTTATGGTTTTTGTCTTTGCGCAAAATAAAAAAAAACTCTAGTAATGGGATAGACAGAGGTGCAGATAATTGAGACCTTTCGACCTACGGTCCACCCATCCATCCCTGGCCCTTTGCCGAGATTTATTTATGGTTGAATTAAATAGACAAAGCTATGCTTAAATGGTGGCACATTTGCAATTTTTCTAGCTTTTATATATTTCAGCATTTCCAATACTGGGGTAATCAGAGGTCTAGACAATTTAGTCCTTTCGACATACATTTCATTGCAGCTTATTTGGGACAACTTGATAATCGGCCTGTCGCCGTCTGTCACAGTGTTCAATCACTGGTTCGGACTCGAGTCTCCTGATTCGAATCACACAAGTCTTGCCTTTTCGACATAGATTTAAATATTTTTAAGCCATAATTCTTAAAAGTTAAAGAATTCATATCTAAAATTTGTAATTCTTTTTTATAAGGGTCGCAATAACCAAGTGGTTGGATGTTAGTCATATTGTCCCACATAAAGTTCAATTTTATACTGTAAGCTGTTATTATTTTATAAAATAAATAAATAAATATCTTCACGCAATTCCCAATACAGGGGTAGACAGAGGTCTAGTCTAGACAATTAAGTCCCATCGACCCATCTTCCACCGAAGATATTTTCGGGACAACGTGACAGGTGGTGAGCCCGTTGCCGTCTTTATGTCCAAGCCAACGATATAATTCGGACATAAGTTTTTAAAAAACCCATTGGTACGTGCCTACCACTTGGGGATCGAACTCGGGTATCTCGACTTGAAATTCCAACCACCCAACCACTCGGCTATCGTAATTTATTTAGATCAACTTGTTTCAATTTACATTTCTTTTAATTCGATTTGGATACCTTAACAAAAATATTACTTCTTTTTATATATACTTTACTGTCATCCCCTCAGGTGTAGCGAATTTCACCAGGCACTGAAAATATTGCATGGGTTAAATATTACTCCGAATAAAACTGAAACACGAGATTATTATTTAAAACATTCTTGGCTCTTTTATCATGTAAAAGATGAATACTAACTTTGTAACAAGACTCCTACTTCTTCGGAAACTTCAAATATAGTTATGTTAGTTTGTTTCATACTCTACATAAATTTTCCATTACTTCTCTTTAAAACATTACGTGAGAGCGATACTTTTACTCGTATATTCTGTTCTCTTTAAGAGCATTATCTTATATTTTGAGGCATTTATTCAATTTCGTGAAATTAATAACATCAAATGTTATTTATACAAAAATTGTCAACGTAGAATCTATTTTCCCTTTAAGATTCTTAAGTCATAGTTTCTTTAGCTCCTCCATGATTTCAAGACAGAATGGTAAAAAGAGAAAAATTAATTAACCACGCTGAGAGGGTATGGCTTTAGAAAAGAGAGATCAATGAATGCTAATATTTTGTCACTTCTCAGATAATAAACCTCTATCTTCTTTGCTAGGTTTCACTTACACCACGAGCGTGATTAGGGGTATGGTTGCTGTATAATAGCACCCCGTTTCTTCCTGGATGAGTAGTAAGAGGTGACCTTGAGAAATGCCTTAAAACCCTTGGCAGGATAACCATCTTCAAAAATACCAATCAATAAAAGTGGCCACTTTTTCTCTTCTCGCCGAAGAGAAAAAGCTTACATAAATTACATACTACATCACATTGTGGCATGTGGTATCTGCTTTAGAATTTATACTCGTGGATGTTAAAGGAGGCAAGGCAAATAAGAGAATAAACGATATTCAAGCCTTTTCCCTTTGTGGCGTCAATGACTAACGAAAGATAGCGCGACAACCATCTCGAAAATCTCAGACCTACATTAATCAGACCAGGAAATAGTGTCTAAGATGCATGTTGTCGTGTACTACGATAGCCAATGCATGTAAAACATGTCGATTGTACCAACTCCTATACAGAAGAAGCCTTTGTCTTGCAGTTTACTTTTGCACGCCATTGAGTAAGCACGTAATAAACTTTATCAATTGGAATAAAGTTTGATTGTTAAAACACATTCGTCATATGTAGTTCTGTACTACGTAGAAACTTATTGTGACTGAAGTGAACTGTATGAATAACTTAAGTTCATGTTTATGTTAATTTGTTAGTGCTGCTTATTATAAAGCTCTCTGTTCTCTGTTCTCTGTCTCTGCTCTCTGACAATTAAGTCCCATTGACCCACCTTCCACCGAAGATATTTTCGGGACAACGTGACAGGTGGTGAGCCCGTCGCCGTCTTTATGTCCAAGCCAATTTTCTAACATGAACAAGTTTGTAATATTGAATTATGCTTACATACAATGTATAATATAACAATGGATTTCTTTCAAAGGCATCAACTTGGCTCTAAATGTATGTTAAGAAGTAAAAGTATAACAATACAAAAGAACTTACTTTATTATTATGATATTGCTATTGGAAAGACAAAACAATGTCATTAAAATTCAAACGGTTCATGTTATAGACCTTTTGTATCGGAGGCAAGAAATTTAAACAAAATCAAATTTCCTGTTACATTAGTCGATTTTTACTAAGTTGAAAAAATTATGAAAAAAAATAAATAAAAAAACAACAAAGTGGCAGCCGTTCCACATTCTGATACCATTTACTAATAGGCACAGTCGCACCAGGAAATAACCTTTCCATTAGAAAGGTTTGCCATAACCATAAACGGATAGCTGATCGCAGTACCAGATGGAAATCTTTCTACCCGCAGTCACCAGCCTGCTTAATGTCACTGTGGTATATGCTGACAGGGTTGTAAGCAAGTTGCTTCCCGTAGTTGTATTACTACATGCACAGTGGAATAAAGGAAACGGTACATTCTTGTGCTGATACTACATAACGGCAATGAAATTACTGACATTTAATCGTTTTATATTTTTTGAATTGAAAAAAAATTACACTCAAAGCAAATTATAAATTAACCAAAAAAAAGTCGTTTTCTACATTGATTCCAGAATCTCAGACTGGTAACACCATAAAAACCAGTATGTGCGCCACTCGTTCACAGTCAGAAAAGCATTTTTTAGGAAGTCGACAGCAAAGTATTTTTAGTACGAAAAACGTAATTGAATTTTTTATTAAAAAATTACATACCTCTCTATCTCTTGCTAATAGAAACTTTGTCTACCACGTGTGCAGTGTGAATTGTAAATGCTGTGCTCCTCATTTTTACAGTTGAATAAATAAGGATATTAGATAAATTTGTTGATGAAGACCTAATAAATAACCTTACGGCAAACATTACATGCAGGAACATGACCAGTGTTTGCATTTTCATGGGATAATGATTACTATCTTTTCTCTGTTGCTTAATCGACCGTTAAAGTTGCTGAGTAATCAAGGGTGCTTAAGTTTCGAGAGGATAATTTTTACGAGTTGTGTGCACTAAGTATAGTACAAGTATAGTTTTTTTTATATACAGCATTTTCAATGCAGAGGTAGTCAGAAGTCTAGGAAATTTGATCCATATTTCACCGAAGCTTGTTTGGTCTATGGTACTGCGATTAATGGATAGGCTTGTGTGCTACAGTGTACAGAGCCCGGTATGAATGTATGTTATGAATAAGCATTTATCTATATGTATGTTAAATAGACAAATGCTTATACACGAATACTGATATGTAATCACCTTCTATATACATATAGGCATTGGGATCACGGCTGCGACCGTTATCAAATCAAATTAAATCAAATCATTTATTTATCGACATAAGAATGTACATTCTTTTATCGGTATTCATTTTTAATCTACCACCATTTCGTAATGAGGTTCCTCTAACGGAAAAGAAATAGGCGAAAGAAACTCCGTAGGTATCCTCTGGGTCAATATTTTTTTTACAATAAAATATATTATCCTAGTATTTACTTTATGCAGATCTGAAGTCATACAGTTTCATATATATATCGGCGTAGGGTAGGCCACATGAGGCAACTCGTTGTTAAATCCGTCTTGAGCAATATCAGAAAACTGATCTAAATGGGTGGAAACGCAGTAAGTTCGATACAGGAAGATGACTGTTCACACTGCCGTCCGTTTCGTAACTAAAGACTCGAGAATATTCTGAAGACACTGTATATCAGAAGTCGAATAACATTGACAACGCATAGTAATGAAATCCGCTCTGTCACTTCCTGCATCGATCGCACTCAAGCGCACTACTTGACGCTTCCGAAGACTTCTAATAAATGGCGTTGTAACCAAAATTGTTGCCTTATCTTGATTCTGCGACTCGGCCATCCTACGAAGTACACATCCTCGGGTGTTATTCTGAAACAACAGAAAACTCTCGCACAGTACCTCAGTTTGATTTTTTACCACAAAAGAAACAAACTCTCTTTTTTTACTATTGGGTCGATAAAAACTCTCTCTTGAAACTACTTCTTTTAATCTTGATTCAAATAGCTAGAATTAGTCATAGCGTCACTACCCTTACAACATTGAATGTCTCTACATGACACAAATAATGAAAATCAAAGAAAATTACTTTCATTAATGAACCAAAACAGAGCATTCACATTTCACAAAACAGTAAAGAGGAACTTCGCAATTACCACAAATTAACACAGCCGTAATATTTCATTCACCGGTTTAATTATCGTGTACACATCATCGCGCATCCCCTCTTGGAATCGCCCAGTCCATGCATCCCTACCAGGGATCACACAGTCCGCGCATCCCCACCTGGAATCGCCAAGTCCAACGACTCTACGGTTTCCTCCGAAACCCGACTTACACCAAATCTACACGCGTACCGCGTAGAGAGTACCGCGAGAGGTACGCCCATAGCTACCGTCGATCCAGAAGAATACGCACCATTGATTGCCACTCTCTGAATTCTATTAGATAAATAAGACTTAATTAGATCAAGAGCCATATTTCTGATACCGTATTGGTGTAATTTCCTGACAAGTGTCTCATGATGAACGCAATCAAAAGCATTAGAGAGATCACAAAAGACACCCAAAGCATCCTGTGATCTATCCCAAGCCTCGCATATATGCTTAACTAGCCAACACCAGCATCGTTTGTTGTGCGACCCCTTGTAAAATCAGACTGATTGTAGTGTAATAGTTTGTTTAAATTAAATTATCTTAACAATTGAGTAAAAATATTGTTTTTGAAAATTTTACTAAGTGTTGATAGTACCGAAATAGGCCTAAAGTTAGTGGGGTCCAAAGTACTACAAGATTTAAATAAAGGTATTACTTTACTTTGCTTCATGAGATCAGGAAATACACCATACTCTACACTACTGTTAAATATTATGGATAAATAAGGTGCAATTAAATCTATTATAGTAGTAATTACTTCAATGGACATTCCCCACAGATCTGCCGTTTTCTTACATTCAACAGTGTTAAACATTCTCACAATATCTTTTGAACTAACAGCCTCAAACTTAAAGGTTGAGGCAAGCACTTACATTTTCCTTAAATACCGTCTCGGCAACAGCAGAACAAGAAATCAGCGACTGTGAAGACAAAATTGGAATTTCACTTAAAAAAAATTCTCAAAAACTTCAGCTACATCATGATTAGAATAAATTACGATATTGTTATTTATACTAAATTTTTCCAGACTAAATTATCGGAACAAACACGTTGACGAGTTAGCCTATTAAACCAGTCTGTGCTAAGGAAGCAGTCGTTTAACATATCTCTTCTCTCCTGCTTAACAAACACCAACCTCCGTGACTCGAGTAGGTACACACAATCATACTCATCAGACAAATGTTTGCCCCTACCTGAATTTAAACATACAACCCTTAACTACGACGGCAAATTTACTATACTTTAAATTTACTATTATACAAACTATTCTAAGTGGTCGGGACAAATTCGTTTATTCATTTATATTTTATTCACACATAATACATAGTACAAAATAAAATATAGTGTACTTTATACAAATAAGCATTCTTTATCAGTCTACAACTTAGTTAAAATAAAAAAGTATACATTAATAAAAAAATAAGTTTATAAAAAAAAATATTAAAATGCCTGGATCCTTAAAGCTAGGCCACATAGGTTCTTATGTAACATATAGTGTAAACTGCCTCACGACTGTCTCCATTTAAGACGTGTTAAAATATAAATTTCACGAAAGCCTGTCATAAACATTCAAAGCACTACAAGATATGCATCGTATTTGCTATTTTGAAACGAAATATTACAGAAAAGTAGAAATCGTATAAAGATTTAAGTTTTATTAAGTATACTGCTGTGTGGTTACGGTGTAAACATATTGTATATCTAATATATATAATATATAAATATTATTTTCGGCTTGTCCTTCAGTATTGTTTATAAATAAATAAATAATATAAATATCTTCACGCAATTCCCAATACAGGGGTAGACAGAGGTCAAGTCTAGACAATTAAGTCCCTTTGACCCACCTTCCACCGAAGATATTTTCGGGACAACGTGACAGGTGGTGAGCCCGTCGCCGCCTTTTATGTCCAAGCCAACGATGAAATTCGTACATAAGTTTTGTTTCAGTATTGTTTGAGAATATTAAATAAATACTCGTCAATGTAGTAATATTTATTCTGTGATAATATTTACATTCCCGTAGTGTTAACAGTATGCCATCGCGCTACTTCACATATTTGTAGAGACGACTAAGGGAAAGCCTTGAAAACGCAATTGCCTACCAGCAGATCGAGACATAATCACGTAGAAAATACTAGATCGAAATTTGGCGAATCAGCATCTAAAGAAAGGGGTCTGGTACCGCGACCGACCGTGATACCTCCCGTACCGAAAAGGCATGCACTAATGTCCTGCAGTAGATGTTTATATGAAGGCGATTATGATAGTGTTTGTGTATTTTGGAAATAATAGACAGCAAATATATTATGCTTTAAAGGCAATAATAAGGCAAATAAGTTGCCTCGATCATATCTTCGGTGTAAGGGTAAGTCCATTGTCTAAACTAGAGCTCTGTCTACCCCTGTACTAGAAATTGCGTGACGATATTTATTTATTTATTATTTTAAATAAATCCGAAGAAGTTGAATTACATCGCATACAACGAAATCCTAAAAAATCATGAAATTTATTTAAAAATAAACTTAATAAACTTCCGCTTGCAATACATGTTGTGACACGCAGGAGCGTGGGTTGACAATGAATAACGACTTGAACCCCTTACTGCTAATGTAACATTGCTCGTAACTGGATACTGTTGTAACTGTGTTACTTATTTTACTTTTATTTTAGGTAAGACAAAAGTGAGGCTACAGTTGAGTAAAAATATTACAAAAAAATAAAAAAACTTTCACAGAGTTCATTTATAACGAAGACCTTATAAATTTATTAAAATAGGGAAAACGAACTAACACCTGACAATATTATATAGCTACAGCAACTCTTAGACAACTGCAACAAATTTGAAAGGAAGTAAATTACATACGATTTGTTATGTACGAATTAAGATGAAATGCCTGAAAGACCGTAACTACTTAGGCGATAAGCTTACCACCAGTAACTTTGTTCCAAGTACGATTGGGTAAAAAGAGTCTTCAATATCACCGACAGTGAAGGTAAGTTTTAATAACATTAAGTTTGGCAACGAGGGTTTATTGAAGAGACCTCATAAAATTACATCAATAGTAAGAGAACAGACGTATCAATTTACCTGCAGCAAATCCTAGCTGTATTTAAAAATGATGGACAATTATAATGATATTATAATGCAGAAGTAAGGTTGTTTGTAAAACTGATTTTAAAATTATTCCGACACCAGATGTATACTGTATACTACACCAGCATCGTAGTAGAACACCGAGAAGAAAAACATTTAATAGTGTATTTATTTAATTAAATAGTTCCTGACGAGCAGCAGCGTCTGAGATGTTAATTAACTGACATTGGAATTGCAAATTTGCTTGCCGAATGGGGCGATTAATTTCCTAACTAAAATGTCGGCGTAAAAGTTTACCGTCTATTTTTCCTGTAGATGTTATAAGAGGCGACTAAAGTAGAAGTCTACAAAATAGCAACGGCTTTTGACAGATGCCGAGCCAACTAACGCGAAACCAAATGAGATCGTTGACATACGGCGGACGGTGGTTTCATTGTTACTGGTAATTGTGTCGCCAAATATACTCATTAGCTGCACCCTTGGCGATTATGAGAATAAAAACAATAAATAAATATTTTCACGCATATTTCTAATACTGTGGTAGACTGAATTATACACAATGGAACCTTTTCGACCTACCTTTATATTCTTATAAACATCCTCGAGTACCTACATACGACTATAGTCTGCGTCCGAACCGCCGTATCTCGCTAACATCTGCCGAAATTTATTAAATCTCTTATCCACTTCTTGGGTTTGTTTGTCGACATCTGACAGACATTTTTTCATCATGTAAGCCATACTGAAAGCGTGAAAAGGCTTATGTAATTATTGGCTCATATAATGGCTTACATGATATTAAATAAATGTAAAATTAAAAATGTTTTTAATTATAGTGCTAAGTGAAGAATCATAATTTAATTCTATAAACATAGCGAGACGAATGAATCACATTTACAAATGGTCTCGAAAACCATATAAGCTATTAACTATAAAATATACTTTTTACTTATAACTTTAATTAGTTCTATGATAGGCGCGACAGTTAAAGTGACACGCAAACATATCTGAAAGCTTTCACCTTAGTTATAAAACAAAATCTAGGGCATTACAAGTCAATTTATTTCTTATATAAATATAATACGACTTCTTACATAGATATATACGTAGATAGAGACAACATCATATGCGTTGCTCCGATCCCAAAGTAACCAGCTTAAGCGCTTGTAATATGGAATCAGAAACAACAAAGGTACCACAAACACCCACACATGAGAAAATGTAGAAAAAGTGTTTTTTTATCCATTGACCCGACATAGAACGAACCCGGTACTTCTGAGCTGGCAACACCTTGAAAACCAGTGTGTACGCCACTCGTCCACGGTGGTCTGAGTGTTTGTCGTACCTTTTGTTTCCTATACCATAGTATAAGTACTCAAAGTACATACATTAGGATCAGAACAATGTGTTTGATGTTTTTTCTACCTGTATATGTATGGTACATTAATAATGTAAATAAATATACTCAATACTCAATAATTTATTGCGTTCTCATGTGTGCACAGAAGTTCTTAAAATAACATGTTAGTATCAACATGAACCCGGATAGGGCACAGCAATTTTTAAATCTTAAAACTAAATTTATATTATCAGTAAATATTAGTATATAATTAGAAAAAAAAGCTATACCTATATCTCATTCTCGACTTAATTAATTACTACCTTAGTATTAATTTAGTCATAAAACTATGTTTCATTATTATTAAAACTAAAACAATAAAAATCTATTTCACACCTATAATAAGTACTGATAACAATTGTAATAACATATTAAAGGGACGTAATTAACAAGTAGTCTCATTACAGTTCAAGAATGTTCTTCAAGGAATTCAGATAATGAGTAATAACATTTTTTAATTAAATAACTTTTTAATAATGATTTAAACTTTTGGTGATCATTTTCGTTTTGTATAAATTGTGGTGACTTGTTGTAAATTTTAATTGACATTGCATAAGGACCTGAATGAAACAATTTTAATGAAGAAAATGGTCTGTCTAGTCTATTTTGTGGTCTCAGATTTTCTGGACGTGAATATTTTGGAAAAAGATGCATGTTCTTTTTCACAAACAAACTTACCTCAAAAATGTACATGGATGTAAGGGTTGTTAATAAGTTTAATTCGATGAAATATTGTTTGCATCTTATCATTTTATCAATATTAACTATTATTCTAAGACATCTTTTTTGTAACTGGAATAGTATAACTCTATGCCAACGCTATTTCCCCATATTATAATGCCGTAATGAAGCCAATCATGAGCGAAGGCATAATAGGCGCAAAGAGCAGTTTTTTTATCAGTGTACTTTTTTAGCTCATAAAGGGCATATGTAAATCTTTACGTTATCTGTTGCTTCCAATCAATGTTAGAGTCTATATTTATACCTAAAGATGTATATGTATTTACGCAATCAATTTTATTACTTTCATATGAGAAGTCAATACCTAGAGAACGTTTTTGATAGGGTTTAAATTGGATTAATTTTGTTTTAGTTACATAAAAACAATTGAGAAAATTTGTGTTAGTTTTTCATTTAGTTTTAAATTGTTCTGGGAAGCTATAACTATTGACACATCATCCGCGAAAAGGGTGCATGGTTTATCTATAACTTTAGGCAGATCATTTATATAAACCAAGAAAAGTATACAACCGAGGACACTGCCTTGCGGTATGGATTTATTAACATTTATTTTTTGGGATCTGACTTTTGCTATGTTACCTGTAGTATGATTGTAATTTTCTATTTCCACATATCTGGCGCGGTTACTGAGATAAGATTCAAACCATTTATATATGCAAATCCTCTTACCCCAATGCCATACAATTTTTTTATAATATAGGATACAATACACGGTCATAGGCTTTGCTCATGTCTAATAAAATTCCTATCGCATGTTGTTTTTCGTTTAAAATGGTGAGTATGTTATGGGTGATGTTAAATAGCGCCAGTGACGTCGAACGATTTTTTCTGAAACCATATTGACAATTGTTAAAAATATTATATTTTTCGCAGTAAGAGTATAATCGGTTAGTCATAACAGTTTCAAATATTTTTGAGAAGGTGCAAAGTAAGGCTAAATATCAATGGCATTCCCAATACAGGGGTATACAGTTATGTTCGTTCGACTTACCTTCCACTGAAAATATTTTGGGACAATGTGACAGGTGGTTAGCCTGTCACCATCCTTATGTCAGAGCTAAGGATATAAATTGTTAATAATTGTTGAAAAACTTATTGTTAACCACCTAACACCTACCTTCTGGGAATCGAATTCTGGTCTTTCGAATTCAGATCTAGATCATGTAATTACTCGGCTATTGTGACTTAAAAATATGAATTAAAAATAAATAAATATTTATACCCTGATAACTAAACATAGCACAATGTATCACTCGGTTTTTTTATTGCTTTTAAAACAAATAAGTTGTACGGAACTTTTTTGTTATGGTTCGGCACAGGTCGCTAGTTCGATTTTCTTAATTTCTCTCTTCAATTTTATAACAAAAATGTTCAGCATAAGTTACATGCTTTAAAATCAGTACAAAACATTGCGTTATTAATTAGTTGGCGTTATCTTATTGATACTGCCTAAGTGAAAAGTCAGGAATCTCAAGGTGTCATTTGCAACAGTGACAGTAGATGGCGCCGATGCCAAAAACAGGCACAAACAAAAAAAGGGAATAGAGATTAAAAATTTCAACTAATGCGTGTAAGACACGGTGGCTCAGAGATAAGAGCGTTGCCACGGTTCGGCAGAGGTCGTGGGTTCGGATCCCGCCCGTGTCAGTTGAAATTTTAAAAACATTTTCTCTCTTTAATTTAATAATAGCACAATGTATATAGTATCTCGACCGATTTCAGCCACAGCGACGTGTACTATTGCGAGCGTCGTTCGTGCACTCGCAGGTGACTGACGTATTCGATTTTTGCCGTGAATGAACGTGTACAACGAAATGCCGTGTACAATCTGTAAAATTCTATGGCATTATCCCGTAAAAGGGATTTGTCATAGTCGACAATCGAGGCAAATGGATTGACAATCGATGAGATTTATTTTTGATTGGAATTTTTGGCGATTGTTCTCCCAAGCCATTGCCGTTTTAACTTATTTCGTTGGCTTCTCCCTTAGTAGCCTCTCCTGACGCCTTTAGAAAGTTTTAAAAAGTTGTAAAAAGTTTTAAAAAGTTCACCTACAAAAGTACAAGGAATGTTACTTCTTATTGAAAAATGTTTAATCTGAATTGAGTAATAACTCCTGCATGTATGTTGACGACCCGATAGCCGAGTTGGCTCTTGCCTTCGAAGCCGAGGGTTGCGGGTTCGAATTCCGCTAAAGGGCAAACATTTTTGTAATTAATATGAATGTTTGCACTCGAGTCAAAGACGTTTATTTCTATAAATTGTATGTATGAGTAAATATATATTAACTTGGATATTAAGGTGGCAATAAGCTCTTCTTTCACGTTAACCCAAATTAACTTCTGGAAAAGTAAGGCGAATTACCCAAAATCTAGACCTCTACCCATTCCGTTACGTAAGATATAAAAAATGTGTGTTTACTATATGTCTGTGTTTGAAAAAACAGGATGCATATTTTAATGCAGTAAAAAAATAATTAATGAAAGCTATGACCGAAAATGTCTTCGGTGGAAGGTATTTAATCGAAGGGACTTAATTGTCTAGACTAGACCTCTATCTACCCCTGTATTGGGAATGGTGTGAAGATATTTATTTATTTATTTATATATTATGACCGTGTGGTAACGGTGTAAGAACTTTGCCACTCCCTTTCTTGCCGTGGGTGTTGTAAGAGGCGACTAAGGGAAACAGCCTAGGATATCGTTATGGCAAATAGATGGCGGGATAACCATCTCTAAAAATGTCAGGCCAAAATAATCAGACTTAATGTATGCAACAGCATCTAAAGTGCGAGTGGACTGGTACTGCGATCGCCAATCCAGGCGGATTGGCGATCGCATTACCTGAACACTCACCATGCGTGGCTATTATAGCAAATCCTCCCTATGGTAATAGCTATGTCCTTGAACAGGCCGTTATGTATGTATGTATACATTATAATTTTAAATAAACTCATTAAGCACTCTGGATTCATTCAACACTCTCATTTATTCAACATTTTGGAAGGGAAAAGTAATAGGGTCGGTTACCCGCTACGTACTTCATCATTTTTATGTAGCTCGCTTTTAGCTATATATTTATTATTCTGCAGTTGACGATTTTCATCAGTGGAAAAGAAATGTTTACGGAAGTATATTTTTGTCAGCATCATTATTATCATAACGACCAATGAAAGTCCACTGTAGGCTTCTCCCATACGGGAAGGTTTCCCATAATCGGCACGCTTAGCAAGCGGATTAGCGATATCATTATGAGGTACCTCACACCCTAGAGGCTACTGACCATCACCAGACTGCGGAACTTCAGATAACTAAATAAAAAAATCGATATGTAAATGAACAAAGCTTTTCCCTTAGCCACGTCTTACGACACCCACGGGAAGAAATGATGATGCTGAAGTAATTATTTAACGTAAAATGTTCAATAAACAGTGAAGTTTGTAAATTATAAAATATTTATTAATGTTTTTCGCATTTCCACACCTCCAATACAAATATTCAAATTCATCGTACAAATGTATTCCATTATATCGGGTCGGGAATCCAGCTCGCCATCCTCAGCTTCGGATGCAAGGTCACCAGCACCTCGGCTAACGGGTCGTCATATATTTAACATAATATTCAGTAAGTAGATCAGACGACTGATCGAATTTCGATCACCACACCACTAAGCTAATGCAGCGTAAATATTATAAAACAGATTAAAATGTCCATCCCCTAGATATTATAAGTCACTTACTCAACACATTCAGAATAACTATAAAGAGTTGGTTACCCTGATTACGTTCTGGTTTTGTTCGGCTCGCGTTCATTCACAGCGGGTGAGAATATTTATAAACAAAAACCACGGGCCACGCGACGGCTGCCGTCTGCCGTATAAATCAGTCAGCTTATCGGGCAAACGTACAATAAAGAAATGTAAGTATTTTATGTATGTAATATGAGTGTACTTATGTGATATGAGTTCTTGGCTATGGTAAGCTTTACTACAGTGTGAGCTCTTTTCAAGCTGTGATAATGTCAACGGCCACTGACCGATATTGAGATAACCATCTAGAAAAAAAAATCAGAACAAACTGAGCATATCGATGACGGGCAGTAGCGTCTAGGTACAAGATGTCTGGTACTGCGATCGCCAATCCGCTTGCAGAGCGTGGCGATTATATGTCTCTAACTCTCTAGCAGTGGACTATATATATAGTCTTCTTAATATAAGCAGTTAGAGTATAAGGCTTCTTTTATTTTAACACGCTTATTAAAATAAAATTTATTATTAGCTTGGTTTGTTTGCTATGTAAGGAAAGTTTTGAAAGTGATTTCCACACACTTTTAAACGTCGGATTGATTTGATAGAAACTTCACACACTTACCAAGGCACGATGACAATACAATATTTTGATAAATTTGTTAGAACAAACAGTACATGTTTTCACATACAGTGCTCTGGAAAGACTTCTTAAAAGTCTTTTTCTTTCGTAACTATGAAATTATGATCGTTAAAGAATATGCAAAATATAGTTTATATATATGTTAATAGTTTAAAAAACACACTATTGAAAGTAGCCGAACTAACAAGCAGATTTTTAGCCGAACTAATAATAATATTTGATATTTTCTTTTATTTAATAACTTAAAGTCCAATCTTTTTAATGTAATTCAAAATATTGCCCGTAAATTTTTAATTATATACTCCAGACCGTTCTGCACACACTTAATATATGTACTATGCAACGTAATATGCAACATACATACACTTAATATTTTAAAAATAAAATCACTGTCGCTCTAAAAAGCAAATTACAAACCTAGTAAGTCAAAATCTAAAACCCAAGAACGGCGAACGAAAAAAGAATCTTCGATGACCTTAATGATAAGTATAAAGGACCCCCATAATGACCCCGATATATCACAGTTAAATACAGTAGCTGAATGGGTTAGATTTTGTGCTTCTGTACCAAGACAAGATTCAGAATCTTAATCTTTTCTTCGCACTGCTTTACAAATAAGCTCCGATTAAAACAACATTCTGATTAAAAAACATATTTACGTCCTTTTCTTTCTTACTAGTGGCCCGTTCACCTGTCGAAATTCGAACATCATTAATTCATTAAAATTATTTACGTACAATCTTCACTCTGCTCAAGGTCTTTGGCCAACTCTTATAATCTTTTTTATTTTGTTTAAAGTTAAAAAGAAAGAATTTATATGTGAACATCGTTCCGAAACAATCAGTTTGTCTCTGTCGTTATACTCTTTCTTTATATCAGTTAACTTTTTTGGCAACAAATTATTTTCATAAAGAAATCATGACCCGGAAAATCCTTTAAAAAGTTTGCGATCATTTAATTACGTCTGTTAAACAAAATAAAATGATTCCGTCAAATAATCAACATTGATCATATAGACATAATATTATCAAATAAATACATACATAGATAAGGACAACAACACATAAATTGCTCTAATCCCAAAGTAAGTACCCAATGGATTTCTTTTATGGAATCAGAAACAACCCATACCCGAAACAATTTAGACCCGGACCTCAGAGCTGGCGATACCTTGAATTCCGATGTGTACGATAGACTGTTATTTCGTTTCTCATCCCAATTATGGAAAAATCATTTTTAGAAGTTATTAGACTGATAGCTACAAATGTTTCTACAAATTTAGTGTATTTTAAACTAATCTATAAGCAAATTCCTTAAAATCGTTATTTACCGGCGCTATTTATCAACATTATGAAAGGATTCTAACTGGACGAATTTGATGATTTAACTCGCAAACCCTTTAACGCCCGTCAGCTGGAATGAACAAAGAAATCCTCGCCGCGAACGTTTTTTATTAGTATCTGTGATTAATTGTTCACAGACATTTAAGTTTTTGCGCTGTGCTGTGAATATAAAGACGCTAGTCCTCTACTTTTTGGAATAATTAAATAATAAAAAATTTAAGTATAAAAAAATATTAAAATTTTATTTATAATAAAACGATTAATTTACTTAAAATAAAACGATTAATTTTTTTATTTATATATAAAACGAGCAATATCAAATCGGATGCTTTACAGCAACCGTGGTCACGGTTGCTGTAAAGCATCCGAAACGTCGGGAAATAAAAATAGTTTGTAAAAACTAATTAAAAACGCGATAAAATCCGAAAATCGTTTTATTTTAAATGTGTAGTATTCGCGTAAATTTTATTTTTTTTACAAGTATTGTACACAGGCCTCTTAATTCCTTCCAACCTCCTTTTCACCGAAGTCTTTCGATATCTTAGCGTCCAAGCCAACGGAAAAAAATATACTTACATAGATATACATAGATTAATATACATTTATACATATAAACTATCATGGCTCGAGTACCGAGTTTCATATTCATCACACAAATGCCTCTAGCAGGATTTTAATCCGCAACTCTTAGCTTTAAAAGCAGGGTGTTGTTGATTTGTAAACGCAATATATCTATGGTTATAGGTCTATGTGCATTGCATATCATTATGATAATATCTATGTTCGCACTCTCACTGTGTAATGGTAATACATCTCGAGTAATATCCATAAATCCCAATCCGTAAATCCCAAGACAGGGTCACTACCACCTATGCTACCGGGTCGTCATACAAATAAAATTTTATTATCGATATCGGAATATATATAACGACTACACTGGTGTTATAGATCGTGGAGATAGGAATAGCGCATAACTGAGTTAAAGTCGCATAAGACCACTTACCAGCAATCGCAGTATATCTTTTATTTTCTTGGAAAAATGGTTTTTTATCATGATGGTCACAACAAAATTGGCTTTTAATAAGGATCTACATAAGTTTCACTGTTATTAAATTAAATTTATAAGCTGAGACTAAATTCATGGCCCGGAGGAACGCGTATAGCTTTATTTATAACTATTAGCCTTTTCAAATGAAGAGGCAACAGGAAATAGAGAGAATAGGGTACACTTAAAGTCATTATTAACGTTATAACTATTAAGTAAATCGAGTACATTAAAAATTTAACTAACTACTTAAAATAAATTACCCATAAGTGTCACTTAGTAATCCGTAACTCGTGTAAGATTGTTTCTAGAAAGTTTTGTTATTATTCGATAGTAATAAGTTTTATAAAATCAATATTTATTTGTTTATAAAAACAAAATAAAATTGGTATGTAAAATAACAAAATATATATAAACAAAATAAAATAACGTCCCTTTCAAATGGTATTTCAAAGGAATGTCAGGAATGTCTAGAACAGGTGAATGAAATTGTATACTTGGGGAGTGCGTTTAGCCGGGATGGAAGATGTGATTTAGATGTGGACAGGCGTGTCGCTGCCGGGAACAAAGTCAATGGTGCCCTGACTGCGTTAATCAAAAGGCAAGGCGTTGTGAAAAGTGCATGCCTTGCTATTGCAAGGCGTGCACTTTTCACATAACGCAGTGTTGGTACCGAGTTTGTTATATGGCAGCGAAACCTGGGTATGCCAGAAGAAGCATAAAAGCAGTTTGAATGCAGTGGAGATGCGATCTCTTCGTAAAATGTGCGGCCTTACCATGGTCGTCCGAAAGCGAAACAATGAGATTTGCAATATGGCAGGTTTGAAAGATGACCTTGTCTCAAAAATGGATAAGGGCGTGCTTCGATGGTTTGGGCTCGTTGAGCGAATGAGTGAAGACCGAATGATGAAGAAAATATATAGCGCGAAAGTTAATATTAAAAGGTGTCGAGGCAGACCGAGACTAACTTTCGAAGACCATGTGAGCAAATTGCTCGAAGAGGGGAGGGTCAAGAGTACTCGGATACCTAGACGTGCATGTATGAAGAAGATGATGAATATGAAAGAAGCGAAAGAAGTATGTAGGGATCGTGACACTTGGCGATCTGTTCTCTCTGATTACCCCGTCAGGGATTGTGCGTGAAGATAAAAAAATAAAATAAAATAAAATTAATTTGTATAATACTTATAACGTAAAAGTTACCTTTATCTTTGTTGTAGTGCCAAGAATGTTGTGTGTATTTCCATGTATAATAGTTTAAACTTTACTTTTTAGAGAGAAATGAACCATGGCTCTTGTCACCAGCGGCAATAATAAGTATACTGTAGCATTAACACTTCGGCGACCTCTGTTGCCGAGTGGCGTGCACAACTTAAATATCTTCACGCAATTCCCAATAGACAAGGGGTTGACAGAGGTCTATTTTAGATAATTAAGTCACTTCGACAGACCAGGCGTGCACAACTGTTTTAAAATATCACCAACTCTGATATCCTGGATTCGATGCTCAGGCGAGTCAGTGTTTTATGGCGAACCATGAAATAAACATCTTCGCGATATTCGCATACAGAGGTAGACAGAGGTCTACACAATTAAGTCCTTTCTAACCACCTTTCTCTCGGAAGGCATTTTTCGGACGACGTGAAAGGTGGTGAGCCCGTAGTCGTCTTTATGTCTAAGCCAAAGATATCAATAGATAACTTTTTGAAAAAAAAAAAAACCCGCTGGCACGAGCCTTGGGGATCGAACTCGGGTATCTTAACTCGAATACCGATCATCCAAACACTCGGCTATCGTGACTGTAATATTGCCATTACACAAGTGCTTTAACAACTTACTTTGGGATCAGAGCAGTACATGTGATGTTGCCCTTTTTCTGTATATACCTACCCTCTGGGAGGTGCATCGAGTTGTGAGGTCCTACTTCTCGTGCATGTAGCTAGCTCCTATTACAGAAAATAATCGACGAAACATCAAACTTTTTTATTTTTTCAATTTCTTACGTTTTTTTTAATTTAACAAATAATTGTCCATAATGTTTTTAAATATATTTTATTATCGGTAAATATATTTTTATCTTTGTATATTTTATTTTTGTGTTTAAAAAAATTAAAAAAAAATTATTAGTTACAGTTTAATCAGCATCCTCTTTATTTTCACGCTTACATTCTGATTAAAGATATTTACAATAGAAACAAGCAAAACATTTATACTCTCGACACCAAGAAGTCGTCGTAAGTCTGTTAATTAAATAAGTAAAATTTTAAAGATTGCAACGGATAATCAAAGATGCCCTAAACACTACAAACGATGTTAGATAATTATAAAACAATAAAACAAATATTTATTTTTTTAGATTTTAATGACCTTCTTGACCGATGTCGTAAACGCTGATTTTTGAAGGAATTATGAACACTGAGGTCTCAGGTTCAATTATCAGACGGGACTATGGAGAAAAACACTCTTTCTACTTGTCTCTTATTCTACTTTATTAGATATTACATGACAATATTGTAACTCGATGTAGTTTTGTCGTTTTATATTTTTGCCTTTAATGGAAGGTTAGCCTGTCGTTTTGAATCAACCTAGCGGAACTAATCTGCGGTCAGCATAGCAATAAGCGTCAGAGTACATGCATTTACAAGTAAACAATATGTTTTACGAAAAAAATATTATAAATATCTTTCCATAATTTCAAATTCACTGTTCATTCTTCTTTAACCGACCTTTTCTTTTGACCGAATAGCCCAGTTGGTGACCCTGCCTTCAAACCAAAGGTTTGTGGGTTCGAAGCCCGCTAGGGGAAACATTCGTGTGATGAACATGAACGTTTTTGATAGTTAATTGACTCAGGCGTTACTTTGCAGAAATTCATTGTAAATTTGTTATTGAATAATTACTTCGCACCATTCCGCATGCAAATATAAAAAGGTATATGTTACCTATTCCACAGTAAACTGTACAGCGGAATTAGTGCAGGCATCTGTGGGAGGGAGGGTGGTGCTCTTCTTCTCTTCGGACCAGGTAACACATACCTTTTTATATTTGCATGCGGAATAGTGCGAAGTAATTATTCAATAACAACTTTATGAATGTTTTTACTCGAGTAGTGGATGTTTATATGTATATCTAAAAATATTTATCTACGGAAAAATGTATCTACGTGAACCGGCTATGTAAGCCGTTGGCTTGAACATTAAGGCGGCGATGAGATTCACCACATGTCACATTGTCTCTAATAAGCTTCGAAGAGAGGCTTAGCCTCTATTTACCACAATATTGAAATTATTAGACTAAGGGAAAAACCTTTAAAATGGCAAGACTGCACAAGTTACCAATTAAAAAAAATACCAATCAAGTCAAATCCAGTATACCATAGATAAGTAGCAACGTCTAAGGTGGCTATGACTTATCTGTACCGGATACGATTGCCGATTCCCTTGACAAACGAATTAGTAATCGCAGCACCAGACACCTAGTAACTTAGATACAGCTGTCCGTAACCGGTCAGCTGAATTTTGGTTTAGCACATTTCGAGATGGTTATCCCGCCAGCTCTAGGTAAATATATATAGCCTATTATGACACACACGGTAAAAGAGGTGGTGGCATTGTTCTTACACTGAAACCATGGGTATATGGGCTATTATGTGCGTATGCATTTTAATAATTTTATGTTAAGTAGATTATCTTAAGTAATAGAACAAAAAAACTATCATCGTCGTCTTGTTATTCCAAGCGTGTGGTTATACATGTCGTACCGATTATAATTATAGGTTACATAAGCGAGTCGTGACTTGTTTTCAAATGGTTAGTTGTCCATTATAATTATCTAAACAGAAGTTATCTTGCTATCGAATTTAAAATTCAATAACTAATATAACGCCTTAAAAATCAATTGCCTACCGACAGATAGACAAATAACCCTCTCAAAGACATCAGACAATCCTCTAGTCAACTAAACACCTCGCAGGGTAGACGCTGCTATCCGTCGTCGGTCTTCTTAATTTCTTTTGTTATATTACGTGGTAGCTACATTTATTACAAAAATGTATATAAACAAAATATGCGCAAAATCATAATAATGAAGCCTAGTAATCATAGTCCTCGCGTTAGAACGAGAATGGCTAAAGTATAAGTGGTAATAATTATTGCTTTTACTATTGATGGTAAAGTTTTATCATCAGGTAAAAGCAACAATTATTGTTAATAGCGATTTTATGTGCTGAATGGTGCACGTGCATAGTGAAGGCATACTGTATATGTGAGGATAAAAAAATATTCGACCATGCGTCCCACTATCGCCTGAACTGACTGAACATCGCAGAAGTGCCGATGTTTCAAAACGAGATATGGCTAATCTCAATGGCTAATCTCTCTCAAACATTAGTTTCGAGTCGGTTTTTACGTAGTAGTGGCAATTTATAGGCGTATTGTACGTTGTCTGTAATCTTTTGAGTAGAAATGTTACGAAATTCATATTTCAGATATTCGCGAATACAAATATAAACAGTATGTCAGGTTTCATACACATGCATTAGTTAAACATTTGCTTTGGTCAATGCGATTGCAAGAGCTATCACGAAAATTTGAAACGATGCGAATAGTTCGCATATGCGAATTCAGATGCGGACATTCGTACCATCTCTTTGCAGCCTCGTACCACAGTGTCTTTGGGGCCTCTCACAAATTTGTGCTTCAGCACAAACAGAATATTTTTCTTTTCTTTATTTCTTTACAGCCTATTAGAAGACCACTGCTAACCATAGGCCTTTCTTAAAGATTGCCAAAAATAACGGTGCCTGCTACATCCATCCATCGACTCCTCGCAATGTTGTACAAATCGTCTCTTCATATTTAGGAGGGTTTCAACTCTGGGCTTGCCAGAACGTGAGTGCCACTCAGGAACTGCAGCTGGCCTTCAGTGTGCCAAATTCACCATAAATCAACAACGTATAAATAAATTTTAATAGTAACTAAAAAGGGCTGTTACTTTTGTCGCGTATTAAAGTATTTCATTTTATATTTAAATGCTCCTTTAAATAAAAAAATGTTTTAATTAAAATTGAAATAACAAAGTGGTATAAGTCACGACAATCCATATTAAGCCTTTGTAGTGAAAAGTGAAACAAAGGTGTGCCTTATTATTATATTAAGCCTTTGTGGTGAAAAGTCAAGCAAAGTGCATATTGCAAAATACGCTTCGAATTTTTAAATACAGATTTGTAATTCATGTTTATATTTTATTTTTATTTATTTCTGCAAATGAACATTACCTGTGGTGTAAGACATCATAAACATCATCAAAACGGCCCGTAAAAGTCCACTGCAGGGTATTGGCCTCTACATTTGCCATAGTCGCCACGCTTGACAAGCGGATTGGCGATCGCAATACCAAACACCTTTTTATTTTTATTGTTAACTTTTTATATGGGCTGTTTACAAATACATGTTTTATTTGGTTTTTTAAACTTTTATTTATTCTTGCTTCCTATACATTTAATTAAGTATAATGCTGTACAAGCAGCTGCGCTATTAGACTGCAATAAAATTGTATACGAGTACTTTATTCATTACTGCTTTTATATACCGATTTTTATCGAATAGACGCTGCTTGTGTGGGCTGGTCATCTCAAGTCTGCATTCTTGACATATTTTTTTTCTTTTACCATTTTGTTTTGAAATATGATTTGATCATCTGTGGTACTATTCTTTGTTTTATAAAGGATTCTTTTTTAAATTAAAAAATTACATAAAAGAGTGCCTTCGCCGATTTTTCTCTCTCTGAGGAGCTTCATTACTAAATGTTAACGGAATTTGAAAAATAGTGACTTTTTCCTATGTCGAAAAATAAAGACTATGATTTAATTTTGTTTCTCTATTCCTTCCCGTTGTCATGTAACACTTTACCTGATTGAGGCTAATTTACTTGAGATGACAGCGTGATGAAAATCGCATTTTACAACCTTATTGTTTAATGTTATAACGTTTAAAAAGACAGAATACCTATACTTGATATTGGATTGGGCTAAAAACCGAAATAGATACACCATGAGTCGCGTTCATCGTCTCTTAACAAAATAACACTGAACAGATGCATTTCGCGGCAGCTTTCAATTTGTTGCAACACGGTGTTGGAATGACCTACCACAGCTGTACGTACTTCACTACTATCTTTGTTTAGTTCTTTTGTGTAACCTTAGCAGAAGATAGTAACTGTTAATTGTGTAAATATTATAAATAATAATAAATAAATATCTTCACGCAATTCCCAATACAGGGGTAGACAGAGGTCTAGTCTAGACAATTAAGTCCCTTTGACCCACCTTCCACCGATGATATTTTCGGGACAACGTGACAGGTGGTGAGCCCGTCGCCGCCTTTATGTCCAAGCCAACGATATAAATCGTACATAAGTTTTTGAAAAACCCATTGGTACGAGCCTGCCACCTGGGGATCGAACTCGGGTCTCTCGACTCGAAATTCCGACCACCCAACCAATCGGCTATCGTGACTTCTGTAAATATTACTTTTAAATTATTGCTTTTTTTTGTTTGCTGTTTTTTGTTCATATATTTTGCTACATGTGTTAGCAGTAAATCAGTAATTGTTCACGATACATAAAAAATATGTATCTTTACGCCATTCTCAATACGCACCCACGACCTACCTTTCACCGAAGACATTTTTAGGACAATGTGACAGAGGGCAGGCTTTCTCCATCTTTATGTTCAAGCCAACGATACAAATCGTACATAAGTTTTGAAAAATAATTGGTTCGAGCCTATCTGGGGATCAAATTCAGGACTCTGGACTCGAATTCCGATCACCCAACCACTCATCGTGACATCTAATATTATATTCTTCTCTTTCGATACTATTATAGTATACATTTAGTAGTATAGTGATTTTATTACATGGTACCGAATGATTTTTACATCATAGTTGATCGCAATTGCTGCTCTCATGCTGTTGCCAGCTCCGCGGTCCCGGGCTTGATACCCGGACTTTTTATTTTAGCTGCTTACTTTGGGCTCAGAATAATGTATTTGATACTCTCCCTATATATTTATTTATTAAAAAAAACTCCACAGTGATTGCCATAAAGTTCGGTAAGTAAGATTCGTCGCCACCAAACAACATTTCCGGAGTTTCCTCCATCTTCAAAAGGGCCGGATGAAATGCGGAAATAGATTACACTAATGTATTTCCTTTGTATTTCCTTAAAAACCTCATAAAATTTTACTGACATGTATTTGTACTTCACAACTTTCTAAATAAGACAATTATTATTACTTCTATATTCAGATAGACCGTCGGAGTCATAATCTAATAGGGAAGTTAATCCGGTCGGAGCTAGTCTTTGCTGTGTGCCGCTAATTAGTTTATAACAACTAGTCTAGTAAAACTCTATTTTTATCCAAAAAAAATGTCTAAATACTAAGAGTTATTTCCCTACTTGTTAATAAGCTCACCGAAAACAAAAAACCTTTTACTTTGTTTTGTTGTACTACTACATTATAGTAAAAAAATATCTTCACGCAATTCCCAATACAGATATGGACAGAGGTCCAGACGTTTCGACCCGCTTTCCACCGAAGACATTTTTGGGACACAGTAATTACATTATTAATTGAATACATAAAATACATGTGATTAAATTATAATTTAAAAAATAATAATAAATCAATAAATATCTTCACGCAATTCCCAATACAGGAACAGACAGAGGTCTAGTCTAAAGAATTAAGTCGCTTCGACCCACCTTCCACTAAAAATATTTTCGGAATAACGTGATGTGGCGGTGAGCCCGTCGCCGTCTTTATGTCATATATATCTTTTATATTCTCTCGTCTTTATGTAAAGAAAATTATTACATTACAATAATTATTTAAATCTGACGATGGTTAAAGAATCCATTTAATATATAAACTCCATCCTCTACTACCGTAAGGACGATTTGACATAATCGCCACGTTTACTATACGCGTCGGGGATCACACTACCAGATACCTTGCATCTTAGCTATTGTTGCTTATCACCCGCTGGCTTAGCTTTGCATCGATTGGTATCCATTCCATGTTGAAGGCTTTCCTCTAAGCTACGTCTTACGACATTCCTATATAATTACTAAAACGAAACGGAAACGCCTTTAGAAGACCATATGAGCAAATTGCTCGAAGAGGGGCGGGTCAAGAGTACTCGGATACCTAGACGTGCATGTATGAAGAAGATGATGAATCTGACAGAAGCGAAAGAAGTATGTTGGGATCGTGACACTTGGCGATCTGTTCTCTCTGGCTACCCCGTCAGGGATTGTGCGTGAAGATAAGTAAGTAACGTAAACGCATTAGCGCTATTTAGTTAAAGTTTATGTTAAACTTTAAACGTTACGTTTTAATAATTGTCTTAACATTAACCCAATAATGTCATATTACGAATAGAATTTTCTTAAAAACATTGCTTACTAAAATTTAACACAAAAGTCTCACGGTAATACAATAATCTCATCATTTCAACAAGCAACGACAAAACACAAAAATAAAATTTTTATTCATTACAAAAAGAGACTGAGAATTGACGGTGGCAGATGAAATTAAATTACTATCGTACTTTTACTGTCTGGGTACTGTAATATATTCAAAGCCACCTGCTTGTTTGCCTCCCTTTTCTAAAAAAAAAAAAGGAAATAGTAAAATATATATTATTCTCAAAATATTTGAGCTTTGGATGTCCAGCGCTGGTGCTTCGATATCTCGGATGTGAACAAAACTTTCGAGATATCCTGCCGAATGTGACGAACTGTGATCAAGACTCATGAGACATTTCAAAAAGTGGTTTTCTTTATAAAAACTTTATCGAACAAATTTTTTCAAAATACTTATTTTGCTATTTAATTCGATTTCATTTATCGATTAATATTTATTAATGACATATTTTTAATTTAAAAACATAGAGTAAGTAGTCAGTCTGCAATTGAATTAAGGTAAACAAAATATATTTCCCCATTTGACAAAATCAACTTGAACTTGATTGAAAAATGTTGTGCAGTTCATAAAAACCGACAAAGATATTCTCGGTATGGGGCAAATTTAATCTGCTTGCGGTCGTGTGTCATTCGGCTCACGCGTTTCATTCACGAGCGCACACACGTACAGATATAGATTTTAATAAATATTGCCTCGTTTATATAAACCAATTATTTTATTCAAAAAGCTTCTTGATTAATAACGTATTTGTTTTTTATCCTATAAATAAATAAATACATAGATAGGGACATACATACATTGCTTTGATCCAAAAGTAAGTGGCTAAAGCACCTGTATTATGGAATCAGAATCAAAGAAGGTACCACAAACAGACCATTTATTCTCACCATAAACTTAATAGCTCCTGTAAAATAGATGAAGCCGCGGGAAAAAGTTCGTCTTTAATATATTAATTAAAAGTTCGTTTATAATATAAGCGACATGGCATTTCACTGCATGCCAAATAAGCCAAAAATTTCAAGAAATAACGACATTTAAAAGCAGCATTTGTAGTATTTTTTTATAACTTCACTTAAATCATTCATTCAATAGAATAAGAACATACATTCATTTATCTATAGTAATTCTTTAATCTACCACCGTTTCTTAGAGAGGTTCCACTAAGAACGCGAAACCACGCAAAAGAAACTGTAGGTATCACTGATTTATAATGATACAGTATTAAAATTACTTTTTCATAAATAGCTTGAGAACAAGCACCTCATTCCCAGGGCATACAATTATTAACATATTTATTTATAAATTTTTAAGAGTCAATAGACTTGAGACGTATACCGGATATGATGGACTACGAAACAAGACGTAACAGGTTCACGCTCGCCATTGAACTATTATCATAACCGAAGCATTGCAGCTTAATTGGGGTGAACAGGAACACTGGTTTGTTACTTATTTGAAAAAAACTACACTACAAGACATAACTAAACAAAGTAGACTAAACTATACAACTGTGTGCATCATTATGGAGGTGACGAATGTATACGAATATTTTGATATTTAATCTTCATTGTTTACACCTAAAACTAAACGCTGCAATGGGCTTACTTCATTGCTGGTGGCATTATCTACCCGTCAACTTTTGTAATAGTGAAAAGTAAATGACAGGTGTGAAATAAGAATAAGTGAACTATAAACACCACGAAGAAGAAGAGTACTTAGATCTGAATCTTAGAATGAGACCATCTGGACAAGCCATTAGTAGCTTAGTTAACAGATACAACACGATAGCCGAATGGTTGGCTCATCTGCGTTCGAATCAGGAGACTAGGGTTTAATAACTAAATTTATAAATAAAAATCGATATGTAAATGGACAAAGCTTTTCCCTTATCCACCTCTTACGACACCCACGGGAAGAAATGATAATGTTGAAGTAATTATTTTATGTAAAATGTTCAATAAAAATAAACAGTAAAGTTTCTAAATTATAACATATTTATTAATTTTTCCAAATTATTTATAATTATTATTATTTATTTTATTTTATTTATATGTTGTTAAACTAATTAAAGGTTTACACCTAAGAAGTACAAATATCAACTATTTGAATTGTGTTAAAAGCATAAAAAAGATCTGAATTTTGTTTGAACTTTTATGGAAAGATAATAACAATACTTATTTTTCAATGAACAAATTTTCTTTCTTTACTTATTTACGTCTTACTTCTTTGGCCATAAATACTTGACCATTAGGAAGCGAAAAATCTTATCGCGAGAAGAGAAGATTCACGCTAGGACTCTGTCGCGTATTATAAAACAAAACCTGAAGCTCTGTGGTTATCGTCGATATACAGGACATGACCGTATAATAGATTAATGATCATAAATTGTGGATCGATCAAAACGTATTCTGTAACGATACGTAGGTAAAGGCACAGAAATATCCTCTTTACGGATGGAAAATTTTTCACGATTGAAGAACACTACAATAAACAAAATGATAAAGTGTATACTCAGTTCTAAAGAAGCTGCCTAAGTGTCCGGAAAGGTACAACGTGGTCATCATATTGCGTCATTGATAGTTTGGTGGGGCGTGTTATACCAAGAAGTCACAAAAATACATTTTTGTGAAATAGGAGTGAAAACTTAGTGATAGTTTGGTGGAGGGAGTCATACCAAGGACTCACAAAACTACATTTTTGTGAAATAGGAGTGAAAACTTCAGCCAAAGTGTATATGTGTAGATACAGTGTTTGATCATGTTCTGAAACCTCTTAGCATTACACTTTTTAAAAATATACCGTGGACTATCCAGCAGGACTCTTTTTTTTATAGAAAAGGGAAGCAAACGGGCAGGTGGTTCACGTAAGTTATTACTGCCGCCCATGAACATCTGCAATACCGGAGGAATAGCGGATGCGTTGTCGGCCTTTGAGAAAGGTATAGGCTCTTTTCTTGATGGTCCCATAATCTGCACCTGGTTAAAAATCTGCACCTGGTTACAAGGCAGGAACTTTCTAAGCTTGGCTTGAACTTTCAACGTTCCGAACTTTATAAGAGTTTTGGTTTTAGACGACGACGTGGCCTGCTCTAAATGAAACGGCGACATTGAATCTCTTAAATTATTTAACTAGATTTTTAATTTTTTTTAACTTTGGAGCAAGTAGTAGCGAAATTTCTCTTGGAAGCAGTGCGTAAATCCATCGATTCGTGGCCAAACAGATAAAAGGCCTGTAATGAAACCAAAGGTGGCCATTTCGAATATAATATTTTTGTTATTTTTTGCTGAGACTAATTAATATGTAGATATAAATCTTAATAATATTACATAACTCCATTAAAAAAATTCATTTAATTTGTAACAGAACTTATTAGGCATTTAGTCCACCTTTCGTTACCGTTTTATAAGAACGGATTTTTTTATAATGATTATACGTAGTCAGAAACCAAAGGCGTACTTAATGCCTGTAGGTTTTCTGTACCTGTTAACCTTTAAAATTTATTACTTTTTTTGACAACCCTATAAATAGGAGTAGGGGGCGGAATGGTGATTTCAATCTCATTGTATGTGCAGTTCATTGATTTAAATTACACGACACTGGATGCACACTGGCACTTATTGTCTCTCGTAATATACAGTTGCTCGTAAGCAGTAAAGTAATGAGTAAGTCAATTAAGCTCTTTGTAGTCGTAGATCATTTAGGAGACTACCCATTGCGCTGTGTTGGCTTGAATACATATAAAAGACTATAGCCGCATCTTATAATAATGCCAACCTACCGATTTGGTTATTTTTTCTATCTAGTGTGAAGTCACGATAGCCGAGTTGTTGGAAATTTCGTAGATTTAAAAGAAATGTATCTGTGTACACGTGACAGAGTCAAGCGACACCTTAGGCTGAGTGAGCCCGCTTAACCAAGAAGTTTTAGGGTTCTGGTGGACTCTTAGGGCGTTTTACTAGGCTAATATCCATCAGTGGACTTTAAAGGGATTTTCTGTATTTATATATTTGACGAAATCACTCAGATATAACTTTTTTAAACGCTTCTTTTTATGTTTAAACGAACTCTGAAGATGATTGTCTGCATATTTGTTGATTTTTTATTTAAATTTGTTCTGGTTTTGATCAATAAACTCTATTTGGAGTACTTACAATGATATAACAGAAATTATCAATTTGAACTAGGAACACCTTATAATTATTATGTTGTGCGCAACCCTACGCCCTAACCCAAATTATTATACGAATCAACAGAAATGCTCACGAAATGTTTTTCATTTTGTTTCCCTTCAACAGCTCAACAACGCTAAGTTATCAGAATGAGGAAACTCTTCATATCACACTTATGAATCTTTCAATTAATTTATGTGGGCTCTGTATGAAATTAATGCATGTGTGTTAAAAACATCCTGTTTCCATACTTTTAAGGGGGGGTTTGATTTTATTTAACTAACTTGATTAATTTGGACAAAAAGAAATCAATGTAACAAAAGTTAAATGTAACCATAGTTATTTAAGTGCGTTATTTTAATGGATATGATAAAATCTATTTGGATTTTAAAACAAATTATAAAATTTCGTAGATCACGTATTTGTCTAAAACTTTCAATAAAATTTTAAGTATGTTTAGGGAATATCTAAATCGGTACAATAATTTAAAAGATATGACCCCGATTATCATGTGAATTCGATTTATTTAACTTTTTCTAAATCGAAATATTTACTCTATTACTTTGGTTACCTCACCGCATCTTAATGTGATATTTACCATTCAAAATAGTCATACATTTAATTCAAACGAAGTAAAATCGATACTTCATTACTAAATGGCCATACATGTGAAAGCCCATAACAAAATATAAATCTCTAACGTAAGGAGCTTTTGTCATAATGGCCTCGTTTGGCGAGCGGATTGGTAATGCAGACAGCTTGCACTTTAGATGCTGCTGCCCGTCACCGGTCCATTTATTAAGGTCTCTTATTTTTCGGTATATTTTCGGGATGGTTATCCCGCGGTCTATGGAGCACTCCTATCTATCGCAATCCTTTAAAGTACCAGAATACGTTCAGTTTTTACATAAAAAAAATCATCAAAATTAATGTTTCCCCTAACATTTTGCATGATTTCAACTTTCAGTCCACTTTCACCCATCGTAGTGTAAAAAAAAGTACTAACACTACTGTAGCAAGTTTTTTAAGTTTCTACAACTAATATGTGGTATATTGGTGAATAATAACTATTGCTGGTGAATAATAACTACTAATATATGGTCAATAATAATGTGTTCATGAAAATAAAACTGTATACTTTTTAGAATTTTACTAATTTTTAAATCTGGAGTGCACGCTTAAAGAAGACCGTGTTGCAGTTATTGCGTTGCATAATTATAATTTACTACAACATCAACATTTACCAAATGACTGCTATCGAAGGGTAACGCATTTTTATATCAATACCAATCCTCGTAAACATTATAGTATACCTGTCTGTAAACATTTGTTCCAATATTTGGCATTGGTGCCAAGTTTGGTTGGAAATTTGGCATCCTATATTTCATTCGATGCTCAAACTGGTAAGAACTACTCAATGTGTGGTTGTAATGTGCTTTGAAACGGGTAGTCAATTCGAATTCATGTAAATTAGTTGTCGATATCAAGGGCCTGACTGAACTGCAGTCGGTAGTAGACGATTTGTTCGCTTAGTTTTGTGTTTAAAGGTATTATGTCTTGATTTTTATCTGAAAAAAAAAAAGTCACGATAGCCGAGTGGTTGGGTGGTCGGAATTTCGAGTCTAGAGACCCGAGTTTGATCCCCGGGTGGCAAGCTCGCATCAATGGGTTTTTCAAAAACTTACGAGTATGGACGAATTATATCGTTGGCTTGGAAATAAAGGCGGCGACGGGCTCACCACCTTTCACGTTGTCCCGAAAATATTTTTTGGTGGAAGGTGGGTCAAAGGGACTTAAATGTTTAGACTAGACCTCTGTCTACCCTAAATGGGGAATTGCGTGATGATATTAATTTTTTATGATATGTAGAAAAAGTGGTTTTTCTACGTTGACCCGAGCGGGAATCGAACCCGGGACCTCGAGATGGCGACATCTTGAAAACCAGTGTTTACGCCACTCGTCACGGAGGTCGTCAAATTTATATCAAGGCGACCACCACGCAAAGGTTCTGCTCAATTTGTAGCCTTACGGCATACACGTCTCCGAAACATAAATCTGTTAATGGCTGTTGCACAGATATTGTTTGTAATAAAGATACCCGATCTAGAGGTGTCGTGATCCTTTGAGAGAACTTATATCTCAAGTTAGAGAGGCCCTTGATTTGATCAGCCCTGATCGACGGCTCTTGTATCAGGGCTATGGCCGAGTGTTGGACCTCCACCCACTTCCGTAGTTGAGCCGTTGCTGTTTCACTGTGGTGGAGGTTGGCTTGGAGGAACTTAATCTTCGGTGAAGGGGACGCCATTATCACGGGTCCCCCCCCCCCTCTCCCGAACTTCCTCCAGGTACAGTCCCGCCAGAAGGCCACGGGTCTCATCGTCGTCGCCCACGTCGGAGGGGACAGAAGCATATTCTCCACGTCCTCCTCCGTCCGGCGGGCGGCGGGATCTCGTTCCGAGGACGATCCTGGCACGCTTTCTTCACCCCCTGTCCGCCCGGTTGCGTACTCGGTGTCACCTCATTAACCACCTTCTCTGAGATGCCTGCAGTTTTGTGTCCTGGCGGTGTCACCACTTCTACTTCGGGACTTGAAGCCGCAACCCAGGAACTTGACATACACTCCCCCTAGTATGCACGAGAGGTGGCGTCCTTCCTTCATAAGTAAGGATGTGGTCCTCTGGTACGGCCTGGACAACAAACCACCCCCGGTTCTGCTTGATATCCTTGAGCAGCATCCATTTGCTGATATCCACCCACTCGTGTTGGTAGGCAGGCACTTGGCCAATTTCGCAGGAATGAGGTCCGAACCCGACACCTCGTTAAGAAGCCACTGAAGTTTGAGAGCTCCGTCAAAATTTGGTTTTACCCCCAAGCTTTGGTTTCACCGCACCGGGTTTATTTATTTATTTAAACTTTTATGCACAAAGTACATGAAGGCGGACTTAATGCCTAAAGGCATTCGCTCCCAGTCAACCATTAAGCTAAACAGAGATTTACAAGTAGGAGGGGGTGCAATGAACGGCAAGCGGCACGGCCTGCCACAGGAGCATGGTTAACACCTGAACCGGTTTCAGGCTTCTCTGTAGTTATAGCCTTAGGTTCCACCCTAAACACAGTCTTGGGGTTCTGGCCCGTGGCTGCAAAACTTGTGGAGGAGGAAGTGGCAGGCAGTCCAACACCGAGGCGAGCCTTCCTCCTTTTCTTCTGGCTGGGCTTGTTCTTTTAAGCCCATGCTTTGTCTTAGGGCTGGCGCTGCGACTTTTCAGGCGCTTTGCCTTTGCCCATCCGACTGACTACCTGCCAGGTGGAGGCATCGTCCGAAAGTGAGGGCTCTTGAGAGTCCTTAGCGTCTGGAGTACTAGTGGTGGTTGCACCGGCCCTATTAACACCCTGTGCCGTGCACCTTTGCCTCTCCCATGGCAAGGCTGGAGGACCTTCAGTTGACATCGTCGGTTAGCCTACAGCCTTCCCGGCCCCTGACTTTTGAAATTTATTTCTCCAGCTTCCCATCCTCCACGAAGCCCGCACCTTTGGGAACGTCCTACTCTAAAATAATTTCAGACGTTAAGATTCAGATACAGCGCACGGATCAGGACATCGGGTGCACGTTCCGGTTCGAAGGATACAACCCATCGATACCTTCACTTACACCGTCAGCATGGACTTCACCACCACAGAAAATCCCTGAGGACCCCGCACACCTCAGCTGTGGCCCTCTGACGGGACACGTGGCCATTACCCCACCCGTGGCTAGCGGAGGGGCTACCGATTAGCGTGGAATCGGGACCGACATTACGGGACGTGTTGCCTCGCGACACTAATACTCCCCATGTGCCGGTTGGCTCAACCCCCAGGACTCCGACATCCCGCGTACGGAGCTCGACTGCGCAGGTCCGAGCGCAGGTGCGTTTTGTATAGTCTGCCAACTACACTCCCACGAAATCATTGACAGAGCCGTGTGGTCCTCTTTGCCATCAGCGAGTAAGAGCTGGAGAGCCAGTCACTCGCTGATGTTGCTCAGGGTGTACCAGGAGCCAGTTGTAACTTCAACTTTTCGCTACGCAATTTTATTGATTTTTAAAGCATATTTGTTATGCTTAACTATTATGTAATATAATTAAAAAGAATTTATTTTTTAAATGGGACAAAATGTAAATGGGACAATAGATGGCGCTGATGCCAAAACAGGCATAAGTAAAGAAAAAGAGAATATAGATTTAAAATTTCAACTGATGCGTGCAAGATACGGTGGCTCGGAGGTAAAATCGTTGCCACGGTTCGGCAGAGGTCACGGGTTCGAATCCCGCCCTTGTCAGTTGAAATTTTAAAGACATTTTTTCTCTTCAACTTTTCAATCACAAGTTTAAAAAAAAACATTAGTACGAAGCTTGGGGATCTAACTCGGGGTTTATGACTCGAATCCGATCATCCAACCATTCGGCTATTGTGATGGTATGGTATATGTGATATAAGGCATGACTTAAGATATTCATGAAAGATGGTCCTCCCCCAACACGAGCGGGTTCGATCTCACTGCGGCACTCCGTGCGCGTCGCACTCGAGCTGCAGCCGGAGAGTTGCTGCGTCTGTGGAATGCAGAATGAGTGAATGGAATAATATTGTAACATTGCTTTAAATATTGCTTAACGAATATTATAAGAAGTCACGATAGCAGAGTAGTTGGGTGATCGAAAATCGAGTCAAGGGACCCGAATTCGATCTCCAGGAGGTACTAAAGACCTTTTCAAAACTTATGTACTATATACAAATACGGCGACAGGCTCACCGCATATTATGATGTACTACTAAATGGTCTTAACCTCTTGCTACCTCTGTAAATTGATATTAAATTGCATAAGAAATTGATTAAATTTTAGTTGAACCAAACACTAGTATCAATTAAAAAACTTACATTAGACATCCACCAACAGCGACGCACTTGCACCGTCTACCAATGTATCGGAGACCGAACAAACGTCCGCGCGCTGTCGGTCTAGAAACGCGCTGCAGCACTGCACTCTGAGTAGCGAGCAGCACGCCGGAGCTCAGTTCCGCGTAATGTCTTGCCACGTCTTCCATAGCCGGCACAAAAGTAAGCACGCCTATTGTAACGTTTCTATTTGGATCTGGTAAAAAAAGTTTTAATATAAATAAAATTAAAAACATTAAATGTAATATTTTATAACAAATAATGTAAATAACACTTTTATTAAAGTGGTAACTTGTATTAGTAGTAAAATTCATACGTGGTAGAGCCACGCATCAGCTTTTGTTGTTGCATGAATGGGCCGGCTCGACCGGGGAAGTATTTGGTTGTATTTTGTTGTAGAAGGGTGGAGTTACTCTGTGGAGTCTAGTACCTGGCGTTAAGCTTGTGTTTGTTTCTAGTATTAACGATATATGCATTCACAATAAAAAGTTAAAATATTTATTCCTTTAATTTAAGAGATGTTTAATTGATAAGAGGGAATTTTAACTGTAAATAAATCTTATGGCTCACTTTTGTCAAGCAAGCTTTTTAAAGCTTCAAAGAATGTTGGGTCAAAAGTATTTAACCTTTGGCTACCCCAGTTCTGGAAAAAACGTGAAAATAAAATAAATGTACCTAGCGAATCGCTTATAGTGTTCAACTTCGTGCAACCTTTCCACCAAGATATGAGAGGTTTAGGTCGAGCCCCTATCACTTGACAGGTAAACTCTTTGCTCTGGCCAGCCACCCAAGGTGCTTTCCTCCTTTTATCCTCACCTACAGAGGTGGCACTACAGATATTATAAAGTCATTGCATCTTTCGAGATGGCTATCCTGCGATCTGTCGATAACCATGACAACATTCAAAGTTTCTCCTTTCCCTCTACAGACACCGATGGCGATGAAATTTAAGTTAACTGACATATTAATATTTTATTATTATAAAGTCACGATAGTCGAGTGGTTGGGTGGTCGGAATTTCGAGTCGAATCCCCAGGTGGCAGGCTCGTACCAATGGGTTTTAACTTATGTACGAATTATATCGTTGGCTTGGACATAAAGACGGCGACGGGCTCACCACCTGTCACGTTGTCCCGAAAATATCTTCGGTGGAATGTGGCTCAAGGGGAATTAATTGTCTAGACTAGACCTCTGTCTACCCCTGCATAGGGAATTGCTTGAAGATATTTATTATTTATTTTATTTACATTTATATCCTCTATACGCCTCTTCACGCATCCTTTTAATATCTTTTCTCAACAGAGAAACTATGAAAGCCTTTTGTTGTCTGTAATGATTTAGGTATGACGTTTGTAACGGTAGGGAAATATAATATATTATGCATAACATATATGCATACAATGATTATGATTTTTTTTGTTGAATGAATTGCCGTGTGGCATCGGAGTCAGAATATATCACACCCTTTCTTGTCGTGAGTGTGGTTTGACACTACTAAGAAAAAAGCGTTGGAAATGTCATTGACTACCGACTACCTCTCCTTTAATGTCCTGGGTTTCGTATGAGGAGGCTATGGGAAAAGCCTTGAAAATGGCTTGAAAGAACAGGCCGGTGTTGCGTCTACGATGTGACGTGTCTGGTACTGCGATCGCCAATCGAATCGACTCGAAACTCGACTGCAGGACGTTGGCCTATGCCACAATGGCTTTTCATATATTTTTTGGGTTTGCCATAATCGCCAAGTTTGGCGTTTCTTAGATATTCATTAACGGTCTGCTCAATTTAGACCGCCGTCGATCGGAAACATGCCACTCATCGAAACTTTTCCTTTAGTCGCATTTTACGGCTGGAATTTTACTTCTTAAGGAAAGGAAGTGTTGTAGTAATCGCATATGTAACATAAAACGATTAAGCAGTCCAGTAACGACGGTAAATGCACTATAAGTATATATCATAGACCCCGAGGTCTATGATATATACCCATAGTGGATACAAGTACAACATTCAAGATTGAACATTCGTGTAATGAATGTTTCATATTTATCACACGAATGTTCAACCCTAGAGAGATTCTAACCCCTCGACACATAGCTTTGAAGGCCAACTAAGCTGTTGGATCCTCTAGAAAACCTTTTTTTTTTTTAAATCCCCAATTATGTTTTATGTAGTCATAAATGTCGAATGCGAGTGATAACTCGCATTGGATATGTTTTTAAATTATTCGCAAATAGATATATTTTACTGTCTATACATAAAATGTATGTAATTATAAATAAATAAAATAAATATAAATATCTTCACGCAATTCCCAATACAGGGGTAGACAGAGGTCGAGTCTAGACAATTAAGTCCCTTCGACCCACCTTTCACCGAAGATATTTTCGGGACAACGTGACAGGTGGTGAGCCCGTCGCCGCCTTTATGTCCAAGCCAACGATATTCGTACATAAGTTTTTGAAAAACTCATTGGTACGAGCCTACCAACTGGGGATCGAACTCGGGTCTATTGACTCGAAATTCCGACCACCCAACCACTCGGCTATCGTGACTTTTTTTTTATACTTAATAAAAAGTATGTAATTATACTTACGAATATATTGGCGTTTCGTCATCCTTCTTATACCATATAACGAGACCCACTGGATCTGCAGGGAGTCGGACTCACGTCGCATGGTAACTGCACTCGACCTCCTGTTGGCTCTTGAACTGATTCTACTTCGACTGGAAAGGAACACTTCTCTTAGTTTATTATGACCTGATTATACTTAGCTAATGCGTTTTCGTTTTTATTATAATAATTTAGTTACACAATATTTAAGAGCCGAGGTAGTTTAGTAGTCATAGTGCTCCCATTACTCGAGTTCGGTTCGGTCTCCGTTCCGGCATAACTAAAAATAAATATAAATGTTAAAAATCGAATTTATTTACATAAACGGAAACAACATTACAGTATTTACTATAGAAATTAAAATTATCGTTGACTTGGTTTTAAAGATAGCGACAGATGTCAAGTTGTCCCACAAAATGTCTTCGGTGAAAGGTGGATCGAAAGAACTTAAGTGTCTGGACTTCCGTCTACTGAAGTATTGGGAATATCGTGAAAATAAAAAGTCAACAATGTGCTGCGATACTGAATCTTACGAGACTGACACCAACGGGAATAAAAAAGGGTGGTAAATTCTTAGTAGCACAACATTTTTTTAAGTCTGGATATTTGATATATGGATTGCAAAAATGCATATATTATGATTGATATATACATTTTTACAGCATTTAAGCATGCTGGACTTTTGTTATAAAATTAATGAAAAAGTTTAAATAATTAACTAACACGAAAGGGATTTCAACCCGCAACCTCCAGCGTATCAACATACCCATTGCCATGACTTTTTCCACTGGTATTCAATATTGGGCAAACTGTTCTTCCATCGCTCTGCATACTTTTTAGAACCGATACTTTTCATGGAAGTCATGACGATAAATATGGAGAAATAACCTACTAGTATGAAATAATACTTCATAATCATAATGATTTATTCGTATAAACATGGTAGGTTCACATTAGATATTTGAATAACAATAGTCAGTTCACAACATGTGTAATAGTAGTAGCGTCACATTACTTTTTTTTGTAATAATTTATTTATTATTTATTTATCTTCACGCACAATCCCTGACGGGGTAGCCAGAGAGAACAGATCGCCAAGTGTCACGATCCCTACATACTTCTTTCGCTTCTTTCAGATAGATTTTGTAATAATCGTTATAAAGAATGCAAAAATATTGTGAGCTCCACCCTCATCAGAATTACTACTTGCGCACTTACTCGAAAATATTTGTGCCAAATTTTAGCCATAGTATTTTGCCACAACATGTTCGGCACAAACAACACGTGCTCGTACGGCATTCTTAACGTCTCGTGATGTTGCGTACCAAAACCGATACCAAAGTGGCCCTCGTGCATCCGATTGACCACCTCTCGTGTCAAGTGATTGTGCCGTAGGTCGCCATACGATTACGTCATCAATAAACCGTCTAAACCGTCTCAGTCTTGCGCAAGCCTTAATTTCGCATAGAAGACCTCTAAAGGGGAATTCATTCCGTAAGGTACACGTAAAAACGGCCGAAATGAGTCCCGAATGTGCACAGGTCTGCAATGCATCAACAATTTCTACCATCCAAAATCCAGATTTGCATCGAAGGAACTGAATAACACGGTCCTTGAAAAAACAATAGAAAAAACACACTTTTACACCCAAGTTTACTATTTTACACTTTAATTTAAAAATAGACCGAAATCGAATCGAGGAGATTCGTAATATGGCAGGTTTGAAAGATGACCTTGTCACAAAAATTGATAAGGGCGTGCTTCGATGGTTTGGGCACGTTGAGCGAATGAGTGAAGACCGAATGGTGAAGAAAATATGTAGCGCGAAAGTTAATATTAAAAGGGGTCGAGGTAGGCCGAGACTAACTTTCGAAGACCATGTGAGCAAATTGCTCGAATAGGGCAAGACGTGCATGACTGAAGAAAATGATGAATCTGAAAGAAGCGAAAGAGGTATGTAAGGATCGTGACACTTGGCGATCTGTTTTCTCTGACTACCCCGTCAGGGACTGTGCGTGAAGATAAGTAATTTAAAAAAAAATAACTATGGTACCTCATATAGGTATATCAAAATAGACTAATAAATAACTTACCCTTACCCGTAGCTGTTTCTTTTGCTTGCACATAGATCCTAATGAAAATAAATCCCGCCAAATGTCTACGCAACAAACGCAATTGTATGACGTCACGTAGTTCCGAGTTCATTATTTAGTAAAAATGTCCAATTCTTATCAAAATGATGACAGGTAAAACTTTTTGCACTGTTAAACTTAGCATTGTTATAATTTTTCGATATTTCATAAATCACTAAAATATATTGAAAAAAATATTATTATAATTCAATGGCATACGTGCCCAATAATACTATGTAACCGAAACCGAGTGATTTAAATTTTATGCGGCTACATACGAATTCCATCGAAAACACAAGACTCAATTCAAAGAGTACGCTACGTTATAGGATAGGTCTATTTCTACTGTCTTTGACATTGCCTGTCATAGATTAAATAACGGTATAGCATATCAAATAACGCGTTATTTAGCAACTTTTCTCATAGAACGTAAACATTCATTAGAAAAATATAGTCACTGTCGTTGTTTTCTGATAACAAACAGTTTTCTGAGAACAACTAGTGTTTTTGAACATATGGACACTTTCTACACTAGAAATTTTCTGCCACAATGACCAATTGGAAGTAAATACACGATAAATGAACAAAATCGAAACGCATAAGTCGTACTCAACATTAATTTCAATTTCAAATTTCAATCATCTAGTACTCTAGTTCTTTTAGTTTTCCAGTACACTGATGACGTCATCGCTCCTTTCAAACGAGATTCTAAACTGTGTTGCAAATAATAATTTGAAATTCCGTTAATTTTGCTGTAAATCATAGGTTAGTGTTAAACTTGTAAATATTAATATATGATTAACCAATTTTTATGTTACCATCGTTATAATGGACATATTTAAGTGCTTATTTTAAGTTAGATATTTCTTTAAATAAGAAGGTCTGTTCGTAAGCATTTCTGAATTTCTCATTTTGTGCATATAATTCTAAAGAACGAATAGCAATGTTTATACAACTTAAAATGTAGCGAAAAACCCTTCTAGAACTAGATCCTGCACAATATTGTATTTTTTTTGACTATAAAATAATAAACTTTGTTAAAGTAAACTGAATGTGAAATAACAAATTCAAAATTACAATAAAATATAAATGGGTCAAAAGTACGTGACGCGTTAATGAATAAATATATCAACTTAGCTCAATTATCTAGATGTTAGCAACAATGATCCTAAAATTCTTTTATTAAAATTAACTATAACGCAGTGATTATACATTATACACTTTGAAGTTAACAAATGAATGATATCTAACCTAGGTGACCTTTCGTCGTATAGTACATATATTTCAAAATTAAAATAATTTCTTTGATTACTAAAAATTTTACTTGGTGCGCGTGGTTTACCAACGTATAAACTTTAGTAACTTTATTTTAATTTTTATTTGTACATTTCTTCATACAGCTTGTCGAGACTTGGCAACTAAATCCTTGAAAATAAGTGTGTATGTACTGTAAATAATTTTAACGTGCCTTATAATACCATATCAACATGATCACAATTTTATCTACAAGCGACTGACATTAAAACAAACTTAATTTTATTTTTATTTTATTTCTCTCCCGTATATATATGTACGTCACAATCAATTTACCAACTGCAAATGTAAGTTTGTAATAGTATAACAATGTTTTTTCTTTCATAAAACTACGTTTTACTTTACTTTATGTGTTTTTCCTTTAATTACGTTACGTCATTTATTTTTGAGCGGACCCTCGTATAACCATCCCATAATTTGCCTACAAGAAGTAACATGCAACACTGTCTATTTAAAACGCCTCAGTCGTTTCAGTCATGTGTTATGTTTGTATTATCTATGCTCAGTCGTCAGCGGACTTCGTTGATGTTGGACGTTAGCTTCTTTTGTTGCCGATTCGTTCTTGTAAATGGTTAAACTTTTACTGAATAATACGTAAAACTAAAAAGCAAACAGTTTTAAGACATATAGTTGACGCTTTTGTAAGAAATAGCTTGTACAATAATCAACTTAAGGATTTATTTTACCAATACCTTTCATTTCAGTACAAGGGGGTAATGAACTCAGCGAAAGTATATATATCGATAGTAAAGTTGAGTCAGAGGCACACAATTTGTGTTTGATTGTGAATTTATTTAAATTAAAGTCAAAAAAATTATTTCTATCGCTGTACATAACATTTTGGTAGAAAATATTTATCTCATAGGTAAAATAAATAATTTTGAGTATTATCTCAGTTCCTCTGCATGTGTTCACTTCAAATTATTTATTTTTAAAATACGAATAACTACTGAAAATTATTAGTTTACAATCATAAACGGCATTAACGTATTATGTACCTACTGGGTTATAAATAAATAAATAAATAAAATTATACATGTTTTCGTATGGGCGAAAGATCAATTATCAAAATGAAAACATCAAAAATATCAAACATCCAAAAATAAACTTAGCTAACAATTTTCTTTAATTATTAAATACATAGTAAAAATAATTGATTGATACTCAATTCAAAAAAAATAATGATAAAGTGAATTTCTTGCATAGTATTATACCAAAGGTTTTTGACAAACAAGCTCCTAAAAAATATTAAGAATAGTGATGTACCTATCTATATAAGTACTAGTATTTATTTAATATTAAAAGTGAATTTTGATAAATACGACATCTCATCTAAGTAAAAGTATTATTCTGATATTTCACACCAGCAAAAATATTTCGCAAAAATCAGACATCTAGACAATGCAGTCCTTTCGACCCACTTTTCGCCGGAGCATGTTTCAGAAAAATTGTTTAGCAGTTGATTTAAGGCTTACTCTCACTTCTGATTTATTTTTATGGGATAATACTATTAAATAATGATAGAAATGCCCAATAATATTTCTGGTATTCCTTTTATGCACCAAAAAAATAAAAACAAAAAACTTGTTTTTTGCTTGTCTCTGGAAAGGTTCAAAAGAGTCAAATGGCGATCCCGAACCGGTGGCGTTGTTTCGCAGTCCGCGTTCCTAAAACTATAAGGTTGTGGTCGCTTTTAATAATATTAATTAAATTGAAATGAAGTATCTAGTCACGATAGTTGAGTGGTAGAGTGGTCAGAATTTCGAGTCAAGAGATCCGAGTTCGATCCCCAGTTGGCAAGCTCGTACTAATGGGTTTTTCAAAAACTTATGTACGAATTATATCGTTGGACATTGGACATGAAGACGGGCTCACCACCTATCACGTTGTCCCGAAAATATCTTCGGTGGAAGGTGGGTCGAAGGGACTTAATTGTCTAGACCAGACCTCTGTCTACTCCTGTATTGGGAATTGCGTGAAGATATTTATTTATTTTATTTATTATTAGGTATTTAGTTGATTAAAACAATGTTTAAGAAAAAGTTTTAATCGTGTATTTCAGTAAATGTTATTCTTTTCTGCTTATATTTGATAATAATAATAACATCCTTTATTGTACACCAAATTAGAAAAGACAAAAAAGTACAAAACATAATTAACAAAAATTGGATAACAAAAGGCGACCTTATTGCTATGTAGAAATTTCTTCCAGGCAACCTCAGGAATTCACCAAAAAGAAATTAATTAACGGGGAGGATGTACATAACATGACAAAAAACATATCTTTTATAAATAATCATTAGGGCAAAGGGAAATATGAGAGGAAAAGAAATATTCTCATAAAGAGGAGTTAGAGAGAGAGATAATATTCTTTGACTTGTTTTTTAAAAAAATCTATGTTTTTTTTTGATGCATCTGCTATTTTAAGAATCTTGCGAAATTCCAAGAAAATCATTTAAATTTCATTCTAACAGAATGCATAAACAATCATGTTGCTGTCAAACTCAAAAAGAAAGAAAGAAAGAACTATTTATTTGATACACACATTTACAAAAGAAACTTATAAGATAATTACATGATTATTTTAACATGTGGTATACCAAATAGTGACTTCACAAACGAGTCAGAGAGCGACCATATATCATTTGCTGCCCTTTTCCATTCTCAATACCAACAATACATTATATATTCATTACCATATACGCATAAATATACACAAAAACTATAAATGAAAACAAAATGAAAAAAAAACTCAATAAATTATTATTTAATATAAAAGTATTCGTCACCCATTAAAACACCAGTTACCCTGCTAAATTAACATATTTAAATTTACACATTCGTACATATACACATACATGCATACATACATGTTCATAACTACACATGTATAAATAAATAAATAAATAATGTGTATTTTCAGTGTGCGAGTATATATGTTTTTTGTATTTGTTGTGCCAAAAAGAAGAATTTTAATTTATTTTTAAAACTATTTAAAGAGCAACTATGACATGTAGAGGTTTGTTTAATAAAGTTTTCCGCGAATTCAAAACAATTTACGTAACGAAATAAAGCTACTCGTAAAATTGCATTTTTATATCTTTACACTTTCCCATACTGGGGCAGACAGGGGCCAGTGTATTCCTTTTCTGATAGATGGTGAGCCTATCGTCGTGTCAGTGTTCAAGATGGTACAACATTATTACGTACGAGTACACGTATATTTACTTATTTATTTTTTAAACTTCATATACATGAAAGTGTATATAGGTGGACTTAATGCCAAACGCAGTCTCTACCAGCCAACCTTTAGGTGGTGCAGAGATGGAAAGCAGTAGGTGTTATAACTGGGGGACGAGAAAAAAAATACTACACAAAAACTACGCAGATACGTAATAAACGATCGATTGATTTACTTACATAAATATTCACAAAAACATGTAAACATCATCACAAAACTCGAGTATAAATATTCATATTTATGACGAATGTTTGCACCTCGTTTTTGATAATTATTTATATTAATTCAACAATTTGTATTTATCAAAAAACATTAGACGGCGACGGGCTCACCACCTGTCACGTTGTCCCGAAAAATATCTTCTATCTACTTTTTACTGTACGGAATTGGGAATATATATATATATATATATATATATATATATATATATATATATATATATATATATATATATATATATATATATATATATATATATATATATATATATATATATATATATATATATATATATATATATATATATATATATATATATATATATATATATATATATATATATATATATATATATATATATATATATATTTTTATTTCTTTAAAACTTTATTGCACACATAATTGAATGTACAATTGGCGGACTTAATACCACAAGGCATTATCTACCTGTCAACCAGGAGTATATAAGGAGAAAAAAAAAAGATCAGGGCGGTGCTTTAACCAAATAAATTAAACAAAAAAAACGAAGATGGCAGCAAATATCAATTATATTTAATTGTAATAAACATACATATATACATACAGACATATACACACATATATACACCTACAAATACATACACATACACACATACTTCTTTAAATATGCATATACTTACATTAACCTTATATATATTTTAAAATACATTTACACATATGACACTATGCAGTACAATTATCAATGATAATTGTAATTGTATAGATGGATGTGTGGACTGACTAGGAAAGATCGCATAAAGAATGAGTATATAAGGGGAAGCTTGAAAGTAGCACCAGTGACAGAGAAAATGAAGAGTGGTAGGTTAGCATGGTTCGGGCATGTAATGAGGAGGAAAGAATGTAACATAGGCAAAAGAATGTTAGAGATGAATGTGGATGGACGAAAAGCTATGGGGAGACCAAAAAAACGATGGATGGATTGTGTGAAAGAAGACATGAGAAAGAAAGGAGTGAGTATTGACATGACGGGAAATAGAGGAGAGTGGAAGAAGAAGACATGTTGTGCCGACCCCACATAGTATGGGATAAGGGCAGGAAGAAGAAGAAGATTGGCCGTAACATTTTTTTGTGAATATTATATCTCGTATATGAATTGTAATAATGTAATGTAACCATAAAATTTTATCCTTTCTCTGGTCTTTAATCCTTATTTTTATGCCATACACTTATACAGTAGAACAACGTTTGTCGGGTCAGCAAGTACTTTCAATAAATGAATAAATCTTAGAAACTACTTTGTTCTATCCCGCAGAATACCATAGAATGGAGCACTGCAATTCGAATTTGTTGAATTATGTCGTTTCATCTGTAAACGTCAGCCTGCTGGAATGTATAATCGCTACCATAAAACATTACACGTATTAGTAACACCGTATTTAAAATATCACTGCATGCCGCGCCAGTGTTCCAGCGTGCCTCCTGGTCGGGTTGCCATGTAATAGAGAATTTATAGTGGAGTATACGTGTTATTCCTTCTATATATTTATACAGACTGGCGTAGACAGAGGTCTAGAAATTTAAATCTATTCGACCCACATTTAGCTGGAGCTCTTTTGGGACGATATGACAGGTGGCGAGCCTATCGCCGTCTTAGTCCCCTAGCACTTTCTTAGTACATATATTCATTATTCGGAAGTTCACCTTTAGCGGGGTGCGAACCCACCCATAGCTTCGAAGGCAGCATAGGACTACCAAGGAGGCTATAGGGTCGGTCTACCATTTCTTAAACTTAACACGACAATATTTAATTTACTTGTGTGGGAGTGTATATACAGTACTCGTATACTTACCTCGCAACTATAACTCAATCAATGGAGGCCGATCTAATATGTGACTGCAACACTGGTTTATTGTTTTTTCCTTTATTTGTACTGTGTTTTATTTTTTCGTTTTACTTCTCATGTTATTCCGGTAACGGATAGCTTCTTTGCCAACGAGGTATTTGTAGCTATGGAAATAGACGAATCTCGTCCTACCAGGAGGGAGCGCTATCTACACAACTTGAGTTCCTACGTCGGTTATACATTGCTTGACGATAAAACATTGTACTCATGGACAATGCATGTAACAAAATTGTACAATTACTGTATTTAAACACCGTTACCATAAGGCAAACTAAATCATATGACATGGAAAATCACTTTATAGATGCGTTTCCACCTCCCGGAACTGAAACAGAATGGCTCATAGTTCTTTATTACACTTGTCTATTTTCCTCAATGGAACACAGCAGTTGTAACGATGCTTGCTACTTGGTGGTAGAAATGGGTAAGAGTGTGGTACTGACTCAGATGTCTCCTAGACAGAGAAGGCGTCTATCACTTTTAACAATATACTTTGACATTCTTTCATTACGAAGCAGGCTTATTAGTTTCGTCGCGATGCCGCAGGACCGCCCGCCTTAGTAATATAAGATAAGGATACTTGGCAAGTAAGTATCTAGCTTACCAAGACAAATTATTAAATTGAAAAAAACTCAAAGTTTCGCATCAATTTCATTGAAATGGTATAATTGAATTGAACAGACTTCAAGTTCCTAAAAAAACTTAATTTTCTACTGTTATAGGAAAAGATTTTCTAGACAGTTTCTCAACTGATAATTTAATATTATTTCTTCAGTGGACTTTCTCAGTTTTGCCTCAGGAAAGACTACGTGCTTCATTCTTCTTGGTATAATGTAAAGTTTGGGTCTTCAATTTATGTTATTAGTTAATTAAATAGAACTTAACTGGGTAACTTAATTCTTGAAACTATTTGCTTTTTATTTAAAGGATTAAAATCATTGCTAGGTGCCCATGTCCCAGGTGAACTATAAATAGGTGGTCAAAATTCGTGTTTGTCAACCTAAGTATTGGGGATACGCGTAAAGATAAAAAAGCAACATAAAACAGGTTTAAACAAAGCTAACTTCCGAAGTTATTACTCTTGCTGTGTCTGCGGTGAAGTTGAAATATAGAACGAATGCACGTTATGAAACCTAATAATAACATTCATAACGCGTGTGTTCCAGGCTACTGCACCGCCTTGTATTCTGTACAAAATTGAGGTAGATATGTCTGTTGACATCATGAGTATCACAGTGCTTGATAATAAAAATGAACTGACATAACGTAGGTTTTATTTTTCTGTATATATACTTTCATATTTGACGACCTCCGTGGACGAGTGGACTATACACCGGTTTTCATGGTGTCTCGGGATTCATTTTCCTAACGTGTTAATGTAGAATACCACTATTTCTTCGTTGTATCTGATTCCATAATAAAAGTGCTTGAGCTATTTTCTTTGTGCTCAGATAAATGTATGTGATGTTGTCCCCCTATATGAATTCATTTATGTATATTCTAAGTTTCTCTGCGTGTGTTTGTAGAATTTTCATGATTAAGAACTCCTATGTCTCTGATGAACACGGATCACCTTTCTTCTAAGTTTTTCTTTTATAAATCTACGTGTTAGTAATAGACTACTAAATCGCATCCGCTATCTATCGGGTGCCAGAACAATGTTCAAGGCTGTTTCCGTTAGTCGCCTCATACGTCACCCACGCGAAGAAAGGGAGTCGCAAGATTCTTACACCGTTACCATACGGCAAACTAAATCATATGACATGGAAAATCACTTTATAGATGCGTTTCCACCTCCCAGAACTGAAACAGAATGGCTCATAGTTCTTTATTACACTTGTCTATTTTCCTCAATGGAACACAGCAGTTGTAACGATGCTTGCTACTTGGTGGTAGAAATGGGTAAGAGTGTGGTACTGACTCAGATGTCTCCTAGACAGAGAAGGCGTCTATCACTTTTAACAATATACTTTGACATTCTTTCATTACGAAGCAGGCTTATTAGTTTCGTCGCGATGCCGCAGGACCGCCCGCCTTAGTAATATAAGATAAGGATACTTGGCAAGTAAGTATCTAGCTTACCAAGACAAATTATTAAATTGAAAAAAACTCAAAGTTTCGCATCAATTTCATTGAAATGGTATAATTGAATTGAACAGACTTCAAGTTCCTAAAAAAACTTAATTTTCTACTGTTATAGGAAAAGATTTTCTAGACAGTTTCTCAACTGATAATTTAATATTATTTCTTCAGTGGACTTTCTCAGTTTTGCCTCAGGAAAGACTACGTGCTTCATTCTTCTTGGTATAATGTAAAGTTTGGGTCTTCAATTTATGTTATTAGTTAATTAAATAGAACTTAACTGGGTAACTTAATTCTTGAAACTATTTGCTTTTTATTTATAGGATTAAAATCAATGCTAGGTGCCCATGTCCCAGGTGAATTATAAATAGGTGGTCAAAATTCGTGTTTGTCAACCTAAGTATTGGGAATACGCGTAAAGATAAAAAAGCAACATAAAACAGGTTTAAACAAAGCTAACTTCCGAAGTTATTACTCTTGCTGTGTCTGCGGTGAAGTTGAAATATAGAACGAATGCACGTTATGAAACCTAATAATAACATTCATAACGCGTGTGTTCCAGGCTACTGCACCGCCTTGTATTCTGTACAAAATTGAGGTACATATGTCTGTTGACATCATGAGTATCACAGTGCTTGATAATAAAAATGAACTGACATAACGTAGGTTTTATTTTTCTGTATATATACTTTCATATTTGACGACCTCCGTGGACGACTGGACTATACACCGGTTTTCATGGTGTCTCGGGATTCATTTTCCTAACGTGTTAATGTAGAATACCACTATTTCTTCGTTGTTTCTGATTCCATAATAAAAGTGCTTGAGCTATTTTCTTTGTGCTCAGATAAATGTATGTGATGTTGTCCCCCTATATGAATTCATTTATGTATATTCTAAGTTTCTCTGCGTGTGTTTGTAGAATTTTCATGATTAAGAACTCCTATGTCTCTGATGAACACGGATCACCTTTCTTCTAAGTTTTTCTTTTATAAATCTACGTGTTAGTAATAGACTACTAAATCGCATCCGCTATCTATCGGGTGCCAGAACAATGTTCAAGGCTGTTTCCGTTAGTCGCCTCATACGTCACCCACGCGAAGAAAGGGAGTCGCAAGATTCTTACACCGTTACCATACGGCAAACTAAATCATATGACATGGAAAATCACTTTATAGATGCGTTTCCACCTCCCAGAACTGAAACAGAATGGCTCATAGTTCTTTATTACACTTATCTATTTTCCTCAATGGAACACAGCAGATGTAACGATGCTTGCTACTTGGTGGTAGAAATGGGTAAGAGTGTGGTACTGACTCAGATGTCTCCTAGACAGAGAAGGCGTCTATCACTTTTAACAATATACTTTGACATTCTTTCATTACGAAGCAGGCTTATTAGTTTCGTCGCGATGCCGCAGGACCGCCCGCCTTAGTAATATAAGATAAGGATACTTGGCAAGTAAGTATCTAGCTTACCAAGACAAATTATTAAATTGAAAAAAACTCAAAGTTTCGCATCAATTTCATTGAAATGGTATAATTGAATTGAACAGACTTCAAGTTCCTAAAAAAAAACTTAATTTTCTACTGTTATAGGAAAAGATTTTCTAGACAGTTTCTCAACTGATAATTTAATATTATTTCTTCAGTGGACTTTCTCAGTTTTGCCTCAGGAAAGACTACGTGCTTCATTCTTCTTGGTATAATGTAAAGTTTGGGTCTTCAATTTATGTTATTAGTTAATTAAATAGAACTTAACTGGGTAACTTAATTCTTGAAACTATTTGCTTTTTATTTATAGGATTAAAATCAATGCTAGGTGCCCATGTCCCAGGTGAATTATAAATAGGTGGTCAAAATTGTGTTTGTCAACCCAAGTATTGGGAATACGCGTAAAGATAAAAAGCAACATAAAACAGGTTTAAACAAAGCTAACTTCCGAAGTTATTACTCTTGCTGTGTCTGCGGTGAAGTTGAAATATAGAACGAATGCACGTTATGAAACCTAATAATAACATTCATAACGCGTGTGTTCCAGGCTACTGCACCGCCTTGTATTCTGTACAAAATTGAGGTAGATATGTCTGTTGACATCATGAGTATCACAGTGCTTGATAATAAAATGAAATGACATAACGTAGGTTTTATTTTTCTGTATATATACTTTCATATTTGACGACCTCCGTGGACGACTGGACTATACACCGGTTTTCATGGTGTCTCGGGATTCATTTTCCTAACGTGTTAATGTAGAATACCACTATTTCTTCGTTGTATCTGATTCCATAATAAAAGTGCTTGAGCTATTTTCTTTGTGCTCAGATAAATGTATGTGATGTTGTCCCCCATATGAATTTATTTATGTATATTCTAAGTTTCTCTGCGTGTGTTTGTAGAATTTTCATGATAAGAACTCCTATGTCTCTGATGAACACGGATCACCTTTCTTCTAAGTTTTTCTTTTATAAATCTACGTGTTAGTAATAGATCACTAAATCGCATCCGCTATCTATCGGGTGCCAGAACAATGTTCAAGGCTGTTTCCGTTAGTCGCCCCATACGTCACCCACGCGAAGAAAGGGAGTCGAAAGATTCTTACACCGTTACCATACGGCAAACTAAATCATATGACATGGAAAATCACTTTATAGATGCGTTTCCACCTCCCAGAACTGAAACAGAATGGCTCATAGTTCTTTATTAAACTTATGTACGAATTGTATTGTTGGCTTGGACATAAAGACGGCGACGGGCTCACCAGCTGTCACTTCGTCACGAAAATATCTTCGGTGGAAGGTAGTTAGATGGGACTTAATTGTCCAGACTAGAGCTCTGTCTACTCCTTTATTGGGACTTGCGTGAAGATATTTATATATTTATATTTTTTGTTCATTAATTAAAATAATGGTAAATAAACGCATAAAACGTACAAAAACTTGTACACATATATTTAAACCCGCTGTTGGACAAAGCTTTCCCCCATATCCTCCTAAACAAATAGTTTAAATTAAAGTTTCTACCAATATTTATTTATTTACTGTATATAAAGTTTAAAAGTAATTTTTCGTTCCATATTTATTCCGAAACCGTTTCAAAAACATTGGGAAGAATATTAAGTCACGATGGCTGAATGATTGGGTGGTCGGAATTTGGAGTCAAGAGACCTGAGATCGATCCCCAGGTGGCAGGCTTGTACCAATGGATTTTTCAAAACTTATGTACGAATTGTATTGTTGGCTTGGACATAAAGACGGCGACGGGCTCACCAGCTGTCACTTCGTCACGAAAATATCTTCGGTGGAAGGTAGTTAGATGGGACTTAATTGTCCAGATTAGAGCTCTGTCTACTCCTTTATTGGGACTTGCGTGAAGATATTTATATATTTATATTTTTGTTCATTAATTAAAATAATGGTAAATAAACGCATAAAACGTACAAAACTTGTACACATATATTTAAACCCGCTGTTGGACAAAGCTTTTCCCCATATCCTCCTAAACAAATAGTTTAAATTAAAGTTTCTACCAATATTTATTTATTTACTGTATATAAAGTTTAAAAGTAATTTTTCGTTCCATATTTATTCCGAAACCGTTTCAAAAACATTGGGAAGAATATTAAGTCACGATGGCTGAATGATTGGGTGGTCGGAATTTGGAGTCAAGAGACCTGAGATCGATCCCCAGGTGGCAGGCTTGTACCAATGGATTTTTCAAAACTTATGTACGAATTGTATTGTTGGCTTGGACATAAAGACGGCGACGGGCTCACCAGCTGTCACTTCGTCACGAAAATATCTTCGGTGGAAGGTAGTTAGATGGGACTTAATTGTCCAGATTAGAGCTCTGTCTACTCCTTTATTGGGACTTGCGTGAAGATATTTATATATTTATATTTTTGTTCATTAATTAAAATAATGGTAAATAAACGCATAAAACGTACAAAACTTGTACACATATATTTAAACCCGCTGTTGGACAAAGCTTTTCCCCATATCCTCCTAAACAAATAGTTTAAATTAAAGTTTCTACCAATATTTATTTATTTACTGTATATAAAGTTTAAAAGTAATTTTTCGTTCCATATTTATTCCGAAACCGTTTCAAAAACATTGGGAAGAATATTAAGTCACGATGGCTGAATGATTGGGTGGTCGGAATTTGGAGTCAAGAGACCTGAGATCGATCCCCAGGTGGCAGGCTTGTACCAATGGATTTTTCAAAACTTATGTACGAATTGTATTGTTGGCTTGGACATAAAGACGGCGACAGGCTCACCAGCTGTCACTTCGTCACGAAAATATCTTCGGTGGAAGGTAGTTAGATGGGACTTAATTGTCCAGATTAGAGCTCTGTCTACTCCTTTATTGGGACTTGCGTGAAGATATTTATATATTTATATTTTTGTTCATTAATTAAAATAATGGTAAATAAACGCATAAAACGTACAAAACTTGTACACATATATTTAAACCCGCTGTTGGACAAAGCTTTTCCCCATATCCTCCTAAACAAATAGTTTAAATTAAAGTTTCTACCAATATTTATTTATTTACTGTATATAAAGTTTAAAAGTAATTTTCGTTCCATATTTATTCCGAAACCGTTTCAAAAACATTGGGAAGAATATTAAGTCACGATGGCCGAATGATTGGGTGGTCGGAATTTGGAGTCAAGAGACCCGAGTTCGATCCCCAGGTGGCAGGCTCGTATCAATGGGTTTTCAAAACATGTATGCGAATTACATGGCACGTTATCCCGAAAATAACTTCGGTGAAAGGTGGGTCGAAGGGACTTAATTGTCCAGATTAGAGCTCTGTCTACTCCTTTATTGGGACTTGCGTGAAGATATTTATATATTTATATTTTTGTTCATTAATTAAAATAATGGTAAATAAACGCATAAAACGTACAAAAACTTGTACACATATATTTAAACCCGCTGTTGGACAAAGCTTTTCCCCATATCCTCCTAAACAAATAGTTTAAATTAAAGTTTCTACCAATATTTATTTATTTATTTACTGTATATAAAGTTTAAAAGTAATTTTTCGTTCCATATTTATTCCGAAACCGTTTCAAAAACATTGGGAAGAATATTAAGTCACGATGGCCGAATGATTGGGTGGTCGGAATTTGGAGTCAAGAGACCCGAGATCGATCCCCAGGTGGCAGGCTTGTACCAATGGATTTTTCAAAAACTTATGTACGAATTGTATTGTTGGCTTGGACATAAAGACGGCGACGGGCTCACCAGCTGTCACTTCGTCACGAAAATATCTTCGGTGGAAGGTAGTTAGATGGGACTTAATTGTCCAGACTAGAGCTCTGTCTACTCCTTTATTGGGACTTGCGTGAAGATATTTATATATTTATATTTTTTGTTCATTAATTAAAATAATGGTAAATAAACGCATAAAACGTACAAAAACTTGTACACATATATTTAAACCCGCTGTTGGACAAAGCTTTCCCCCATATCCTCCTAAACAAATAGTTTAAATTAAAGTTTCTACCAATATTTATTTATTTACTGTATATAAAGTTTAAAAGTAATTTTTCGTTCCATATTTATTCCGAAACCGTTTCAAAACATTGGGAAGAATATTAAGTCACGATGGCCGAATGATTGGGTGGTCGGAATTTGGAGTCAAGAGACCCGAGATCGATCCCCAGGTGGCAGGCTTGTACCAATGGATTTTTCAAAAAGTTATGTACGAATTGTATTGTTGGCTTGGACATAAAGACGGCGACGGGCTCACCAGCTGTCACTTCGTCACGAAAATATCTTCGGTGGAAGGTAGTTAGATGGGACTTAATTGTCCAGATTAGAGCTCTGTCTACTCCTTTATTGGGACTTGCGTGAAGTTATTTATATATTTATATTTTTTGTTCATTAATTAAAATAATGGTAAATAAACGCATAAAACGTACAAAAACTTGTACACATATATTTAAACCCGCTGTTGGACAAAGCTTTTCCCCATATCCTCCTAAACAAATAGTTTAAATTAAAGTTTCTACCAATATTTATTTATTTACTGTATATAAAGTTTAAAAGTAATTTTTCGTTCCATATTTATTCCGAAACAGTTTCAAAAACATTGGGAAGAATATTAAGTCACGATGGCCGAATGATTGGGTGGTCGGAATTTGGAGTCAAGAGACCCGAGATCGATCCCCAGGTGGCAGGCTTGTACCAATGGATTTTTCAAAAACTAATGTACGAATTGTATTGTTGGCTTGGACATAAAGACGGCGACGGGCTCACCAGCTGTCACTTCGTCACGAAAATATCTTCGGTGGAAGGTAGTTAGATGGGACTTAATTGTCCAGATTAGAGCTCTGTCTACTCCTTTATTGGGACTTGCGTGAAGATATTTATTTATTTATTTACTGTATATAAAGTTTAAAAGTAATTTTTCGTTCCATATTTATTCCGAAACCGTTTCAAAAACATTGGGAAGAATATTAAGTCACGATGGCCGAGTGATTGGGTGGTCGGAATTTGGAGTCAAGAGACCCGAGATCGATCCCCAGGTGGCAGGCTTGTACCAATGGGTTTTTCAAAAACTTATGTACGAATTGTATTGTTGGCTTGGACATAAAGACGGCGACGGGCTCACCAGCTGTCACTTCGTCACGAAAATATCTTCGGTGGAAGGTAGTTAGATGGGACTTAATTGTCCAGACTAGAGCTCTGTCTACTCCTTTATTGGGACTTGCGTGAAGATATTTATATATTTATATTTTTGTTCATTAATTAAAATAATGGTAAATAAACGCATAAAACGTACAAAACTTGTACACATATATTTAAACCCGCTGTTGGACAAAGCTTTTCCCCATATCCTCCTAAACAAATAGTTTAAATTAAAGTTTCTACCAATATTTATTTATTTACTGTATATAAAGTTTAAAAGTAATTTTTCGTTCCATATTTATTCCGAAACCGTTTCAAAAACATTGGGAAGAATATTAAGTCACGATGGCCGAATGATTGGGTGGTCGGAATTTGGAGTCAAGAGACCCGAGATCGATCCCCAGGTGGCAGGCTCGTATCAATGGGTTTTTCAAAAACTTATGTACGAATTGTATTGTTGGCTTGGACATAAAGACGGCGACGGGCTCACCAGCTGTCACTTCGTCACGAAAATATCTTCGGTGGAAGGTAGTTAGATGGGACTTAATTGTCCAGATTAGAGCTCTGTCTACTCCTTTATTGGGACTTGCGTGAAGATATTTATATATTTATATTTTTGTTCATTAATTAAAATAATGGTAAATAAACGCATAAAACGTACAAAACTTGTACACATATATTTAAACCCGCTGTTGGACAAAGCTTTTCCCCATATCCTCCTAAACAAATAGTTTAAATTAAAGTTTCTACCAATATTTATTTATTTACTGTATATAAAGTTTAAAAGTAATTTTTCGTTCCATATTTATTCCGAAACCGTTTCAAAAACATTGGGAAGAATATTAAGTCACGATGGCCGAATGATTGGGTGGTCGGAATTTGGAGTCAAGAGACCCGAGATCGATCCCCAGGTGGCAGGCTTGTACCAATGGATTTTTCAAAAACTTATGTACGAATTGTATTGTTGGCTTGGACATAAAGACGGCGACGGGCTCACCAGCTGTCACTTCGTCACGAAAATATCTTCGGTGGAAGGTAGTTAGATGGGACTTAATTGTCCAGATTAGAGCTCTGTCTACTCCTTTATTGGGACTTGCGTGAAGATATTTATATATTTATATTTTTGTTCATTAATTAAAATAATGGTAAATAAACGCATAAAACGTACAAAACTTGTACACATATATTTAAACCCGCTGTTGGACAAAGCTTTTCCCCATATCCTCCTAAACAAATAGTTTAAATTAAAGTTTCTACCAATATTTATTTATTTACTGTATATAAAGTTTAAAAGTAATTTTTCGTTCCATATTTATTCCGAAACCGTTTCAAAAACATTGGGAAGAATATTAAGTCACGATGGCCGAATGATTGGGTGGTCGGAATTTGGAGTCAAGAGACCCGAGATCGATCCCCAGGTGGCAGGCTTGTACCAATGGATTTTTCAAAAACTTATGTACGAATTGTATTGTTGGCTTGGACATAAAGACGGCGACGGGCTCACCAGCTGTCACTTCGTCACGAAAATATCTTCGGTGGAAGGTAGTTAGATGGGACTTAATTGTCCAGACTAGAGCTCTGTCTACTCCTTTATTGGGACTTGCGTGAAGATATTTATATATTTATATTTTTTGTTCATTAATTAAAATAATGGTAAATAAACGCATAAAACGTACAAAAACTTGTACACATATATTTAAACCCGCTGTTGGACAAAGCTTTCCCCCATATCCTCCTAAACAAATAGTTTAAATTAAAGTTTCTACCAATATTTATTTATTTACTGTATATAAAGTTTAAAAGTAATTTTTCGTTCCATATTTATTCCGAAACAGTTTCAAAAACATTGGGAAGAATATTAAGTCACGATGGCCGAATGATTGGGTGGTCGGATTTTCGAGTCAAGAGATCCGAGTTCGATCCCCAGGTGGCAGGCTCGTATCAATGGGTTTTTCAAAAACATGTATGCGAATTACATGGCACGTTATCCCGAAAACAACTTCGGTGAAAGGTGGGTCGAAGGGACTTAATTGTCTAGACTAGACCTCTATCTACCCCTGTATTGGCAATTGCGTGAAGATATTTACTTATTTATTTAATTAATAATATTTCAATTAAGAATCAACACCCAAAATATGTATTTAGGTGCTAGTCACTTCAGGTGTGGTTTCGCACGACTGCCAATAGAAATGTTCATGTTAGTCTTTATCATTCGAACGTAGCCAAATATCACAACTGATTAAGTTCTACATTTATTTATGTGTTAAATGATAACTGTAAAAACTCGACGGAAATTATTCTAGTTTTAGTTACCCGAAATAATAGAAACTGTTATGAAGCGTTGTGATGTGACTTTAATTTAAAAAATGGCAATAATGTTCTTTTGAACTCCTTTAAAATCATTACTTTCATTTCGGCCTTAGGAAGGAAATAACGTTGAACGTGCCTAAATTATCGAAGTACGCTCTTATTCATTTTAGCTCTTTCAAACCTGTCCCATTGTGAATCTCGTCATTTCGTTTTTGGTCAATCAAGTTTCATATAATTTACACAGACATGACATTTCCACTGCGTTCAGTTGCTTTATGCTACTTCTAAAAGAATCAGGTTTCGCTGCCATTAACAAGTCAGTTCAATTATCGCGTAGTGCATGGCTTAAACTTTTCTCCGCTCAATGCAGTCAAACTACAGCGGGCAGGGCACCGTTTATTTGTTCCGACAGCTACATTCCTGTTCACATCTAAATCACGTCTTACATCCTGGCCAAAAGTGCTCTTCAGGAACATAATATCATAAACCTTAACGGGAACTGTCCTTGTTGAACCAGTACGAATCATTTACGCATCTAATGAGCCTTCATCAGGGGTTATTCCTCATTACACTTTCCATCAAAAATTCACCCAATCTCAATCAAAACTTTTATATTTGTTTGAAAATCACGATGGAAAGCCGAGTGCTTTCCGTCGTGATTTTTAAACAAATATAAAAGTTAAATAAAAGGTGGAATATTTTCATGTAAACAGCCATTGGACAGTATTGCGACGCTTTCATTGCAATACTTTTCGTATTTTGTGTAACATCGTAAATGTAATAGGTGTCTGACAGCAGGAACGTACCAATAAATATGCGAATGTTATGTTAAAAGCCACGATAGCCGTGTGGTAGTGTGATCGGAATTTCGAGAGGAGAGACCCGAGTTCGATTCCCAGGTGGCGGGCTCGTACTAAAGGTTTTTCCAAAAAACATATGACGAAATACATCATTGGCTTTGATATGGAGGCGGCGACGAGTTCACCACCTGTCACGTTGTCCCAAAATAAATCTTCGGTGGAAGGAGGGTCCAAACGTCTTAATTGTCTAGACCTCTGTCTATCCCTGTATTGGGAATGCCGTGAAGATATTTATTTATTGTTTATGTATGTATATGTTAGGTTGTTGTGACACTGGCCACAAGACATTAAATTTTTAGTGACTTCAAAGCAAACGCTTATTTACTGATATATTCTGATTCGGTAACTATAATTTCAACATTTGCCGTAAAAATCCTCTTTTTACATTATTAGCGTTTATTTCATATTCGTTTATGTTTTAACCGTAATTGAATCCGTGAATAATTTTTAAGAATTGCATTATTTTATTTTAAACTAAGTACCAGCATGGCCTGAACCACTTATTCTATCTTTGTCTCGCAATTGCAGTACCAGAAACCACGTGCCTTCCACGCGATTCCCCTTTACCGATCACCTTTATTTTGATGTGGTATTGTTCATTCGATAATTATTTGATTCAAAAATATACCCAAGGAAATAACGGGTGGTAAAGTCTTACGCTGATACCACACGATATTTCTTAACGTATTTCTCTGGGGGACTAAAGTCTTGAACGTCATATTACGAAGGTACTACTTGGAACCGAGGCTATGTAGAAAAAGTGGTTTTCTATATTGGCCCGTCGGGAAACTAACTCGAGACCTCAGATATGGCCATGCCTTGAAACCCGGTGTGTACTTCACTCGTCCACAATAAATAAAAAGTGAAGCTATAAATAAATGAATTGTGCATAAATATTAGTTTTCATGAATTCCGTGTTATGTTGACCTTATTACGTTGAAACTAATATGCAATGTCTTCGGCAAGACGTCCTCTATTACTTATGTACGGACAGCAAAAATATTTTCGTATAATGCCGAGACGTGACTTGTAAACATACATTTTTCGTCCAAGTTCTGATTTATCTGTGCGGTTTAGTTATCTGGCGCGAAGCGCTTTAAAATGCTTCTGAATTAAAAAAAAAACATTTAAATTTTGTTTGTGTTTTACATAGTAATCATGTTTGATATAGGGTTGAGGTTTAAAGAGAGGCAAATAATAGAGGCTGTGTCTTCAGAAAACATTTGATTTTATATTATATTTTTCTTGATATCTACATTGAGTACAAACATTTATAGTAATCATTCGAATGTTTGCCCCTAGCGGGATTTAACTTAACTTCGAAGGCAGGAAGGATCATTACCAACTCGGCTATCTACATTTTACTATAAACTTTCTAAAGAAGTTACTTCAACTATTTGTAGATGTTTAATCTTATTCTTAAATTCATGTATATTATCTAATCGTAAAATGGAGGTTGCAAAAAATTGCCATAATTTAAAATTAAACGTACTGCTAAGTTTTATAGCAGGTGGCATTATCCATGTACCACAATCGAAATGTAAAATCGGAAGTTTTGAAAAAAAAGTTCAGTAAATGAACAAATAATAAATATCTTCACGCCATTCCCAATACAGGGATAGACGGAGGTCTAGTCTTGACAATAAAGACCCTTCGACCCATCTACCATCAAAAATATTTTGGGACAACATGACAGGTGGTGAGCCCGTCGCGGTCTTTATGTTCAAGCTAATGATATGAATCGTACATAGATTTTAAAACCATTGTCTCTTGACTCGAAATCCGATCATCCAACCACTCGGCTATCGTATAGAAAACTGATAAGAATTATGATAAATGTTTTAAAATTTTTGTAAGTAAAAAAAATCAACGTGTGGCGCGTATTAAGTAATATTTAACATCGCAATGGAATTGGATTCAGAAGAGGAGCTCGTAGCTGTTCTAGAGGCAATCGGAATTTTAAATATTTAAAGAATGCACCCAACTACACGAATTTCTGATACATATTATTTAGTTTAAATAATATAGCGGAATAAAAAAGGAACATTAGTAGGAGAAGTCTAAGTTCTTTTAAATGCGGTTATCTACGAGTAGTATTAATTCAAAGATGTAACAGTTTTTGCCAAAAAATAAATAATGAGGTTAATTTGTTTTTCAATCTTTTATTTTGGAAAATGCAAGTAATTTGGAAAATGCGATAACACTACTTCAACAGAAAAGAATTTTCTAATAGTTTTACTATTAACATTTTTAAGCAATTTATGAAATAAACTAGTTTCATACACGAGTTTTCCGTGTAATCAACTGTTTACTTCGTTTTTTTCGACAGTGGCAATTAGTCTGGTTATTTCGTAAGAATTATTATTCAGCTACAATGTTTGCTTTGCGTGCTTCAGCTTAATTTACAATTCATTCAGGTAACGCATTCATAAAATTGGAAGAAATATTAAAACTACAGTATTTTTAATTAGATTTCCGAAAAATATGGACCGCAAAGAACGTAATCACTTTGTATGCGACGTTTTCGAATCACAGCTTGATGAAAGCTATTTTCACGATTCTCTAAAGGAGTTGTTCTCAAAATATACAATTTTAATTAATAAATTTTTAACCTCTGTCTTAACCTTTTTACCTCTGTTTTAATTTTACCTCTGTCTAATAATTTTTTTTTAAATATTTTAACTAATTAAGAGATAAAAATACACTAAATAGTTCTTTCTTTCTTTCTTTTCTACATTGATCCGTTCGGGAATTGAACCCAGGTGAGGTCAGAGCTATCGTCACGTCCTGTCAATGGCATGAATAAACATGTGATATAGTGATATTTTAATAGAATGGGAAGTCCTGGGCCTTGCCTCACATGTTCTTTTGAAATAAATGAGACTAGGGGAACGTCTGCCACGCTTCACCAGTCATGTTCGTTTTATACGTACATCAATTTTTTAAAATAACTTTAATATTATTTCGGAAAAAAAAAACATTTTAAAGATAATTTAAAGTATTTAAATAGCGTAGGCCAACAAAACGTGTAGGTTTTGAATAGTAGGATATATGCAAAACGGAGCCCACTGCAAGACATTGCTTTCCAGAAATCCCTTACTGGTTTGATATAATCGCCACAATTGGCAGGTGTATGGGAGATCGCAGTATCAGACATCTCGCATCTCGGACGTTGTTGCCCGTCAGTGGTCTACTATATTTTGGTAATTTTACCATCTATCGGCAGATAATGACATATTGAACCACTTTTTCCTTATTAGCCTCTTACAAAGAGCTTTTAAAAGAAAGGGGGTGCTATATTCTGACGCTTTAACCACACCAGAATTCAAAAAGTATGAAAATTTTCGCATACTTAAATAAATGTAAGGTAAACAGCGTGAGTAATCTTTATGTAGTAAAATGATAATAATGACAAAAAATAGTATACCCTTTACATACTATACATATGATACTTGACTCGATAGCTTAGTTGGTAGTGACCCTGCCTCTGAAGCTAAGGGTTCTAATATCGATAGGAGTAAACCTTTGTGTGATATTTGTGATCAAGTCATGGGTGTTTACATTTAAATATGTATATTAATATTTATCCATGTATACTACGTATGTAATTATATTGTTACGTTTGTTTGGATACTAAGTGAGCGATAGGCTCACCACTTATCATGTTGTTCCAAATTCACTTCGATTTGAAGTAGGTCGAATTGTCTATTGTTTAGACCCTTGTCGACAACAACCCAGAACGAGGAAATTGCGTGAACATAAAAATAGAAAAAAATACTATTTTGATATATTGAACCTTATTTCAAATTGCTGAATCAAATAATTTATTTCTTGTGACAGTCGTTTAGTTAAGAGAAAGTTAACTTAGGTATGATTTAAATTATTTGGCAGATTTCCAGATCATTGTGTATGATAGAAATGTAGTTTTTTTTGTAGTTGTGATTTACAGTTAGTTGCAAACATAATAAAGCTGTCGCTTTTTGTAATAAGAAACTTCTTTGTGCTTTGATTTATTGGCTGGGTTAAAACTTCTAGGTCTCGTCATCGTTTTGTAGATGGTAGATTACTTCTCTGCCTTGGAGATATATGAATCACTCGTTACTCGTTTACACAAAACCTTAACTATTAACCCTCAAATATTACTGTCAAAAACTGTTGGGTTCAGGTTTGAAAATTTTTGAGACATTGTGATTTACGGGCGAGGAGGAATTTTTATGTTGCTGGGAGTGGATGAATGCAGACGGCTAGAGACCGTTCTTTGTGGAGGCCTATGGTCATCAGTGGACACTTGATATACTGTAAAGAAGCAGAAGAGGAAGCAGAACAAGAGGCATTCCATTTTAGTCCTTGAAGGTAGTTACGCACAATACCTGATGGTACGTAATCAACTGGACTTAATTCTTGACAACGTTTCTGGTGTAATGGGTATACACCATCACCATGACGTGTCCACTTATCGTATATATGTCTGACGTTAAAATATGGTGATGCTTCTCGTTTTATTAGTAGACTCCGTCTTCAAGCCGAGTACGTGAGCATATGTTATTTTCCTATGATGGCTATATTCAGTCGAAAGAATCCTTAGTAACTAAGTTGCCCAACTGTAAAATTCTTCGTCTGAAGTTATCAGTAGGTCTCCAAAAGTTGAAGAAGTTACTTAACGTCAGGTGGATTGCTAGTTTGTCTTTCAACTCACTTCAATAATTAAAAAAACAGACCCAATTTAAATGACTAAAATATTTCTGAATTTCTCCGTGGTTACGGCGTAAGTACACAACAGATCCTTTCTTCCAAGTCAATTTTATTCAGTTAAATTTTAACTTCAAAATAATAATCATAAGTTAAATAAAATTTTGAATATCGAAATATACAGCTTAGTCCTTTTCTTAACGAAGCGTACAATACAAACGTAAGTTTCTAAAAACTTATAGTTATCAGCTTTTTTCATTCAAATGGAACATGAGTTTTCGTATACGCATTCAAATAACAACCACTCCGCTAATGCAACATACGTTCACTTAAACACATCCATAATTTCATATTGTTAAAACAAATGGATATATTGTACCTAATCCTTTTCTGGTTCGGTCTCAACTGCTAACATGAGATCGTTATTACGATTCCTCAATAAAAGTTTCTCAATTACGTCTTGTCCAATAGCACCTCGATCCACTTTGGAATTTATTGCTTTCTGTAATAAATCAAGTTGCATGTACAATATCAAATCTAGTTTATTGATTCAGGCGTTACTTTGCGGAAATTCATTGTAAAGTTGTTATTGAAAAAATTACTTCGCAACACTCCGCATGCAAATATAAAAAGGTATATGTTACCTGGTCCGAAGAGAAGAAGAGCACCACCCTCCCTCCCACAGATGCGTGCACTAATTCCACTGTATGCACCACCACCACTACACTCAAACCAGGTAACATATACCACCACCGAAAACGCGACACGTATTTCGCCTCAAAATAAGGCATTATCAAGCGAGTAGACTCTACGACGAGCGACCGCAGAGCGCTCTGTCTCTGCGTGTCGCGTTTTCGGTGGTGGTATATGTTACCTGGTTTGAGTGTAGTGGTGGTGGTGCATACAGTGGAATTAGTGCACGCATCTGTGGGAGGGAGGGTGGTGCTCTTCTTCTCTTCGGACCAAGTAACATATACCTTTTTATATTTGCATGCGGAGTGTTGCGAAGTAATTTTTTCAATAACAACCATATCAATCTAATCAAATAATTTATTCATCAAATTAAAAATAAAATTCATCTTCAGATAGTACTTTATAATCTTGTAGACTCGCTTTATTTTGGGGTTATTATTTTTGGAGATGGTTAGTCGCCTCTTACGACACCTTCAGGAACTGATGGTGGTATTACTTTTACCCAGAGACAATACGGCCTGGTATTATTAGCTATATTTATTTTACTTTTATCTGCTATGTTTTTCTCTGGGTAATATAATCAGCATCTATATAACAATTTCAGTTAGCGCTAATGAGCCTGACACGTATCTCGTTTAGCTGACAACCATTGCAGTGTAGGATGACTCATCACAAGATAGAGTGACATGCACATTGCTGCGGGAGATAGTTCGGAGTGATTATCTTTGAGACGTTCAACTGTGGACTCTTGGCCATTGAAATGATGATGATAAACGATGATATTAATATTCTGTACAACATAATGTCAATTGTTTCTGTATAAGCTGCTGCTGTACTATAGTTTCAGAGGTTAATTCAGACACTACGTTAAACATAAATTTATAAGGAAGAATCCTATATTTTTATTTTCTTATTTTTTTAAATAAATAAATAGGAATTGGGTATATTAATATTATATTATACCCTATATAATAGTATAATAAGGTATAATAGGGAATATACAAATAATAGGAAATTTATATGAAATAAGATCATACTACCCTATACGAATTAGCAAAAACCTACGCATATATGCACATGCGCAATTTATCATTCGAGAGCTCTGTGGGCCTATTCAAGATATCAATGTTTTATTGCACCCAGTTGCGATTCAGAAGCAATGCAGTTAATTCAACCTTTGATAACTTCGTAGAGATACTATAAATTTTGACTAAATACACAGTCAATTTATTATCTTCACAAATTTTACCAATAGCGGGGTGGTCAGAGGTAAGTAATGGATCAACCACTTAACACGCAAAATTGACAACTGCTGTGAAAGAAAGTGACCCAAGTAGCAATCTCGTAGACACAAAAGCGATGTGGGACTAGATTGATTCGTCAGGAAGAAGTGACAATAAGAGATACTTATTGCCAGTCCAGAAATAAGGGAGTCCTAATAGTAATTTCACAATATCCGTTCCATAGTCATTTAAATATATTATCTTAATCAATAATGTTCTGAACATTTTTTTTCCGTTTAGCATGAGTATAAGACTTTACAAACCTCTTTCGTTCCGTGAGTGTCGTTAATGGTGATTCAGGCAAAAGCTTTGAAAATTTCAATGACATTCAACGCGCGGAAGGACAATCATCATTACGTCAAAACATATACATAACGAAAAAATCCACTGCAGAGCATAAACTTCTTCTGTAAAAGACGGCTTTTCAATCGTTTTCAAGCCGGGGCTTGTTTTTGGAACGACGTGAGAGATAAGCCCGTAGCCGTTTTTATGTCATCTACGTATCATCGTAATGATTGAATTAAAAATTTTTAAACGTCATAAAATTCACATTCATTCAATAGATTTCATAGATTTCATAGGCTGTAGAAATTGTAGACAGCACTTGAGATATTTGAAAGTATGTACTAACCAAACACTTATTACAATTTTTAATAACAATTTGCTCTTTTATCCGTGCGGCAGGACCATAATAAAACAAGTCATCCTATTGCTTCTCATGTATGCCGTTCAAACGTGAATTACGGAAAAACCTTACTTAAACTTTCATTTTAATTTCCGGCAAAGGGACCGTGACGTCAGAATCCAGTGAGTTGCGCAAAGTCAAGTCGGATGTAATTTGTAATTTCTGCCTATCCTTGCTGGAAAAGAGTGGGCTTATATTTACGACCAATATTTCACGTTTTAACGTACCCACGAAATGTAAAGTATTAAGTGTATTTTACAGTTGCGTCTTGCCTCATGCTGAAACCAACGTGGACGATCTATCTGGACTATCAGCATATACTCCGGTTTTCATGGTGTTGCCAGAACTAAGTTCGACTCCGGTGACTGTAGAAAACCACTTTTTCTACATTACTTCGGGACTCGGTGTTTGTGATACCTTCGTTGTTTCCGGTTCTATTGCACAAACACTTATAATGAAATGTGTGTGTTATTTTGATGTATAAGTTATATTTGATTTGTATTACTTTATATTATATTATATTTGATGTATATTACTGCAAAGTTTTATCAAAATCCGTTTCTTAGTTTTTGTGCGAAAGAGTAACTACCTCTATCTATCTTCATAGCCTTTTGCAATTAGTTATTAGGATAGGATAGTAGGACTATTTCTTTTTTTTCAAAGTTATGATACTTGTTCCTTTGGATAGGCAGTTTTCGACTCCACAATGCTTCATTACGTGGTGTCATGTCGCAGGCAGGCGCAATTATTTAGTACCATATATCAGCATTATGAAGCATTAATCACATTAAAATTTTCCGTAATTTGAGGCCGGCAGGTAAAACTTGTTTAACGTCAACGCTGTGGAATCAAATTTCTTTATTTTTTTCACTTTGGTAAGGACTCCCCTTCCCCTTCCACTTATGAAATAAATAAATATCTTCACGCATTTCCCAATACAGGGGTAGAGATTGGGGTAGACAATTACGTACCTTCGCCGCCACACACCTTCCTCCGAAGATATTTTCGGAACAACATGGCAGGTGGAGAGCCCGTCGCCGTCTTTAACTAAGCTAACGATATAATTCGTACAGAAGTTTTTGAAAAACCCATTAGTGCGAGCCTGCCACCTGGGGATTGAACTCGCGTACCTTGACTCGAAGTTCCGACCACCCAACCACTCGGCTATCGTGACTTTATCCCTTCCATTTTTGACAATTCAAACTACGAGAATTAATATTACATTAAATTTCATTGTTATATTATATGACTGTATATATTTATCTCTATAAATTCGTCGTATTTATGTTTAAGCCAGCGTAGCCAATCGTACATAAGTTTTTTGAAAAAAAAAATCCATTGGTGGAGCCTGCCTCTTGGGGATCGAACTTGGGTTTCTTGACTCGAATTCCGATTACCCAACCACTCGTGGTAACGAGACTCCCTTTTTTTAAACAAGACCGCACCATATACGTACCAAATATATGCAAGTACTGCTACTTCTTTTGATGCCTTTTTGATTCTTTTGATGATGAAGTTTTTATTCGCCGCAAAGCAAATGCGAATTTATTTATGGATTGTACAAGGTTTTTTTTTAATATGAGCTTTCAATTTAGATTTATATAGACCGTTATATCAATAAAGAGAGATACTTAGGGAATAAACATAAAACGTTGTTGTTTGCCGATGGCTTAATTCATTTATAAAATCGTCCGACTTTTATTTACACTTGACGAGGTAAATATGTGTGGTATACTTCATTGGTTTAATGCCAATAATATACTTTTTAATGGCAAAAAAACTAAATGAATAAAATTGTGAAAACACTTGGGAGCAACCAATGTACAAAAAAATTAAGATACATTTAATTTAGTGGCAAGAAACAACGCAATTTATAATTAAATGCTTTACCTTGATCGTGCATCTCCGACAGATCCGGAACTTGTCGGTACCTACGACGATTGTACCTGAGTATAGTAAAATAAATAAATAAATATCTTCACGCAATTCCCAATACAGGGATAGACAGAGGTGTAGTCTACACAATTAGGTCCCTTTGACCCACCTTCCACCGAAGATATTTTCGGGACAACGTGACAGGTGGTGAGCCCGTCGCCGTCTTTATGTCCAAACCAACGATATACTTCGTACATAAGTTTAAAAAAAAACCATTGGTACGAGCATGCCACCTGGGGTTCGAACTCGGGTCTCTTGACTCAAAATTCCGACCACCCAACCACTCGGCTATCGTGACTTATCAATCGTGACTGAGTATAGTCGTTTTAATTATTTATTCATAGCCTTGATGATAGTGGCCCGTCTAAACTAATGCTTTCGAAGCGAAAGGTTACGGGTTCGAATCCTGTTATTCGTAAATATTTCTTTTCTATCTTTTATAAATTTTTGTACTCAAGTCATAGATGTTTATACATTTATATTTGTATAACGGCGAAGGGCTCATCACCTGTCACCTTATTCCAAATAAGCTTCGGTAAAATTATTTTTCAGTCAAGAAGACTTATGGTCTCCCCCAGTTTTGATAAACGCGACTTTATGAAGGTATTTGAAGACTATGGAGCAAAAAGTACGGAAGAATTTCGGAAAGAAAATATTTATGTTTTTATTTACTTATAAATTTTGAGGTTTATCTATTGAACCGAGTTATATTAACGAACACTACTAAATATTTTTTTCTCAAATGGGAGGGTTATAAATAGTAATTTTATTAATTTTTAAAGCAAAATTGCTTTAAAAATCAATAAAAAGCATAATGAAATTAAGTTGGCGTTATCGTATTGATAATTCCTAACTGAAGAGTCAGGACACAGATAACATTTTTAAAATTTCTACTAATTCGTGTAAAACACGGTGGCTCGGAGGTAAGAGCGTCGCCCCGGATCGGCGAAGGTCGCGGGTGCGAATCCCGCCCGTGTCAGTTGAAAATTTTACTTTTTATCTTTAATTTAGTCATATTGTATAGTGATAAATGTTTATGGAATTGTATAACTTGTTGTTATGACTACTGCGACTTATTACTTACTAAAGAAGCTCTTTAAAAGTCTGTCGTAATTTCATTATTCAGTTAGAACTGTACGACATTATTCCACTGAAATATTAATAGCTGCTTTATTTGTTATTCACTTCATTCACTTTCCTTCTTTGAAAATAACTATTTCATCCAATCAATCATCTAGAGGTTCAAAATAGTATGCTTAAAATAAATCCAAACCTGCTTAACAGTTTCTACTGCCATGATCGTATTAAATAATGGCTTAGTACCAATGTACTGCAGCAGCGTGCCAGTGACATGAACAAATGTAGGGCATGCGCATGTAGCTTATTTAGTTTTGTTAGTATTCTTGAATGAAATCATCCGAAGGGTTCTTGTTTCCATAAATATTCCATCGGTTTTAGAGCCTTGTGGAATATTTAAAGAGGATGGTAAGAGACCCGACGGCTTGACTTTAGTCCCTTGGGAGAGAGACAAAGCTCTTGTGTGGGACGCAACTTGCGTCGATACATTAGCGGCCTCTCATATCAAGGGTACTTCGATAAGGGCCGAGGCGGCATCAGAGGTAGCTGAATCGGGTAAATGGCGTAAATATGAGTCTTTGAAAGGAGACTATATATTTGTTCCATTTGCCGTAGAGACAATCGGTCCGTGGGGTCCCCGCGCGATGCAGTTTCTAAAGGAATTGTATCCGCGACTTATCGTTGCCGCTGGTGACAAGAGGGCTGGTTCTTTTATCGCTCAACGGCTTTATCTAGCCATTCAACGTGGAAATGCAGCCAGCGTTCTTGGTACCATGCCACGAGGAGTAGGGCTCTACGATTATAATAGTTTTTAGTTAATAAGTATTGTAAATATTAACATAATTTTTTCTGTAAATAAATATTTATGACAAAAAAAATGTTAGTATTTTTTGGAGATGTATATCCCGCCATCTGCCGGGAGCAATTGATATTGTCAAGACTTTTCACTACCAGAAGACTCGAAACCAGAAGAAAGGGAGTGGAGTGCCATGAATGTTTATAAGTATAAATTAATATTAACCAATGTATATTTATATGTATTCAATATTATATTATTAAAGCTAAAATTTGGCCAAAAGAAGTCATGATATCCGAGTGTTTGGGTGGTCGAAATTTCGAGCCAAGAGACCCGAGTTCGATCCTCAAGTGGCCGTACCAATGGGTTTTTCTGAAAACCAATGTACAAATTATATCGTTGGCTTGGACATAAAGACGGCGACGGGCTCACCACCTGTCACGTTGTTCCGAAAATATCTTCGGTGGAAGGTGGGTCGAAGAGACTTAAATGTCTAGACTAGACCTCTGTCTACCCCTGTATTGGGAATTGCGTGAAGATATTTTAAATTTGGCCATAGAGTCACCCTGACCTGACACGTTATCCTAAATAATCTTCGTTGGAGGGTGGCAATCTACCCAGTATTGCCAAATTGTGTGATTTGTAGATTTTGTCATTGTTATTTTTCTAATATATTAAATTCATTCCATGTATTTCTCAATACTTTCTAACTTTAAAATAATAATAAAAAAAATATTATGTCGTAAAAAATCGTGGAGTGCAAGAAGTCAATTGTTGTATATGTTTTATTGACAAATAATGATTGCTAAAAGTAGATTCATTATAATTTTATAAATTCAAGAAAAGAAGAGTGACCAAGAAAAATACTTACTTTGCTATTTCAAAAAGCAAGAGTATTATTTTACCGCTTTCACCAATCCGCTTGCCAAGCGATGTGATGCAGTGGACTATTACAGGGTGTTGTGTACTACATACAGTATGTATGTGGTACTGGCCCAGGTGAATCCAAAGTAAGGAAGTCAACCACACATAAAACACATTGTCATGAGAATAAATAAGAGGGTAAAATACAATAATGGATATAGGATAAAATACGCCAGGGTACCAGGTTGCGGGTTCGAATGTCACTAACAGCAAGATTTTTTAAAGTTTTTTTTAAAGAGTGATGCATATGAAGGTTTGTAAAAGAGTCATGAAGTGAAGAAATATATTTTCCGAAATGTAGATTTAAAGATAAGGCTTTCCTATAATGATTTCTTGTATTTAACGCGTAAACTTCATACCCTAATAAATCTAAACAAATTATATCACGACAATTCCGTGGACGAGGTTTGAGGTCCCGGGTTCCGATTGCCGGATTAGTCAATGCAGTAAAGTACTTTTTCTGCATTTTCTTGGGTCTGGGTGTTTGTAACCCCTTCGTTGTTTCCGATTCCATAACACAAGTGATTTAGCTACTTACTTTGGATCTGAGCAGTGTTCAATGATGTTGATGATGAGCAATGATGTTCTCCCTATGTATGTGTTATATTATTAATTACTATTAAAATCATTAATCAAGTAAATGATATCAAAGCATTTTATACGTCTTCATATAATTAATATCTTCTTTCTTTTAAAAACTACCAATGTACGAGTATTCAGAAATGATTGACAACAACGAAATCCACATGAAGCAAAGAGATGCAAATGATGCGCAATAAATAAATAAATAATGCGCGATACTGACGACTTCTTTATCGTTTTACAGAAACTTAATTGACAGTTGCGGCTTTAGTACACGACAAGTAAACATAAAATATTGCTAGTATCTTGTAACCGCTTTCAGATTAAATAAAAACAGTTACAGGAATGCGTTTCGAATAAGACCACATGCATTTTACCACTGAATTCAACTTGATTATATAATGCGTCGTATGTTTCCATCATTTATCATGGCATCACATTCCTTTCGTGTGTATTGTCGACGAAATAACTTATGACCCGTCTAGTGCGTCTCTAAATCTAAATCTTTGTTATTGTAGATATGATTTCAAATTAGGTATTAATGCGATTTCCCTCTTTCTAAGGTTATTCCTTCATCACTGAAGGTCGTGGCTATGGTGAAAACAAAATCTTAAATAATTGTATCATCACGCAATTCCCAATACAAGGGTAGACAGGTCTAATCTAGACAATTGAATCCCTTTGACCCACCTTCCACCGAATATATTTTCTGGACAACGTGATAGATGGTGAGTCCGTCGCCGTCTTTATGTCCAAGCCAACGATATAATTTGTACTTAAGTTTTTGAAAAACTCATTGGGACTAGCCTGCTTCCTGGGGATCGAACTCGGGTATTTTGACTCGAAATTCCGACCACCCAACCACTCACTCGGCTATCGTGACTGTTAGATTAAATCAGAGAGTGTATAAACTTACTTTTAGCCCGATCTTGTATAAAACTTACGAGTTCGTCCAGGTGTTTGTTTTAATATCGTAAACCGTGCACTGTCGAGCGCGATATCGTACCTGCTGTCTTGCCGATGTCGAGCCTGCTGTCGAGCCCACTGTCGAGCTTCGTGTCGAACCTAATGTCAAGCCTACTGTCGATCTCGCTGTCAAGCACGCTGTCGAACATGACGCCGAGCCTGCGGTCGAATCCTCTGTCGAGCCCGCTCTCAAGCTTACTATCGGGCTCACTGTCGTGCTTGCTGTCAAGCCGTACTTTAGTAATTTAGTTTAAGTTGTGATGTAATCTTGAAAAATTCCCGCATGGGGGAGCGTGCGCAGGAGCGAGTGCGGGAGAAAGTACAGGTACGGGAGCAAAGAGAGTCTCATATATATAATAAGATACTCCGTTTTACAATGTTAATTTACATTTTGTGTCAATACATGGATAGTGATTTTCAAAACCATTATAGAATTTTTGAGTTGTAAAAATTACATAGTTTTAATATGCATAAATATAAGATTAAGTAAATCTCTACTTTCAACCTTGAAAGTGATGGTGATCGAGGGTGAAATTTTAGTATATGCATGGGCAGAGGTTCTCGCAACATAAACATCCAGTGCCGTCAATTAATGAGCCCACTATCGAGTCTGTTATCGCGCCCGCTGTCGAGCTCGTTGTCAAGCCCGCTGTCGAGCCTGCTGTCGAGTCTGCTGTGGAACTCACTGCAGAACCCACTGTCGATCCCGTAGTCAAGACCGCTGTCGAGCCCACTGTCATGCCCACTGAAGAGCCCGGTCTCGAGCCTAGAGGATTTTGATAAGAATTCCCTAGGCTTGAGACTGGAGCTCCTTAATCGAAATCTTGATAAGGTTTAAAACGAATGTAGCTTTTAAATTATTCGATGTTAAAGGCATCTTATTCACACGTATTGCATTTATAAATTCACTCGATGGAGATGGAATTAATCTCGTTAGGTGAAACACCCACCGTACCCACTCGTCGCACCTAAGACACTGCGGCTTGTCACCAATCTCCTGAATATTGTTCTGGTATATTTCAAGAAGGTTTGATATTTGCAGTCCAAGACTTGTCCTTTTGTCACTTCTCACCCTCGGGAAGAAGGTATATTCTTACGCCGTTACGACATAATTTCTGTTTCATTGCAATTGCTTCGATTTGATTTGTTTTAATACAGTATATGCGACCGCAATGTTTTTCGAAACATTTATTTTTGATTACATCGAATCGAGATCGAAAATTCATCAATTGGTCCAGAGAAGTAAAACAGGATAACGTTGACTTCATCATAAAAGAGTTTGTTTTTAAATTTTAATTTATAAGATTTAAATCTTAGATTTAATAATCTACTATCAGTAGAGACTTTATCTACTATATCTGTCATCTGCAATAAATTACTTGGTGCGGCCTACGATATTCTTATACGTTCATTAGATACTTATGTACTTAAGTATACTTGAGTTGTCCAATTTACGAACAAATTTATGCGGTAATAAACTGAATTCTATCAGTAAAAACGAAAATCGATCAATAAATGAAGAAACATTAAAAACTGTAGTAAATTTATCTCTCTATGTATGTCTACTAGTTGTGGGGCATTGCATCTACTTATATCTTTTTTTAAATTTCTACTCGCATAGAACACAAAAAGAGATTAGACAACAAGACAAGTGGCTATATTATTATTGCCGAACCGGATGTTGTTATGATGGCAAATTGAATACGTGACCGGCACAACAAGCTCCAATATACGTAAACCACGTTTTCGTTTACAAATAGTTTTTCGGAATCACAGACCCTTTGATCTAATATGACAAAAAGGAGTTATTCATATGATATGACAACTGGATAGTGATAAGTATACTAATATACTACGAGTTACTAACTAGCTATGAAAATTTGCTAAGCTAATTTTGTTACTGCCAGACCTTGGCAGTACTTCAGTCAGATTCGTGTCGAAAAATACCATACCAAAATTCAGTTAACCGGTGACGGAAAGTACTGTCTAATATTTAAGGCGTATTGGTACTGCAATCTGAGGTAGTCGATCCACTAGTCAAGCGTGGTGATTGTATTAAACCTCCCCGTACGGGAAAGGTCGAAGTCCTGCTGTGGACTTGTGATGTGTGTCCTTATGATTATGACCTAAGGAACACAAATTCGGATTCGTATTTGATGTCTTCGAATGCATGATCACTACCAACTAGCTATCGAAAAAAATCCCAGGGTGATTAGCAAGCAAACTCAATATTTAATTAAATATTGAGAGACAAAAATCGCAGCATCAAACAGAACTACGTAAACTATCAAACAAAAAAACGTTTTTTAATGTAGGTTCTCGAAGAATTCTGCCAAAACCAAGATAAGCATGGAAGTAACGAAAACTATTTGTAACAAAAAAGCAATTTGATTGAAGCAACATATGTGTAGGAACACACTAGATTGACGTCTTGAATATTAACGTCTTATCTTGACAGTTGAAAGATGTTGTATTCTGGATTTCTGATTCTACTCAGTTGCTCTATTCATAAAAAAAAAATATTCTAGAAAATTTTCTGAATTTTGGTATTTTCTATTCAGTACTCTTAAATTACCTTTTTTATTATATGCCTCTCAGATGGTTCATACAGAATACAATTTGAAAGTATTTTCTTTAATATAGGCAATTAATTCATAAGAAGGACAGATGATCGGTTCATCTCAGTTTTGGTTTAGCTTAGTAAGAAATAATTTCTAATATAGAAAATAATTTTAATGGAAGTCTCCCCTTTTTTGATAGTTTTATATAGATATACGTACATATTTAAAATACTCGTGTGTATAATGTTTAATTTACAAGCATGAGGCCATATTTTGTTACATAAATTTAAATTATGGGCCTTTATATAAAGGTAAAGGTTTACCTTATGACTGCGGGTGCTATCGGGCGATCAGCTTGACCAGTTTAGCAAGTAAAGTTTACTCGAAGGTTTTGACACATAGGATGCAAGAGAAATCGGAACGATTTCCATGGGAGGCACAATGCGGATTTAGACCTGGAAGAGGATGCACGGATCAAATGTTTTCGCTCCGCATGATCACGGAGAAGCTTCTGGCTGCTAACCAGAAGATTTTCTGTGCTTTTGTGGATCTTGAGAAAGCATTTGATAAGGTTGTAAGGAAGAAAATGTGGGAACTGTTGCCGGGGTATGGTGTGGATGGTCGATTGCTAAAGGCTGTGCAGTCACTTTACTGTGACTGTAAAGCCTGTGTGCGGGTAGGGCTTGACCTGTCCCCATGTTTAGCGTCCAAACGGGCGTAAAACAGGGTTGTATCATTTCTTCCTGGCTGTTCATACTGTATCTCGACAGCTGTTTACAGAAGCTGAAAGATAGCTGTTTGGGTGTGAAATTGGGTGACATAAAAGTAAATTGTCTGCTATATGCTGATGATGCAGTTCTTATTGCACCATCTGAGGCAGAACTGCAGGCATTAGTCACGTGTATGAAAGAAGAATGTGAAATTGATGGTCTCCGTTTGAATGCTAATAAAACTAAGGCTCTGGTATTTGAAAGGGACGAAGAAAGAATGAAGTGCGAAATTTGGGTAAGTCAGGAATGTCTAGAACAGGTGAATGAAATTGTATACTTGGGGAGTGCGTTTAGCCGGGATGGAAGATGTGATTTAGATGTGGACAGGCGTGTCGCTGCCGGGAACAAAGTTAATGGTGCCTTGACTGCGTTAATCAAAAGGCAAGGCGTTGTGAAATGTGCAGGCCTTGCAATACATAACGCAGTGTTGGTACCGAGTTTGTTATATTGGCAGCGAAACCTGGGTATGCCAGAAGAAGCATAAAAGCAGGTTGAATGCAGTGGAGATGCGATCTCTTCGTAAAATATGCGGCCTTACCATGGCCGACCGAAAGCGAAACGAAGAGATTCGCAACATGGCTGGTTTGAAAGATGACCTTGTCTCAAAAACGGAAAAGAGCGTGCTTCGATGGTTTGGGCACGTTGAGCGAATGAGTGAAGACCGAATGGTGAAGAAAATATAAAGCGCGAAAGTTAATATTAAAAGGTGTCGAGGTAGACCGAGAATAACTTTCGAAGACCATGTGACAAATTGCTCAAAGAGGGGAGGGTCAAGAGTACTCGGATACCTAGACGTGCATGTATGAAGAAGATGATGAATCTGAAAGAAGCGAAAGAAGTATGTAGGGATCAAGACACTTGGCACTCTGGCTACCCCGTCAGGGATTGTGCGTGAAGATAAATAAATAAATAAAAAATAATACATTTAAGAAAACAACTGACCCACAGGAATGACCATTGTTACTGTGCGGCAGATGTCGTAGATTCTCGCCTGGAAAAAACAAATTAAAAGTTAGCCATTTAATTTTTCAGAGGTAAAAAAATAAATAAAATAGTAAATAAATAAATATCTTCACGCAATTCCCAATACAGGGGTAGACAGAGATCCAGTCTAGACAATTAAGTCCCTTTGACCCTCCTTCCACCGAAAATATTTTCAGGACAACGTGACAGGTGGTGAGCCCGTCGCCGTCTTTATGTCCGAGTCAATGATATAATTCGTATATAAGTTTTTTGAAAAACCCATTGGTACGGGCCTGCCACCTGAGGATCAAACTCGGGTCTCTTGACTCGAAATTCCGACCACATAACCACTCGGCTATCGTGACTTTTAAAAAAAATGTTTTCATCGACTAGAATCAGAATAGCTCCGTATAAATTTAGCAACGTAGTGGAATGGTAGTGACGTGTGGTTAAGGAGAACAAATATACTATCCCTTTCTTCCTGTGTTGTAAAAGGCGACTAAGTAAAAAGCCTTAAATATGAAATAAGGCGATCTATCCGAACCAATGTAGAAAATCCGGTTTCTTAAATGACCCGTCCGAAAATCGAATCCGGGACCTTACAGCTGTCTCTCTATGAACCGGCGGGTACGCCACTCGGTCACGGAGGTCCTCATGCAATATTAGACACCTTATGCACCAAACCTAATGAGTCATAAAAATCAATTGTGTGAAAAAACAGACAAAAGAAAGCGTTGGAATCGGTCTTATGATTTTGTATAATATAACACTTACAATATATTTGATATAGTAATATTATTATGCAATTTTATTGATTTTTAAAGCATATTTATGCTGAACTTTAATTTTATCAAATAATTTTATTTTCTCTTTAATTTAATAATAGTAATATTAGATATATTTTGGTGCTTAAAAGCTTTATATTTAAGTTAAGTCTTATCATATTTACTGCTTGAAGGTTTCGATGTGGGTGTGGCAAATCATTCCATTATTTATATTTAAAGGTACCATGAAAATCAGCTGAACGATGGGAGGGAAAAATTAATTTGTGACCCGAAGCTCTTGTACCATACACATTACTCAAATCACTTAATCAATACAATTTGCTAAACATATACGGAGGTGATATAAACTTAAATTTGGAATAATTTAAATTTAAATGACCTCTATATAAGTAATAACAATGTAGCAAAGTGAAAACTTCTAGGATTATAAAATTTTGCCAATTAGTATATTTTTTATGGAGTAACAGGTAATCGAGGTGGAATGTTGAAACAGTAACGTACGATTTACATCGTTAGCTTGGGCATTAAGACGACGAAGGGCTCACCACCTGTCATGTTGTCCCAAAATTGTCTTCGGTGGAAGGTGCTAAGACCAAAAATATCGCAAAATACGTCAGGTAATTTTCTATTGGCAATAAAAAAGACAAGTCCTGAAGCCATACTGAACCATTCAATCATTTTATCCCTCTTTGGTCACGTTTTCAATAAAAAAACGTACGCAATAAAAAATTAACAGCTGTGTTAACAATTTATAAGAATAAAGTAGTATATTAGGAAACTTTTAACGTAATAAATGATCATTATGCTTTAGATGTTTTGATGTAATGTAATGTAATTAGTAACCTATTAAACTTAACCTACTAAATATTTATAAAAATGTTGATTTTAAAACATTTTCTATATTATTATCTTAAAAAACATACAAAAAATATACACACAAACGTAAGGGTTCCCATAATATCAACGCTTGACAAAGGAGTAAGCATCAGGCACTTTACACCATATAAGTTGCTGCCCGTCACCAATAAGCATAAATTTGATTTGGTGAAATGGCATGTTTCAATGCATTTCCTAGGGTTTGCCGTAGCCCCTTTTCACGACGCCCACGGAAATAAGTGAAGTGATTCAGGCTTCAGTTAAATAATTGAAATAAACAGATAAACATAAAAAAATAAACAGACCAATAATAAACAATTGTGTCTAAGAGGAGATGGCTGGTACTGCACTTGCTGGACATGCTGGACAAAAGCATCCAGTGAAGGTTTTTGTCCAGCATTGTATATTTATGGGAGCTTAGAGCAGGTGAACGCTCGCCACGCTGTTCTAATGTTGGTTGGTAGTCGCAAACCCACGGTATAAAATTTAAAAATTAATATCCTCACGCCATTCCCAATACAGGGGTAGACACAGGTCTAGACAATGAAGTCGTTTCGACCCACCTTCAGACGCCCAGGATTCACTCGCGGAGTCAGAGCTCGTGGTGATTTCAGTTTCTTAAATAGCAATTGTGCAGCGAGTAAATAGCGTGTGTAAACAGTGAGTGACCTAGCACCTAACAGTGTTATGGGTGCTAGGTCACTTACTTCATTAAGCAAGCGCCTGCCCACTGTGTTAAATTAATAAAAAAAAACATACATGCAGATATAACATACATACATACATTGCTCGTGTCCCAAAGTAAGTGGTGTAAGCACTTTTATTATGGAATCAGAAACATCGAAGGTACCTCAAACATTCAGACCCGAGGCAATGCAGAAAAAGTGTTTTCTGCCGGGAAGCGAACCCGGGACCTCAAAGCTGGCGATATCATGAAAACCACTGTGTACGGCCACGGAGATCTTCATATATAGTCGTGTTTATTCAATATCATAATCTCTTAATTTTTTCAATATTATTTTCAGTTCAATTACAGATTAACGAATACGTTTTTGAACCGAAGATATCGGAATAAATTACCGCTACATTAAATGACAAAGCGCCGAAGTAACCCTATACAGTTTATCCCAAAAGAGATATCGTTCTTAACGTGACTCTTCCAATGTAACTTGGTCAAAGTTTAGCTGAGATAAGCTGAATTAATCTGATATCGTCAATATCCCATAAATTTATTTAAGCTCTTTGGTTAAGTAAAATAATAGAACGTCTTTCGCTATATGTATTTGTACCGACTTGCTGATATGTAAACAAAATATAACATAATATAATGCATCTGCTTTTCCTCTGGTATTAGCGACTGTGACTTCCATCCCATGAGTCACAAGTTTGACGACACAGATTGCGAAACTTTACACTTCTAGTTCATGTCCGACAATTGTAGATAGAACGCCTCTTTTTGGATCATTAAAGCTAAATTATAAGTGGCGCAGCCCAGCGATAACTGCTACTGTGTGAATGGACAAACTCGACAAAGGTAGAATCACGGCCTTTGAAAAAGACGGAGTGTAGCGTGCGACAGTTACTAAATACAATTTAACTGTCTTCTTCTGTACATAGTTAAAGTTGTACTTTTAAAGTAGTACTCAAATGAAGAAAATCAATTAAACCATTTATTTAGCAGTTCATAAATGGTAAGTTAATATATTTCTTCAGCGAACTCTCAATGTTATCTCGGGCAAAGCTACGTGTTCATTCTACAAATCACAAAGTTAAGGTGCCTCTAAGTTTAATTAATTAATTAAATGTAATGTAACCTAATCATTTTACATATAGAGACATTCGAAACGATACGAAGGTTTGAGAATATTTCAGATAACACTTTCTAAAGTAATCTATACAGTTTATCCCAAAGAGATATCGTTCTTAACGTGACTCTTCCAATGTAACTTGGTCAAAGTTTAGCTGAGATAAGCTGAATTAATCTGATATCGTCAATATCCCATAAATTTATTTAAGCTCTTTGGTTAAGTAAAATAATAGAACGTCTTTCGCTATATGTATTTGTACCGACTTGCTGATATGTAAACAAAATATAACATAATATAATGCATCTGCTTTTCCTCTGGTATTAGCGACTGTGACTTCCATCCCATGAGTCACAAGTTTGACGACACAGATTGCGAAACTTTACACTTCTAGTTCATGTCCGACAATTGTAGATAGAACGCCTCTTTTTGGACCATTAAAGCTAAATTATAAGTGGCGCAGCCCAGCGATAACTGCTACTGTGTGAATGGACAAACTCGACAAAGGTAGAATCACGGCCTTTGAAAAGACGGAGGTAGCGTGCGACAGTTACTAAATAGAATTTAACTGTCTTCTTCTGTACATAGTTAAAGTTGTACTTTTAAAGTAGTACTCAAATGAAGAAAATCAATTAAACCATTTATTTAGCAGTTCATAAATGGTAAGTTAATATATTTCTTCAGCGAACTCTCAATGTTATCTCGGGCAAAGCTACGTGTTCATTCTACAAATCACAAAGTTAAGGTGCCTCTAAGTTTAATTAATTAATTAAATGTAATGTAACCTAATCATTTTACAAATAGAGACATTCGAAACGATACGAAGGTTTGAGAATATTTCAGATAACACTTTCTAAAGTAATCTATTTAGTTTGTCTAAAGTAAATTAAAACACTAACGGATTAAAATGTAACAAATAACTAAACAAATATGCACAAATGTATATTTTTTTTAATTTTAAGAAAGACTGTTTCTTATAAATTTCAAACGATGGAAATGTCTTAACACGTCAGGAAATCAGTGTTAGAAAGTATTGTATTATTTATTATTGGACACTAAGCCGATGATAGGCTCACCACCTGTCTTATTGTACCAAATAAGCCTCGGTGGAAAATGGATCGAAGACACTTATCTCAGCAGTATGGGAAATTGCATCAATGTTTAAAAAATATGTGATTAAAGTCACGACAGCAGACTCTTTTTTTAATTGAAACCCGATTTTGAACCCCAGGTGGTAGACCCGTACCAATGGCTTTTTTAATTTTGAAAAATTCTTTTATTTATTGTATACATGAAAACGATAAGGGTCTATGGGGCCAACTATCGGATCGTATATTTGTGTATTTAATGTATATATATGTAGTAGTTAGGAACGAAGAGCAATAAGCGCAAAAGTTTTCTACACAATTTGTAATTAGAACATTGAACAAGTTCATCACAACATAATAGTGAAACAATAAATATAATAGATTGACAGACGACACGTGAGCAGCAGTAGCACTTGTCTGTCTATTCAAATGAAACTGGCGGCGTATCAATCAAACGAATCAATTTTAATTTGTTTATTGATAGAAATGTATATCGAGGCATATTTCATCAGATTCTGCTCAACTGCTGCAGATATACGAGTTGATGTGCATTTTTACCCATTGATGCATTGCTAAGCTTTTTGTTCAGGAAGAAAGTTATTATTTTCTTTGGTGTTTCTTTTAAACGCGGTTTAATTAAAAAAAAAACTATTTGCAGTTTCTGTCCCCAAATCGTACATTATAAGTCATATCACCGCTAAGCAATGGAGGGGTTTCATCATCTTTCATTATGAGCTCAGAAGTCATGATGATCCGAAAACACAAACAAATAAACTACACCAGAAAAGAATTCAAGTACTCTATGATTGTTGAGATGTCTACGAAATTTGAGAAATTTACAAACGTGAAATAGTACCCTTAACGCAAAGGTTGTTTTAAAAAATCATTGGAAGTTGAAGCGTCAGAAACACCTGGTACATTCTTAGGCCGATATGACCATAATCAGCACACACATAATATATTTCTATTTTATTACATATCAATAGAAATATTCACGATAGCCGAGTTGTTGGGTGGTCGGAATTTCGAGTCGTGAGACCCGAGTTCGATCCCCAGGTGGCAATTTTGATCTAGTCTATTGAGATTGTTATAATACCCTTTGTTGGTAGCCCTTAGTCGCTATTCGTCGTCGAACTTCAGACATCCACGTGAAGAAAGAGTATGATAGGTGATGTGATAGAAAGAGTATGATATAAAGAGTATGATACAAAGAGATCTATGTTCTGATGCCTTAACCAAAAGCCGTATTTTCCTTCATTTGTGTTCTAATTGTCACTATAGCCGAGTGGTTAGATTATCGGATTCCAAACCTCGAAGATCGAGTTCCCACGAAGTAGACTCATACCAATAAGTTTTACAAAACTAATGTATGATTTGTATCGTTAGCTTGAACACTAAGATGTTAACATCTAATACGTTTTCTGTAAAAAGCTCTGAGAAAATTTAAGTCAAATGGACTAAATTGTCTAAACGCGTGAGTATAAAAAAGAATTATATCAATATAATAAAACAACAAGTAAAGCAGTAAAAATGTGTTCAATGTAAAAAATTATGTGGAGTCTTTTCATATAAACAAACGCTGCGTACTTTTGTTCTTCAAGGAATTTCGCTATAGGATTTTGTGTTGCTCACACTGTTAGTATAAACACAGACACTGATATCGAGTGCACATTCATCACGCAAATGATGCCCCTATAAGCAATGGAGGGTTTCATCATCTTTCATTATGAGCTCAGAAGTCATGATGATCCGAAAACACAAACAAATAAACTACACCAGAAAAGAATTCAAGTACTCTATGATTGTTGAGATGTCTACGAAATTTGAGAAATTTACAAACGTGAAATAGTACCCTTAACGCAAAGGTTGTTTTAAAAAATCATTGGAAGTTGAAGCGACAGAAACACCTGGTACATTCTTAGGCCGATATGACCATAATCAGCACACACATAATATATTTTTATTTTATTACATATCAATAGAAATATTCACGATAGCCGAGTTGTTGGGTGGTCGGAATTTCGAGTCGTGAGACCCGAGTTCGATCCCCAGGTGGTAGACCCGTACCAATGGCTTTTTAATTTTGAAAAATTCTTTTATTTATTGTATACATGAAAACGATAAGGGTCTATGGGGCCAACTAGGGTATCGGATCGTATATTTGTGCATTTAATGTATATATATGTAGTAGTTAGGAACGAAGAGCAGTAAGCGCAAAAGTTTTCTACACAATTTGTAATTAGAACATTGAACAAGTTCATCACAACATAATAGTGAAACAATAAATATAATAGATTGACAGACGACACGTGAGCAGCAGTAGCACTTGTCTGTCTATTCAAATGAAACTGGCGGCGTATCAATCAAACGAATCAATTTTAATTTGTTTATTGATAGAAATGTATATCGAGGCATATTTTATCAGATTCTGCTCAACTGCTGCAGATATACGAGTTGATGTGCATTTTTACCCATTGATGCATTGCTAAGCTTTTTGTTCAGGAAGAAAGTTATTATTTTCTTTGGTGTTTCTTTTAAACGCGGTTTAATTAAAAAAAAAACTATTTGCAGTTTCTGTCCCCAAATCGTACATTATAAGTCATATCACCGCTAAGCAATGGAGGGGTTTCATCATCTTTCATTATGAGCTCAGAAGTCATGATGATCCGAAAACACAAACAAATAAACTACACCTGAAAAGAATTCAAGTACTCTATGATTGTTGAGATGTCTACGAAATTTGAGAAATTTACAAACGTGAAATAGTACCCTTAACGCAAAGGTTGTTTTAAAAAATCATTGGAAGTTGAAGCGTCAGAAACACCTGGTACATTCTTAGGCCGATATGACCATAATCAGCACACACATAATATATTTCTATTTTATTACATATCAATAGAAATATTCACGATTGCCGAGTGGGTGGGTAGTCTGAATTTCGAGTCAAGAGAACCGAGTTCGATCCCCAGGTGGCTCGTACCAATGGGTTTTTAAAAAGTAATGTACGAATTATATAGATAGCTTGGACATAAAGAGGGCGACGGGCTCACCACCTGTCCCGTTGTCCCGAAAATATCTTCGGTGAAAGGTGGGTCAAAGGGACTTATTTGTGTAGACTAGACCTCTGTCTACCCCAGTATTAGGAATTGCTTGAAGATATTTATTTATTTATTATTATTTTTTTACCCGTTAAGCGCAACTGTCACGCAGTTTTGTATATCGTTAATATTATTTTTACAAATAAAATAAATAAATATCTTCACGCAATTCCCAATACAGGGGTAGACAGAGGTCTAGTCTAGACAATTAAGTCTCTTCGACTCACTTTATATTATTTTTGCTTTAGGTATTTTTAACCGTGATATAAAAAATAAAAAAATATATGTGGTATAATGCCTGAATAATTTACAAAGATTTTAGTATAAGATTTTAAATGATTTAATTTATTTATAGTCTAAATCAGTGAATTGAATATAAAAGGGCGTGAAAACGGTTTTTTTTATATTCATTTCAGTCAAACCTAATTTTTTTAACTGACGATTTGTCAGGCAGGTTTCGTCAGCATGTTTTCTTTCGTTGCGGCGGTTGTCGTAAACTCAGCACTTACAATTGCATTTAAGATTTTTCAAATAAGTATGCACACTCACACGTACGCATGCACGTATGAATATTTATGAATTGTTTTTAAAATGAAAATTGTTTGCTAGATGTTATTCGGTGTAGGTTTCACTAATTTTCAGTGTCGCTAGCTCTGAGAATCTGGGTTCGAATCCGGGTCAATGTGAACCAATGTAGACAATGTAAAATTTGGGGTCATGGCAAATAAATAGAATTTAATAATGAAAATGTAGTTATGGTTATTGTCAATACGGTGTCCTAGAAATCGTAAAATATATCTGATTTATTGATTTAATTACATATTTCAGTTCGGATAACATCTTGAAGTACTCGATAGAATTGGCTAAGAGATTATTTGTTCAATATTGGGACATGTTCTCAATTTTCTCTCAGAAAGGGCTTCGTAAGTATATTCAAATATTAGAGAACTTTTAAAGTTAAGTTAACATCGGCAATTCAAAAGAACTATCATGACATGTATATGTATATCAGTTAAGGCGAAGACATTGTAAGTTGATTAAATAAATTAACTTACCTTCGCATCACCCCATCGTCACGTATCATCCCTATGGGGGTAGCCAGTGGAACAGAGTCAAATCTCATTAAAATAATGTTACTTACTGTACATAATTTTGTGTTGATAGCGATAAAAAAAATTCACACTTGCATAACACCTGCGTAGTGAATATTGGCCATTTCTCCTAAAACGTGAGCTACTTTGCTGGCTCTTTCTAAGAGAGATAACGTAATAAAGTTCATTCAAAATTTTGATTGGGGAATCTATGTATAATAATTGATATCGTCAAAAATTTGCAACATCTGAATAAAAACAATTAATATATAAACGGCCTGGTATGGATTCCGACTGCGCCTACCCCACCAGCACTCTCCCCGCTCTCTATTATCACATTTTTAAAGTTAAAAGGAGCAACCTTTTTTAGGAATCCTATTTACAGTAAATTTCTTTAATGTACTTAAGGCACATTTCCATAGTATGGTCGTTTTTGATAACTAATGAAAAGATTTAATTTGATGAAATATGACTATCCTTTATTATAAGGTTAAGAAGAACGGTTTTAGCAGAGGATTCCAAGATAAGATAATAGACTCAGAGGTTACTTTGCGGAAATATATTATTATAAGGAGATCACGACAGCGAGTCACGATAGCGAAGTGATTGGGTAGTCGGAATTTTGAGTCACTATTCGATTCCCAGGTGGCAGGCTCGATTGTGACAAGACTAATGGCTTTTTTTTTTCAAAAACTTATATAAGAGTTATATCGTTGTCTTGCACATTGAGACGGCGACGGGCTCACCACCTGTCACGTTGTCCCAAAAATATCTTCGGAGGAAGGTGGGTCGAAACGACTTAATTGTTTAGATCTCTGTCTGCCCCTGCATTGGGAATGGCGTGAAGATACTTATAAAGGTCATTATTAAAAAACTATATCGTACAATTTCGTAAAATAATGCGGAATTTTGATCGCGCGGACAACAGAATTATAACTGTAAATACATGTCTAATAGGCATTTGTTTTAGCGAAAAGGTACAATCACAAATTTTTTATTGGCAAACCTTACGCGGCAAATAAAATACAAATTGCGTTCACCCGTTTTTATTGATTTGCTAACAATACAGTACGCTGTGATTTGGATGGCTTGTTTCCACTCAATACTGCACGTGATTGCTGGCCGCTCTTCAAAGGCGAATAACTATTTATTAAAAAAATAAAGTAAAATGGACAAATATTACTATTATTTGATTTTGTATTTATTTATAATAGTATTTCCAGAGATATGGGGACTGCTCTTGCCGGTAGTATCATGATTTAACTCTGATAAACGACTTCTGATAGAGAAAAAAAATACATAATAGAGAAAAAATTTAATAACACAAATCTCATAAATAATGTATGATGATTTTGTAGTAACTGTGCCAAAAAATTCATTAAAGCCTGTTATTATTGCCAGCCAATGTATCGCTCGTCTATGTTCAAAGTACTTTATGTTGCTATTTATAAATATATATTTTTTATAAATATTTATTTCATTTATATTATATTTCTGGATAATTTTTTCTGCATTCAGGACTGGGCATAAAGGCGGTGACATTCTCAGCACTGGTCACGTTGTTACAATATAAACTACGGTTGAAAGTGAATCTCCGGAAGCCATCTTTTGTGCTCATGACATATGCATGTGCATGTTTTGATAATTAATTTTGCAGATAACGCAGCGCAATTCTTACCATATTTTGTTGACTGTAACATAAAATTATTAATTCGAGTTCAATTGTAATTTCTATATAATTAAATTTATTTTTTTACTATATTTTAATGCATTTCCTAATACAGGGGTAGCCAATTTATTCCGATACAGTTATCGAACCTTAAGGAAAATATGACAGGTGACGAACTTGTCGCTGTCTTAATATACAAGCACGATACACTTATACATATATATAATATATTAAGTTGATAAACAATTTTATATAAATACCCATGACTCGTGTAAAAACATTTGTGAAATATATATGTAAAAACATATTCATTTCACAAATATTTGCGAATTATATCGTTGGCAGTCGAACCAAGAACCAACGGCAAGGCGACTACCTACTCGGCTATCGGGTCATCACCTGTCATTGTGTTTCATTAACGTTACAATAAAAACTTATGCGAAATAACATTGTTCCAGGCCAACTGGAATCTTAATTAACGGTACGAGTTCCGTTGATCAGTCAGTCTGTTATTTTGTTTTTTAACCATTTAACCTGTTATATATTTCTTCCTCTTCTTCTTTACAGCCTATTAAAGGCCCACTTACATAGGACCCCGCAATGTTGTGAAGGGTGACCTTCACCCGTCATGAAGGCCATGACCTCAACTCTATTTGGTGAGGGTTGTCCTATATCTGAACGAGATTGCCTCTCGAAAACCTTAGCTTTTTCTGCTGCATATAATCGTTGCGGATACACCAAGCATACAGCCGTTTCCATCGCATTCTGAGCAACTTTGAGCTTCCTCATTCGGCCCGCAGTGAAGGAACACGTCTCATTTCTATAGGTCATCATTGGCAACACGCACTGATCAACACTTGGTTGTTCAACTGGTTAATAAGACGGCCTGTAATAAAACGGATGTTATCTAAAATATCGCAATCTAAACTATAATTGCTAATATCATCTTCCTAATTCAGTAAATTCATGTGCATTTAAAGAATACACGAGCGAAGTGACGCTCGACATGGCACCTAAGTAAGTTGTACTATATTTTACATTCGTAGTAAAACAGCAACAGCAAAGATAACTTCAGTAACAATTTTGAGTTTTATGTACTAAATTGGTATTTGATGTTTCATGGTTATTGGATTAAAGTTACGAATACATAATCCAAACCGTTGGAGCACAAATTTAGCACCACATTTTTTACTGCAACAACTAAGGAGAAGTCTTGAAATGGCAATGGCTAGTAAAAGATCGGCCACGACATTGAGACACCCACAGTCTGACTAACTGGTATGTTGCCGAAAATATGCAGTGGTGAAAATGTGTGTATGAAAATATATATTGGTCTGACTGTATCAAACAGTATTCTGATCGATTTTTTTTGTATTTTAAATGCTCTTTAAAGAAGTAGTGATGTACCGTACGCCCAAACGTGATAAGCTAATATTAGCAATTTTTTTTAGTATTTATATATTTAACATTTACATGAACTATGGTAGGTAGGTAGTTGATTGGTGGTAGTATGGTGCTTACGAATTCTTTGTAATAGGATCTAAGGCAAATTTTTCTTAGTTACTACAACAATACCTTAAAGCTTTGATCATAATTCTGTAGTACATGTTTGGATATTGCCGAGTATTGGGGTAAAAACCCCAATACTCGGCAATACCAAACGTTCTAGTGTTCGGAGCGTGCGGACGTGTGTTCAAAAAGTACAATTAATAAATTGAAAAAAAAAAAAAAGTAGAAATTCTAAGATCAACTTCAACTGAGTTCTACTAAAGCAATCTTAAAGTGTAGTTTTGAAACTGATAACAAGAACATATAATCTTGCGATTCTAAGTGCCAGTGATCGATGCGTCATTTGTATGAGTTGCAGCAACGAACGCCGCCCGGCACCGTATCAATAAGCGGAAGCGGAGGCGGCTCAACACCGAATTTGAATATCTACACCTTTGAAGAGGAAGATGATATGGTAAATAAACAAACACGAAAAAGGAAAGAACGTGGCATGGAGTATGACTTTAAAAGAGATTTGGCGGAATTTCGTAATGAAATAATGAACTTTTTTAGAACCGTAGCCGAATCGCAACATGAAAACATTGCACAAATCCGGGAAGAAATAAAAGAAATAAAGGATGATATTAAAAATATAAAATCTGTATCTGAAAATTTAACTTTAAAATATAATAAAATTCAAGAAACACTAGAAAGTGTTATAGCAGAAAATCAGTCAACTCAGAAAAAAATAGAAGTATTGGAAAATGATATATCCCAATTGAATATACAAAATAACAAATTAAATAAAAATATAAAATTTTACTCGGATCAAACAATAGCGCAGCGTAACTATATTTTTCTATGCAAATGTACGCAGTATGCGTAAGCCAGGTAAATTTGATGAACTACAATGTATAATTAAAGCAATACCCTCTTTGATACATGTAGTAATACTTACAGAAACGTGGATGAGATCCGAACAAGATGCCAACCTATACCAATTACCGAACTATACACATATTTATAACTATAGACCGAACAGCCGAGGAGGAGGCGTGTCTATCTTCGTACACAATAGCATCAAATATAACGTAACCAAGGAAGTGTTTGAAAATTACAATCATTTTTTATGGATATATCTACCTAAATTTGCATTAAACATTGGGGATGTATATAAGCCAGGTGATACTGACGTACAAAGGTTTATGGACCGATTTTCCTTGCAATTAGAGAAAAGGAAGAGATCGATTGTTTTCGGCGACTTCAATTTGAACTTATTAATAATGAACAATTATATTTCAAATTATCTGTCAACTTTGGAAGAGGCTGGTTACTTTCTTGTAAATAAGATCGATGAAAATTTCTGCACACAGGAAACTATAACGTCCAAAACTATTTTAGACCACATCAGTTCTGATTTAAATAACAATTATTTTTATATGGCAATCCTGGAATCTTCTATGTCTGACCACAAGCAGATCTACTTGGAGTTTTCAAAACATACGCCACAAACAAAATTAAGAGAAAGCTATGAAGGAAGCGACTACAAAAATCTCTATGAAACTTTTTCAAAGTGTACATACTTAAATGAAGACGATGACTACAACTATCTAGAAAACTTTATAACGGAAAAAATAAATAAAAATAAAATATTTAAAACAAAAATATTAAACTTACCTAAAGACGATTGGATAAATCGGGAAGTAATTGAAATGATTAATCGACGGAATTTTTTATGGAAAAAACTAAAAACCGATAATCAAAATACAGAATTGCATAAGACTTTCGTATCAGAAAAACATAAAGTGAAAAAGAAGATTATTTACGAGAAAACTAAATACTATGATAAAATCTTTAACCAGTGTAACATAAACCCAAAGAGAATGTGGGAGGTTATTAATTCTTTAACTAGAAATAATGTTAGAAATAGTTGTACTCCTCCTAAACTATCAATTAATTCTTGTATATTAAATAAGGACTTAGAAATTTGCGAAGCGTTTAACACCTTCTTTTCATCTGTTGGTACTGAATTCGCGAGTAAAATACCAACAAAATATCATATTAACTCACACTCTTTCTATCGAAATCATGATATAAGTAACTCATTAATACAGTTTAAGCCATGTACTGCCACAGAAATCACTAAAATAATTGATAATTTAGATGCCAACACTTCTGCTGGTATTGACGGTATAAGTACTAAAACTATAAAATGTTTAAGAAGTCTAATTGTTGAAGGATTAACAAAGTGCATAAATAAGTACTTAGAAAATGGCATATTCCTTGATAGATTAAAAATAGCGAAGGTCACACCTATTTACAAATCCGGAAAAAAATCTGATCCCAATAATTACAGACCTATATCTATTCTCCCTGTAATCTCTAAAATATTTGAAAGAATAATATACACACGACTCAATGAATTTTTATCAGAAAAGAATATTTTGATTGATCAACAATACGGTTTTAGCAAAAAATCTAATACACTTTCTGCAGTCATTGACTTGGTAACGAAAATAAAAACAAACATCGATCAAAAACACATTTGCCTCGGAACTTTTATTGACCTGAAAAAAGCTTTTGATACTGTTAGCCATGTAAAGCTTTTAAAAAAAATTAATGATTTAGGCATCTCAGGACAAGCTCACAAAATATTATCTTCGTACTTACAAAATAGGTACCAAATAGTAAGAATAGGAAAATCCGAAAGTACTCCTAGTCTCATATCTTACGGCATTCCGCTGACACGGGCGGGATTCGAACCCGCGATTCGAACGCCACAGCATTTTTGTTGATGAACATTGTGCTAAGCTGATTATCTATTGGCTATCGTACTCAGTGTCTCTTATGTGTTTTATATATGTTATAACTAAATTGACGATCTCTGTGGTCAAGTGGCATACACACCGGTTTTTGTCACCAGTCTGGGGTTCCGGGTTCGACTCCCGGACAAGTCAATGTACGAGTAGAAAACCACTTTTTATTCATTGTGTCTGGTGTGGGTTTTCATGGTTCCTTCTTTGTTTATGATGCCATAACAATCGACAAGTACTTTAGCAACTTACATTGAGACCGTAGCAATATATGTGATATTTTCATATCTATCTTCATCTGGTATCTATCTATCTGTGTATAGTATATATGTAAGCAATTTTTATTGTTTCAGGATTTTTTAGGATTTGTTTCAGGAGTTTATTAATGAGTAATAAATGATTTCTTATTTACTCTTTTTCAGACCGTTATAATAAGTATTGAATATTAGTAATGTAAGTTCACTGTTATATATGAAAATAATTTCATCAAAATTTAAATTGGATAGGAATGGAAACGACGGACATCGGTACAAAGTCAATTAATGTTTCGCACTGATGGCGACTTAATTACACGAACATCTATCGACGCATTGAACTGGATTCATGAACCGAAACCGAATCGGGTTTATCAATTAAGATCTCTTTGCCATTATTTTTCCTATTTTGTATTATTAGTTGCATAACTCTCAATAATTATGTGGAAGTAAGAAAAAGGTTAGCGGTGTATACCACACGGCTACCCTTTACGGTAGGCTGTCGTAAGAGGCGACTAAAGGAGTAGAGCCTTTTATGTATTATATTAAAAGTTAATTTTAAAAGGTCGATTCGAGGTAGGCCGAGACTAACTTTCAAAGACCAAGTGAGGAAATTGCTCGAAGAAGGGAGGGTCAAGAGTACTCGGATACCTCGACGTGCATGAATGAACAAAATAATGAATTTGAAAGAAGTGAAAGAGGTATGTAAGGATCGTGACACTTGGCGATCTGTACTCCCTGGCTACTCCGTCAGGGATTGTGCGTGAAGATAAGTATGTGATGTAATCCATACATATGTACTTATTTATTTATTATTTTTAATTAAGTTTAAAAAATACATGGCTATTACAAAAATTAAACATGTAAAAATAGGCTGACATTTGGTGGTATTCAAACCCGGTGTCTCCGTACTATCATGGCAACGCATTTAATAATCACGATTTGGAATCTTTATTTCTCATCAGAATTCCAGATGAATTCACATACATGAAAAATTTAGCGAGTAAGAAATCTTTATACTATATCGTGATCGTATTTTTCGAATGGCGGTCTGTGGATCCTTTTTATAAAAAAATAAAACTACACAATAGCTTATATATTACTGAAATAATTAGGTTAAAATCTATTTCTATACATATAAATAAAATTGAAGTGTCTTTTTATAAATCCATATGAATAGTTTTAAGTTGTTAAATGGATATCAAAGAATATACGGTACATACGTAAAATGAATCACGATAGGCGAGTGGTTCGGTGGTCGATATTTCGAGTCAAGAGACCCGAGTTCGATCCCCAGGTGGCAGACTCGTACCAATGGGTTTTCCAAAAACTGATGTACGAATTATATCGAAGGCTTGACCTCTGTCTACCCCTGTATTGGGAATTGCGTGAAGATATTAAAAAAAATCTGATCCCAATAATTACAGACCTATATCTATTCTCCCTGTAATCTCTAAAATATTTGAAAGAATAATATACACACGACTCAATGAATTTTTATCAGAAAAGAATATTTTGATTGATCAACAATACGGTTTTAGGAAAAAATCTAATACACTTTCTGCAGTCATTGACTTGGTAACGAAAATAAAAACAAACATCGATCAAAAACACATTTGCCTCGGAACTTTTATTGACCTGAAAAAAGCTTTTGATACTGTTAGCCATGTAAAGCTTTTAAAAAAAATTAATGATTTAGGCATCTCAGGACAAGCTCACAAAATATTATCTTCGTACTTACAAAATAGGTACCAAATAGTAAGAATAGGAAAATCCGAAAGTACTCCTAGTCTCATATCTTACGGCATTCCGCTGACACGGGCGGGATTCGAACCCGCGATTCGAACGCCACAGCATTTTTGTTGATGAACATTGTGCTAAGCTGATTATCTATTGGCTATCGTACTCAGTGTCTCTTATGTGTTTTATATATGTTATAACTAAATTGACGATCTCTGTGGTCAAGTGGCATACACACCGGTTTTTGTCACCAGTCTGGGGTTCCGGGTTCGACTCCCGGACAAGTCAATGTACGAGTAGAAAACCACTTTTTATTCATTGTGTCTGGTGTGGGTTTTCATGGTTCCTTCTTTGTTTATGATGCCATAACAATCGACAAGTACTTTAGCAACTTACATTGAGACCGTAGCAATATATGTGATATTTTCATATCTATCTTCATATGGTATCTATCTATCTGTGTATAGTATATATGTAAGCAATTTTTATTGTTTCAGGATTTTTTAGGATTTGTTTCAGGAGTTTATTAATGAGTAATAAATGATTTCTTATTTACTCTTTTTCAGTCCGTTATAATAAGTATTGAATATTAGTAATGTAAGGTCACTGTTATAAATGAAAATAATTTCATCAAAATTTAAATTAGATAGGAATGGAAACGACGGACATCACTACAAAGTCAATTAATGTTTCGCACTGATGGCGACTTAATTACACGAACATCTATCGACGCGTTGAACTGGATTCATGAACCGAAACCGAATCGGGTTTATCAATTAAGATCTCTTTGCCATTATTTTTCCTACTTTGTATTATTAGTTGCATAACTCTCAATAATTATGTGGAAGTAAGAAAAAGGTTAGCGGTGTATACCACACGGCTACCCTTTACGGTAGGCTGTCGTAAGTGGCGACTAAAGGAGTAGAGCCTTTTATGTAATATATTAAAAGTTAATATTAAAAGGTCGATTCGAGGTAGGCCGAGACTAACTTTCAAAGACCAAGTGAGGAAATTGCTCGAAGAAGGGAGGGTCAAGAGTACTCGGATACCTCGACGTGCATGAATGAACAAAATAATGAATTTGAAAGAAGCGAAAGAGGTATGTAAGGATCGTGACACTTGGCGATCTGTACTCCCTGGCTACTCCGTCAGGGATTGTGCGTGAAGATAAGTATGTGATGTAATCCATACATATGTACTTATTTATTTATTATTTTTAATTAAGTTTAAAAATACATGGCTATTACAAAAATTAAACATGTAAAAATAGGCTGACATTTGGTGGTATTCAAACCCGGTGTCTCCGTACTATCATGGCAACGCATTTAATAATCACGATTTGGAATATTTATTTCTCATAACAATTCCAGATGAATTCACTTACATGAAAAATTTAGCGAGTAACAAAATCTTTATACTATATCGTGATCGTATTTTTCGAATGGCGGTCTGTGGATCCTTTTTATAAAAAAATAAAACTACACAATAGCTATATTACTGCAATAATTAGGTTAAAATCTATTTCTATACATATAAATAAAATTGAAGTGTCTTTTTATAAATCCATATGAATAGTTTTAAGTTGTTAAATGGATATCAAAGAATATACGGTACATACGTAAAAATGAATCACGATAGGCGAGTGGTTCGGTGGTCGATATTTCGAGTCAAGAGACCCGAGTTCGATCCCCAGGTGGCAGACTCGTACCAATGGGTTTTTCAAAAACTGATGTACGAATTATATCGAAGGCTTGACCTCTGTCTACCCCTGTATTGGGAATTGCGTGAAGATATTAAAAAAAAATCTGATAACTTAGGAACTAAAGGAAAAACAAATGAAATTAATAGTAAATGAACATTTTGTTGAATAATTCCGCTAATTAAATCTCATAAAAATTCTGAGGCGGCACTAAGTTACTGTGCCTGCCTACTATGTCACAAAAACGAGTAAACTAACAAGAACACATTAACAGTCGTATAATATTGTTGTATCATCTCAGAAAAAGGAGCGGGTCGGATCGACATCACATTACTTTATTATCGATGATATTGAACTTTCTTAAATACTGGGGATTGAACTCGGATCTCACGACTCGAAATTCCGACCACCCAACCACTCGGCTGTCGTGACTTTTTATGGCAAACTTATAATGTTTGTATAGACATTTATTACAACACGTATCCTGCCATAGTGCCTAAGAATATGCCATATTCTTAGCAGTTATATTAAACTAGTAAAATTAAGTAGTAAAGTAAAGTTATGCCGTAAACTGTAAAATCATATATGCATACGTTCCTAGTTATCTCGCCTATTTCCCGTAAGAATAAGTAAACCACTACCTTCCATTTCCTAATGTTTAGATACAACCCATGCGTCTGTCAAGGGTGCTCTTGACTTGACCCTTATGAAATCCCAAGGAAATTAAAAAAAATCCTCAAATTTTATAGGTATTCAGATTATTTAAGTTCTATTCTGGTGTAATTTACTTATTTGTCTCTTGGGATCCTTACGGCAGCTGAGCTAATGATGGAAGCCACTGTATTCATTGACGGTTATGATTAAGGCAATTATGTACCATTTGGCGATGAACGGCAAATAGATTTTATTTTAATTGAACGACTTCCAAAATAAAGAACACGAAAAAATAATAAGTTTATTGAACTTATTATTTTTTAAGCCACAAAAGCCGAGTGGTTTGGTGATCAGAATCGGTTTGGAGTTCGCTCGTCAAGGCGCGTGCCAATGGGTTTTTAAAAATTATATATGATTTATATTGTTGGACATAAAGACGTGGTCGGGCTCACCTGTCACGTTGTCCCAAAAAATATTTTCGGTGAAAGGTGGATCGAAAGGACTTAATTGTCTAGATCTCTACCCCTGTAATTTGAATGCGTAAAGATATTTTCTTATTAAACAAAAAGTTTCGCAATGCATAAATGCAGTAATATATAATAATAAATGCAGTTTAGCAGAATCTGATGCAATATGCCTTATTACATGAATATTAATTTGTAGCAATAAAAAATTAAAATTGATGCGTTTTTGAGTGCTGACAGGCGTTTTTTACTTTCATTTGAACAGGCAGACAAGTGCTGGCGGTGCTCACGTATGGAGTGTCAATCTAATCTATTTCTTGTTTCACTATTATGTTGTCATGAACATGCTCAATGTTCTAATTACAAATTGTTTCGAAACCGTTTACGATTACTGCTCTTCGTTCCTTATTAGATACATATATATATATACGATCCTGGTGGTGACCGTGATCGTTTCCATGTATGTAATAAATAAATAAATATCTTCAACATATTCCAATACTTATTGGAATATGTTGAAGATATTTATTCACCTTTCGCCGAAAATCTTTGAGACAACGTCAATGACTTGAGGACAAACATTCTTACTACTTACTACATAAAACCTAAAATAAAAATCACAATTAATACCGATGGCTGTTTACACATGTAATATTATATTAAATTTATTATAATAAAGTCTGGCAATAAGTTGGTCGCTATTTCTGAAAAAACTTATAGTACTTATTTATATTGCAATTTAAATTGCAATTGTCTGCCCTAAGATGTCGCGAACTAAAAACATCTGGATTAAAATTAAGTAGACCGATGTACGCCAGCAGCGTCTAAGGTGAACAACGTCGAGAAGCTTGCTCGGAAGATTGCTGTTTGGCGATTGTAGTATCGCCAAACCGCAATCTTCCGAGTCCAATTAGGTTTTTAAAAGCTTATGTACGATTTATATCGTTGACTTGTTGCCGCTGTCCCCAGAAACGTCGTCGGTGAAATGTCGAAATGACTTAATTGTTTAGACCACTATATAAAAAATATCTTCATTCCCAAAACAGGGCTAGACAGAGGTCTAGACGATTAAGTTCTTCAAACCTACATTTCACGGAAGACTATTTTGGTAAAACGTTTAAGAGGGGAAGACAATTAAATGAAACAAACGTCTATCATTTTATTTGTGTTGTTTTGTCGACACGTGACTTTGATTTGTGTTCACTTGAGAACTTCACTGTAACTAGTTTGTTACTAAACGGTTGAACTAACAACATAACCTGAATTACGCCCCTATAAACTAGTTCTATTCATGTTTTAAATGACTGGACTTCATATGGGATATAGTTATTTCTTGTTATTATAAGTAATAGAATAACATCTCTCTTTCATCATATTTGATGATCACCGTGCACGAGTACGACGTATTTCTCATGTTGCCGCCAGCTTTGCGGTCCCGAGTTCGATTTCCGGACGGATAAAAATTACTTTTTCTGCAAGTGTTGCCTGAATCAGTACCAAACTCTTAATTATTACTACCGCTAAATAGCAATGTCATTAAGCGTATTATTTATATTTTTTTTCATTAAGCGTCTACAGCCTAATAGTTTAGGGTACGGACTGCGCAACATAACATCGCAGGTCTCTGGTGTCTGGGTTGCTGTAGTTAATTGCCAACAGGTGCTTAGCTAATTTCTTAACAATATGTCATAAAAAGGCTAAGGAGATACAATTTTGGATTATATTTTTTAAAACCTCAACAATGTTTTTTTTATACCTGAATTAATGCGAAACATGTTTTCGCTTATTTTACGTTTGGGTACATAATAAAAAAAATACATATTACGATAACATTAATCAGTTTCGATTGTTTAATTGAGATTTTTGCTGCCGACAAATTCTTATCTGGTCTTTATTTTTAAGTTTCCTTAATGTCAAAGTGAGATCATGAATAAAGTTAATTTCGTTTTACTCCACGTGACTTGCAAATATCTTCATTTATTAAACTCATCGATTCTTTGAAACAAATTGTTCATATAAGGTCGCATAAAAGGTAGTGATGTTAAAAGAATACGAGTATAAGCCGTTTAAAGTGTACAAGCTCTCGGATAAACGGCCCACCAAAACCCCGGTGGTGCCATTAACGAGTCAAACGTTCAACAAAAACCCATTTATACTCGAATACGGCGCTGAAAGGGAATCCGATGAGCACACAAATCGTTTAACGAATATTTGTAGTTTACTCGACACTTCCTTCTCTCTAGATTTGAAGAGAAATTTAAAAAAAATATCTGATTCGGGCGGGATTCGATCCTGCGACTTCTGCCATACTGCGGCAACGCTTTTACCTCTGAGCCACCGTGCCCTACACGCTTCGATTATTTTTTTTTAAATTTCTCTTAAATTTAACTACAAAAAGTTCAGCATACCTAACATGAAAAAAAAATGAATAAAATTGCACATGAAAAAATAAATATTTTTTATATTTTCTACAAAGTTAAAGATGCGATCGCAGCAGAAATGGATGCTTGAATTGAATCGAAGTCATTTTAAGCGCCAACAAAGTGTTAACTCTAATGGTAGCACGGATAGGAAAGATCAGCGAAATACCATTGGCTGCTGACAGATGTCGAAAATACCAGACCAAAATTCAGCAGACCGGTGACGGGCAACAGCGTCCAACGTGACAAGTGTCCGTGCTTCGATTGTTACAAAAACATCCTTTTGAGAGAGTCCTATATTTCTTTGCATTGTAAGTAAAATATACGAGCGCTGACATTCTGTTTTCCGCATTGAAGACGCTTGTATTGCGAAAAATGTGATTACGTACATTCCTGCGAGCGCTCAAGTTCTTTCATGTGCCATTTGATGTAGTGGGTAGTCGTTTTATCGTGTTAATGAGATTAGTATGTATAAAGTTAAGATGAAATATCTGGGTATAAAAATTAAGAACATTTTTCATAAATAATAATTAGGTTAAGTTTTATTACGTTTTCTTTTTGAATTTTAGGTATTTTTTTGCATTTTCATTATAACGCGATTTCCCAAGCTTGGGTAGCCAGGTATTTTTGAAATGTAGATTGATACATTTTCATGTGTTAATACATTTAATTATTTAAATATTCATGCCAAATAATATTGCGCGTTATTTGTCTCTTTTATGACCTGAATTTATTTCCAGTTCATAGCTTCTGAATGATAGATTGATCTAGATAGTAGATGACTTTTCTCCTAAATTGATAGGGTTTTGTTGCAGATATAGGTTCATCTTGCTACTCCAATGCAAATTGGAAAATTCAAATAATCTTTTTGCATTTTCACGAAAAAAAAAGTCACGAGTTGTTGGGTGGTCGGAATTTCGAGTCGAGAGACCCGAGTTCGATCCCCAGGTGGCAGTACCAATGAGTTTTTCAAAAACTTATGTACGAATTTCATCGTTGGCTTGGACATAAAGGCGGCGACGGGCTCACCACCTGTCACGTTGTCCCGAAAATATCTTCGGTGGGATGTGGGTCAAAGGGACTTAATTTTCTAGACTTGACCTCTGTCTACCCCTGTATTGGGAATTGCGTGAAGATTTATTTTTTGGATTTTTCTTAATATTTTATCAGCTATGAAGAAAAAATATTTCACAAGGTATTGTATAGTGCATATCGGCTGTAGAATATGAATGTCATTCACTTAATAATTTATTATTTGGTTGTCTCAATGCTTTTCAATGCCACCATCTATTTTCCTTAAATAAGCACATTAAGTGTATTTTCTCTTTATTATAGAGAAAAAATCAAAGATTGGTCATCAACAGCTATATTTTTATTCTCAAATAATTAAATATATAAAGTATGGCGATAATATGTGTGCTTCTGATACTGCAAAACGGCCTGCTGTTCTCTAAATATACGTAATTTCGTGTCTCTTGTGTATCTTCATTGTTTTTTTTAATCAAATTATTCATTTTACTTCTATTTTATGAGGACGGACGGAGATCGTCGCAATAAATGAAAATGACAACAAGCATTAAGCATTTCGAAAAATAACTAAAACAATATTTAACAGTTTGGCGATCGAATAACTACGGAAAAAGGATTTTATATTCTCATGCCGAAACCACAGTTCAAATTTATTTGCAGCGTCATAACTTTTGATGAAATTGTCTCCGCCATGTATTCAACTTCGTGCACAAAGTTCAACACGATGTTGAAGTTTCAAGCTGTGATTTAGTTGCTTTCACATTCGTATGAAACTAAGTATAAAATTTGGATTATATGATAATAGTATTATTTTTTTTTATAGAAAAAGGGAGGCAAACGAGCAGGTTGCTCACGTGATGGTAAGTGATCACCGCCGCCCATGAACACCCGCAATATCAGAGGCATAGCAGATGCGTTGCCGGCCTTAGAGTACCCCCCACCCCCCAGAATTGGGGGAGGGGGGTGTGTGGGCCTCCGGCTTCCTGCACTCACTAGATGAAACGCAGAAATTACTGTAATTGTACAGTCTCGATCGCGCTCTCGTCCCGTGCACACGTGTGGCTCAGCTACCTGCTTGAGCGGCTAATCACTTTGCCGGGATTGGGTGTCGTTGGGCGAAATTTATTACCTGCGACCGGGCCTTTACGGCCCTGCTATTGTTCTTTGTTACGATCGTCTACCTGGGATTCCTGATTGATCGTCAGAGTTCCGGGAAGTGATCGTTTCGCGTCGTGATCGGGCCCCGCAACTAGCGGGTCCCCCGTCTCTCGATAGTTGTGCTTTAGGTTGTGTTGTGTTGTGTCGACAGTGCAGTGCAGCAGCAGAAAGCGGAGCAGTTGAAGTAAGTTCACACTACACTGTGCACACACCTCTCCGGCCTGCTGGCCGAGAGACGTAGGCATAGGGTAAGGCTTGGTCCAATATGGACCAAATTAAGTTAGCCCGGGAGGGCATCCTCCGTTTCCTGGCGGAGCACTACCCGACCGTGGATCCAGGCACAGTTATACACGGTCGGCCCTCGAAGGCGGCTTCTGCTGCCACCAGTTTAAACCCACCGGCGGGACTCAACCCCCCCGCGGGATTAAACCTTATCACGGGCGTAAGCGCCCGCAATGTACCGCCATTCCGGCACCTGCGCCCCAGGTGGCTACTGCGGGCCCCTCAGGCCCCGCCGTACCTCCGCCCGTTCTCGCCAATTTTGGCGAACCAAACAGCGGCACGAGCTGTTCTAAAACCGTGCAACTCGCGCGCCTCATCCCGTGCGTCTTCGCGCATCCTCCTCTCGAGGGAGGTGCAGTTCAGACATGGCTGAGTCCTCTGACTCTTCCATGTCGATAGGAGCGTTGACCGAGGTCGAACGCGAACTCAGACGACGGCTTCACCGTCGTAAAGGGCAAACGAAAGCGCGCCCCGAAAAGTAGGGACTCTTCGATTCCGAAGGCGCCCGCCCACCTAGCAAGGTGGTCGCGGCAGCCCCGGCCCGAAAGAAGAAGGGCAAGTCCCAGAAGGCGCCCGCGAGCGCCTCCTCTACTAAAGCCGCGCCTACCGCTACCGCAACTAAAACCACCTCCGCCGCTGTCCCCATGGACACGGCAGCGACACCTCTGTACCCTAAAAGCCTCCCCGATAGTTATCAAGGAAGGCGCAAAGTGGTCGTCCATATCGGATGCGCTTAGGGAGAAGCACATCCACTTCTCTAAGGCAAAGCCCATGAAGGACTCAATCGTTGTGTCAGTGGACACACCGACGGCCCACAGAGCCCTTACCAAGTGGCTCCAAATTAATAAAGTAGGTTTTCATACCTACGCGCTGGAGGAGGACCGCATCCTCCGGGTTGTAATTAAAGGTATTCCTCGGGAATACAGCCGGAGAAAGTTCAAAAGGACCTTCTGTCCGCCGGTCTTCCGGTATTGAACGTCTTTAGGATGTTCAACCTGAGGACCAAGGTGAACCTCGACATGGTCATGGTTCACCTTGAGGCTACTCCCGAGGGTAGCAAAATTTTTAAAATTAAGACGGTCCTTGACCTCGAGGGCATCACCGTCGAGGCTCCGCACAAGCGGAAAACGATCGGCCAGTGCCATAGATGCCAGATCTATGGGCACTCAGCTCGGCATTGCTTCGCGCACCCACGGTGCGTGAAATGCTTAGGTGATCACATCACCTCTGAGTGCGCCATCACCAGGGAGTCTGGTGTAAAACCTAGTTGCGTCCTGTGCGTGACTGAGGGGCACCCCGCGAACTATCGCGGATGCCCTAAGGCCCCGAATGGGAAACGCAACCGGGCGTCAAAGAAGGCTCCACCAACAGAGAAGCTGGTACCAGCTCCCATTCCTGCAAATGCGTGGGTGAAACCCCACAAATGGCGAGAAAGACTACAGCGTCGAAAGACGCGGTCCCCGCTGTCCCTAAACCGCAGAGCACAAAGCCTGCGCTTAGCACCGCTCAGTCCGATCCAACAACCGTATCGGACATGGCTGACCTTCAACAGGTCCTCCAAATTTTAGGTGCCATTAATATGGCAGAAATCCGGGCCCTCGCCCGTAAAACGCGCGAGGCTAACGACCCAATGGACCTGCTAAAGGCTATAACGGAGCACTCTTCCATCTACGAAGAGCTCCAAAACTTAGTAAGTAAAAAGTGACTCGTTCACTTCCCGAGGTCCCCTCCCGCCAATAATTTTTCATTTATTTTGTCTCGCCCATTATGAACGACACAAACATAAGCGAAAGAACGAAACCTAAATCACTAGCTGTCGGCTTCTTCAACGCATACGGCTTAAAAACAGATGGACGAAGTTAGGAATTTGTCTCAGTCCATCAACTAGACATAATGTTAGTACAGGAGACCCTACTCAAGTCTAGCATACGCGACCCGAAGATAGCTAACTATCGCTTAGTTAGAAACGACTGCCCTGCTCGCGGGGCGGCACGTTGATCTATTTCAAGTCTTCGCTACACTGTGTGCCAATTGACCTTCCGTCTCTTGTCAACATGGAAGCTTCCGGTTGTAAGATCGCAATGACAGGCCATCAGCCCATCACTGTGATATCGGCTTATCTCCCGCCTTTGAAAACAATTCTAAGGGGCGACATCGAGGCACTGCTAAATTTAAGCGACTCGGTGTTAATAGCGGAGACTTAAACAGCAAGCACTCTGCTTGGAACGCCGCAAATGAAAATAATAATGGACTCGCCCTCCTAACTCTAAGTATGAACCTAAACTTTGACATTATAGGTCCCTCGAGCCAACTAGAATACCCGCGCAGAGGAACCAGAATCCGGACATTCTCGATATAGCTCTCTTAAAGAATATATTGCTACCTCTTACGAAAATAGAAGTTCATCACGAACTTAATTCAGACCACCGACCAGTCATAATGCAGCTAGGGCAGCCGCACGCAGAGGTCACTTTGACCAAAACCGTGACAGACTGGCGTAAACTCGAGGAATACCTCGAGTCTACGGATTCCCCGGAGTTAGCAAACATACCGGAGGTCATTGATAATAAAGACACGGAACTTGCCGCCGTCGTTCATCTCACCTCCCACCTAAAAACCGCCGTCAGTGTATCCTCCAGGCGAGTCAAAGCGGCAAACGACCGCCGCTTTGAGTTGCCTGCTGAGCTCAGACAGCTGTTGAGAGAGAAAATGCCGCCAATAGGGCATACGACAGGTATAGGACTGACGCAAACCGCGTTAGGATGCGCCAACCCAAAGGGAGGTTAAACAGCGCATGGTTGAGTTGAGGGGCAAAGATGGGACAGCTAATGTCGGACATCACGCCTTCGCACACTGCCTACTGGCAGTTGGCGAGGTCGATGAAGTCCGACTCTGTCGTATCTATGCCTCCTGGTCAGTCCCGACGGTTCTATAGCTTTTGACGATAGGAAAAAGCCGAATGTTTAGCCGACAGCTTCGAAAGTCAGTGCTCTCCAAGCACGCAACCCACAGATCCCGTACACATTCAGAATGTGGACGACTTCGTATCGCGGAAAATGACGCAGCCACTAACGGGTGAACCTCTCCCGCCTACCTCACTCGAAGAGGTTAAGGGTATAATTAAAACCTTAGGGTACGTAAGGCTCCAGGAGCCGACGGCATCTCAAATAGGTTAGTTAAAACTCTCCCAAATTCATTGCTATTACTATTAGTAGCAATCTTCAATGCCCTTCTCACAAGTTGCACCTTTCCAGACTCCTGGAAAGAAGCCCACGTAATAGGGATCCATAAACCTGGGAAACCGAATAAACAGGCCACTAGCTATAGGCCCATTAGTCTCCTCAGCGCACTGGGGAAAATCTACGAGCGCATAATTCTGATCCGCCTCAAGGACAGCGCTCAGTTACTAAATGTCATTCCTGATGAGCAGTTTGGCTTTAGAGCTAAGCACTCATGCGTTCAGCAAGTGCACCGCCTCACGGAGCACATACTCGAGCGCCTAAATGATAGCCCCAAATATAAGGTAGGAGCACTCTTCTTCGATGTCGCGAAAGCGTTCGACAAAGTCTGGCACAATGGCTTGATATACAAGCTATACAACTTCGGTATGTCAGACATGCTTGTGCACATCATACAAGCCTACTTATCGAATCGCACCTTCCGCTACAAAGTCGAGGGCACTCTGTCCTCCAGCAGAGACTTAAAAGCCGGCGTTCCGCAAGGCTCGGTCCTCTCGCCCACACTGTACACGCTTTATACGAGCGATATCCCAAAAGACCCAAATAAAAAGGAAGAATTGGCCTTATTCGCCGACGATACCACTCTATACTCTGCGGATCATAACGCATCGAGAATCTACATTCGCCTCCAAGCCGCGGCCACCGCCTTAAGCGAGTGGTTTAGGAAATGGAGGATCGACATAAATCCTGAAAAGAGCAACGCGGTCTTGTTCAGCAGGAATCACAAAACTCGAATCGCCCTAACAGATTCAGTAAAATAACCCTCTTCGACAAACCCATTCCCTGGGTGTCAGAAGTAAAATATCTTGGAGTCACCTTAGACCGTAGACTGAACTTCAAGAAAAATATTAAAATTGTCAGATAGAGCGGCCTTCATATCCGGCCGCCTCTTTAACCTTACAAATAGCCGCAGCAAACTGCTGCTAAAACACAAAATACGCCTATACACAACTTGCGTACGACCCGTCATGTCATACGCCAGTATAGTATTCGCGCACGTCCCCAAAGTACGTTTGAACTCACCCAAGTGATTCAAAATCGATTTATGCGCCGCGCAACTGGCGCTCCCGCATATATGCGGAATGTAGATCTGCATCGCGATCTCAAACTGCCTACAATGGCAGCGTTATTTAAAAGTTCTCCATCGACTACTTCGATAGGACGAACTTACATACAAATCCGCTAGTGGCAGCGTTAGGAATTACACACCCGCGCGCGATACTCCACCTCAATTGAGGCGCCCGAAATGCGTCATCATAGACGATGATGACGCAATCACCCGTGTCAACAATGCGTATGAGGCCCCGCCCCCTACGTACTTTCGCACACATACAGACACAAGCCGCGTTCTGCGGCTTACACAACCTCGCCATCGTCGTAATTTCACGACTGGCACGAGACTTTCTCGTGGTCGTAGTCGTCATTAAAAGGTTATCACAAGGCGATCCGAGAGGAGATTTTCCTCCAAACCAACTGGGGCCCTCGGATCGCATGGCCCTCCCCATGTCGGAAGTCATCTCTTTCGTTCCAGGGGACGCAGCGCTTCGCAGCAGCAGCCATTATTGTCTTCAACTCTAACTTGCGAGCCTCTCCTCGCAAGTCTCCTTAGACGAAGCTGTAAAGGCCTCCGGGCCAACAGCATCCCGTGGATGGTTTTAGTCGGTATGCTTCTCCTTCTGAGATTCGAGCCCGACACTGTTCGTTTCGGTGGCCTCCCGGCCAAGGAACGTTCGTGCATAAAACATTTCCTCCATGGTTATCAAAAAAAAAAAAAAAAAAAAAAACTGTAATTGTATTGTCTTACTATACGCCGGTATTTAGTGAGGTCGTGGTACTTCCCCGGTCGAGCCGGCCCATTCATGCAAAAGCAAAAGCTGATGCGTGGCTCTACCACTGTACACAGTAATTTCAAAACTCTTTACATATACGTAGGTAATAACCTATTTCTAAAATTACTGGACTAACAGTAAACGTAATGTAAAGGAAATGTTGTATTTAAAATAAAGTAAATGATTTACTAATCAAAAAATAATAAATCTATAAAGTGCCGGTTCAGTAATATGACATTAAGGTCCAGTAAACCAAGAAAAATTTATTCTTCTGCTGTAACTAAAGACATTGCTTGGAATGTGAGTATAAATTAAGAAAAACAGTAAGAATTAAACAGGTTACTCTTTTTTAATTAATGCTGTGTATTACATTTTTGTAGTTCCTTTTGTTTAAGTTTAATACCAAAAATGTAATACACTTTTGGAATTGAAGAATTTTACGAAAGTGTGAAATTGTAATTTATTGTGAAATAAATTGGTGAAAAGTCACGTGACTATAATTTTGACTTAAAATGAATACAATTACATTCAGAGTAAAATGGAATGTTAACGATTGCTATTGATGGCCTGCTTCACTACCTTGTTGAGATTTGCGATACAATCATCAATACCAGGCTCGACAGAGCAGTCGAGAGCGAGCTTCACAGCGGGCTGGACAGCAGGCTCAACAGCGAGTTTGACTTGCAAACGACAAGGAGCTCGACAGCAGGCTCGACAGCGGGCTGGACAGCGCACTCGGCAGAGAGTTCGATAACCAGCTGTTCATTACTCACTTAATCTAAAACAGTTCAATAGATTTGAATTAAATATAGCACACAGGTAGTTTAAGATTAAAATTTCTGAAACACTTAGGAATAGGTACATCCTATCCGCAGGCTTGACAAAGGCGGCGACAGGCTCACCACCCGTCGCGTTGTCCTAAGTAACATCGAGTAAAATGTGACTCAAAACTGCTAAATTTTAAAGACGTCTGACTATTCCAGTATTGGATATAAATGCGTATCGAATACACAATAGCCAGAAAAATAAGGATATAAATGCGTATAGATTACACAATTGCATGAAAAAAAAAATCAGTACTTGGTACGTTTTGTAAAGTAGTTTCCTCTTTAGTAAAGTTAGCTAAATTTTGGTCTGGTGTTATTCGAAAAGGTCACCTCGAATTTTTTATTACTTCTCCTTAATCGCTTCATACTATACACAGAAGTTCATCTTCAGGAAGTGGTATATTCTTACACCGTTGCCACACGACGTTTTTATAAATATTCATCAGTAATTGGACGTTTTATCAAATTGAATCCATCGTACTCGTCCGTACCCTTTTGCATCTCAAGCGTAAATTTCGTCTGACTTTGCACATTTGCATTATTATTAAAATTTTATTGAGACAAGTACACGCGTTTATTCAATTTGTTACGACGAATAGTTTTCCGGATTCAATTTCCTTTCGTAGACACATCCCACAAACTGGCTCTTTAGCTAAACGTACGTACTGAAAAATATTAATATTTAATGATATCGATACACTTCGTATGAGATAATGGTTACACAGTTTTATTTTTAATTTTACAAACTTGCAACATTTTTATTGATTTAAAGATAGGCACATGTTCTGTATTTTTGACGGTTATCTGCCACAAATTTCGGTTCAATCGCTGTGATTCTGTAAAATATTTCTTAAGCATATTTATAACATTTTGCTTATATTCACTTAGTATATTGCTCAATGTACTTTTAAGCTTACAATTTCTCATCTTCGATTAATCTAAGTAACAATAAACTGGTAACCGGCCGTAGTGATGGCAGCGTCTCAAACAACATCAGTAAGTGTCAGGATAATTCATTTAAATTAACAAGTATGCTAAATGAAATTGAAATATTGTACTAAACTTATTTATTACGTATAAAAATTTGCAGTGAGATGTTTGAAATCACATTTTTAAGATGAAAATTAAGTAGTTAGTAAATATTGTGAATATTTGTGATTGTGATTTTATTTTACAATAAATTACAATATGTAATATTAATATTTACATATTGTAAGTATTGGTGCGATGTTATAATTCAATCAAAACTTTACAATAAATTTCCGCAAAATAACGCCTGAGTCACTTCAGTCTTATTTTTTATTTTTACAGTTTTATTAGATACATTGATAGGGACAACATCACGTACATTGCTCTGATCCCAAAGTAAGCAGCTTAAGCACCTGTATCATGGAATCATAAACAACGCATGTACCACAAACTCCCAGACCTGAAAAAATGTAGAAAAAGTAGTTTCGGCATTGAACCAACCGGAATCGAACCCGGGTACTCAGAGCTGGCGACACCATGAAAACCGGTGTGTAAAAATATTATTTCCTTTTATAGCCTTCCATGTATACTTTACCGTCATCCTGCCTTAACTATAGCGAATTTACTTATATATTCGGAGTAATATTTAACCTATGCAGTATATATTATATACTGCATAGGTTAAATATTACTCCGAATTAAACTGGATTCTTAGCTCTTTTAACATCCAAAAGATGAATACTAACTTTGGTACAAGACTTCTACTTCTTCGGAAACTTAAAACATAGTAATGTTGATTTGTTTCATACTCTACATTACTTCTCTTTTAAAACATTACATGAGAACGATAGTTTTATATTCTGTTCTCTTTAAGAGCGTTCCATTATGTTTTGAAGAATTTATTAAATTTCATGAAATTAATAACATCAAATGTTATTTAAAAATAATTATGAAAGTGCTATCTGTTTTTCCCTTTAAGATTTTTTGAAGTAAAAGCTTATTTAGCTCCGCAATGATTTCATGACAGGAAAAAAATAAAAAGAGAAAAATGAATTAACCACGCTGATAGGGTACGGCTTTAGAAAAAAGCGATCAATGAGTGCTAATACTTTGTCACTTCTCACATAATAAACCCTCACGCTCGTGAAATAAGTGAAACCTAGCAAAGAAGATAGAGGCTTTTTTGCTAGGTTTCACTTACACCACGGGCGTGATTAGGGGTATGGTTACGGTTTAAATACATATCACCCCGTTTCTGCCCGGAAGAATCGTAATAGGTGACTTAGGGAAATGCCTTAAAACCCTTGGCGGAATAACCATCTTTAAAAATACCAATCAAATAATTAGTAGACCGCTGACAGACAGCAGCGTCCAAGATTCTAGGTTTCTGGTACTGCGATCGTCAATCTGTTTGTCCAGTGTGGCAATAATTGAAAACCTTGCCGTAACAGAGAGACCTATAACCTGCACTGGACTTTCATTTAGGCCGTTAAGACGATGATGGTGACTTGCCTGTGGCCACTTCCTGTCCAAGAGGCCGCTTTTTCTCTTCACAATCGAAAAGAGAATCAATCTTAAATAAATTACATCCTTCATCACATTTTGTCATTTTGTATCAGCGTTAGAATTTATTTTCGAGGGTATAATTCTTTTCCCATAATGTCTAACGATAGATAGCTGGATTACCGCCTCAAAAATGTCGAACCTACATTAACCGAACAGGGATGCAGTGCTAGCGATCGCCAAGCCGTTTGTCAAGCAAGTCGATTGTACCAAGTCCTATACAGAAGAGGCCTTTGCCTTGCAATGAACTTCTGCATGTCATTGGGCAAGAACATAATAAACTTTATTAATTCGAATAAAGTTTGATCGTTAAAATACATACAATTCGGCATTCGTAGTGATCTGCTACATTGAAACTTATCGTGGCCCAAGTGAACTGAATAAAAAACTTAAGTTCTATTTCGAATCATTAAATTGTTAGTGCTGCTTTTTCTAAAGCTTTATATAGGCTAAGGCTACCCACGTATTGGGCAAAGCGTGAAGATATTTTTTAACATAATTTAGATGTTAGCCATTATCGCTTCCTTAGTATCCAATCATATTTTCATGAATTTAAATATACATATACATATAATAATAGTAATAAATAAGCATTAGTGGCTGGATATTATATGTACATGTTTATATATACATGTAAAAATCAATGACTTGAGTACAAACTCATTTTCATCACACAAGTCTTTGCCCCTAGAGAACCCGTAATTCTCAATTTCGAAGGCGGTCACTGTCAACTCGGCTCGCAGAGTATGTCAAGAAGTTAAAGCATATTATAATAATACAAAAGAACTTACTTTATTATTTAAGCAAACGTTTGTGTAATAAATATGAAGGATTGTACTTGAGTCATGAACGTTAATAAATATTTATAAATGCTTATCTATACAAATATAATTTTTATGTATAAACATATATTGTACCCATAGCTTGGACTTTAAGATGGCAATATGTCACGTTGTCCCAAATAAGCTTCAAGGCCCCAAGTCTAGATCTCTGCCCATCCCATCATGGGAAATAGTGTGGAGATAGAAGAAATGATATAAATATATAGTCAGATTTGAAAAACTGGATGTGCATTTTTAATGCAGTATCCAAAAAATTAATAAAAGCTATATATTATAACTTGAAACAAACTCATTAAGCACTCTGAAACATTCATTCACCACTTTGAAAAAAAAAAAAAAAAATAAATGGGTCGGTTATCCGCAACGTACTTCACTCAACATAGCTCGCATTTAGATACAGTTGATTATTTTCATAGGCGGAAAAAAGTGTTTAGGAAAATTTATTTTTGTCATCATCATTATTCCGTGGGAGGGTTTTCCATATTCGCACACTGGGCATACGAACTGGCGATATCAGTACCAGACACCTCGCAGCCTAGACGCTAATGCCAGTCACCGGTCTGCTGAACTTTGGAACAGTATTTTTCAAGATTTATCCCGCCTTTCTATCGATAGCGAAATGTAATTTCAAGGTTTTTTTCCTTGGACACCTAGTACGATACCCACGGGAAGAAAGTGGGTTGTATATTCTTATGTCGTAACTCCGTCGAGCCGTACTTTAGACACAACAATAATATATTTTCATAACTGCTATTTCTCACTAAATTACCATAAAAACCCATAAATTCAACAAGTAATACTTTAAGAATTTACGCCTTTAGGTTATTTTGCAGGAGCCTTTTTTATACTCGGAGACTTGACGGGTAGCCGCCGCGGGTGCAAAGTGAGATGATGACAGGCTCGCTCCTATTAACTTGTCTGCGCCATGTCGGCAGAGCCACGGTAAAGCTTTCGTACCCGCGATCCGACATATTTTACGATATTTTGCGACGCGATATATTTTATTTCAAAAAAAAAAAAGGAAAAAGAAATTTTATAAATGTCATATTTTTTACTTTTACGCATTTCCAGATAGTCGGAGATAGTTACATATAAACATCCATACCTGAAGTAAGTCACGATAGCCGAGCGGTTGGGTGGTCGGAATTTCAAGTCGAGAGACCCGAGTTCGATCCCCAGGTGGCAGGCTCGTACCAATGAGTTTTTCAAAAACTTATGTACGAATTATATCGTTGGCTTGGGCACAAAGACGGCGACGGGCTCACCACCTGTCACGTTGTCCCGAAAATATCTTCGGTGGAAGGTGGGTCGAAGGGTCGAGGGTCGAAGATAATTGTCTAGACTCGACCTCTGTCTATCCCTGTATTGGGAATTGCGTGAAGATATTTTTTTTTATACCTCAAGTATAAATGTTAAATGATATCTCACTTTTTAAACTTTGCAACCAATCCTAGATGTAAGAAATCTACCTACGTGATGGAAAATCATACTGATGTTGTAAACGCGAAAGTAAGGTTGTTTGTTAAGTCGATATTAACAATTCTTTAACTGTCACCAAGTGGCACACGGTTTAGAAATCACTATTTTTAATACATAATTTACTAAAAAATACAATAGTATTATTATTGTATTTGTTCACGTAGTACCGTGTATACTACATCGTGATCGTAGTCGAGGACAGAGAAAAAAGCCTGCATATGTTATCTATTTAATTAAAAAGATGAATTAGGAGCAGCAGCGTCTGAGGTGTGAACTATACGGTACTATTACCGCAATTGATACGATTAATTACTACTACGTTTAATTTTCTGAGTAAAAAAAGCTTCCAACATTTCAATGAAATTAAGTAGGCCGTGTTTATAGCAAATATCTGCGTAACCATTTACCATCTTTTTCCTTTACGTATCATTACTAGCGACTATGCGAAAAGCACAATGGCTTCTGAAAGATGTCGAGCTAACTAACGCGATAACATTTCACATCGGTGACGGTAGCAGCTTCTAAATTTCATGGTTCCTGGTACTTCTACACCAAACTAATAAAATGCCTGCTATCGTAAAACAGACACGTCACGCGTGGCGGTAAATATCTTCGCGCATGATCCTAATACTGGGGTAGCAGAGGTCTAGATAATTATTAAATCTTTTCGTTCAACCAAGCCTGTTTGGGATACGTGACATGTGCTAAGTCTATCGCTATCTCAACAGTGTCACAGGCAACAGTACAACATACTTACATACATATGTATTAACATAGATAAATATACATATATACACAGAAACATCCATAAATCGAGTAAACATTCATAATCATCACAAAAATACTTGATCCTAGTGCTCAATTAGATATGGTCACTCACCTTACGAGTCATCACTAGGTAAGCTATCGGATCGTCCACCAGCAAATATCCTATATGTAGCACGCATCCGAGCAACCGTACCTCATCCACATGTGCTGAAATTTTTAAATCTCTTTTTTACATAGGTCCTACGTATATTTGTCGACATCTGGCAGAAGTAATCCCGACTTGTAACTCATTTTTCACTGTATTACCGCCATGAAAACATTCATACGATAACGCTATACATGCATAGTATGCGCCTTTTATAAATTTTCAAATATGTAAGCCACGCTGCGTTGTCTGTAATTAAATAAATGTAAAATTAAAAATTTAATGATAGCACTAGGTTAGGAATTATATTAAATTATATGAATGTAACAATACGAATAAAAGTCACGATAGCCGAGTGGTTGGATGGTCGGAATCGAGGTCGAGTCAAGAGACTTGAGTTCGATCCCAAGGTGGCAGACTCGTACCAATGGGTTTTTCAAAAAACTTATGTACGAATTATATCGTTGGCTTGGACATAAAGAAGGCGACGGGCTCGCCACCTGTCACGTTGTCCCGAAAATATCTTCGGTGGAAGGATATTTTTTTATTTTTATTATTTATTTAACAATACGAATGAGTCACATTTATAAATAGTCTCGAAAACCTTATAAGATTAGTAGTCGCTTTGAAAGTTAATTACATTAGTTCTATATTGGGAGCGACCGATAAAGCGAGCTGCAAGTGTTTCTAAATACGTTCACCTTGGGTCTAAAACAAAGCCTAAGTCCTTACAAGTTAATATATTTGTTACATAAATTTAATACGACTTCGCATAAAGTCACGACAGCCGATCGGAATTTCACGACAGCCGATCGAAAATCACGACAGCCGGTCGGAATTTCGAATCAAGAGACCCGAGTTCGATCCCCCGTGTGGCAGGCTCGTACCAATGGGTTTTTAAAAAACGTATGTACGAATTATATCGTTGCATTGGACATAAAGACGGCGACGGGCTCACCACCTGTCATGTTGTCCCGAAAATATCTTCGGTGGAAGGTGGGTCGAAGAGACTTAAGAGTCTAGACTAGATCTCTGTCTAACCCTGATGTCTGTCTAACCTTGGAAAGATATTTATTTATTTGACTTTGTGTAACACTGAAGTTCATGCCTTATATATTAATGCATCGATTTTAATAAAAAAATCTACGCTACCTCGTAAAAAGGTACATTTGTGCAAAAAAAAAGGTTTTTTCCTTTTAACTCCACCGTGACCCGTCGGTTATACTAATAAGCTTAGCGGCCATATTTAACACGTTTTATTTCAAATCCTGAAAACTACTGACCAGTTACTATGAAACTTACATTTTTCTCTCACCACCATAAAAGCCGACAAAAGTCCACTGCTGTACATAGGCCTGCCCCAAAGATTGCCACAAAGAACGGTCCTGTGTCTGATGTGTCTGATGGCTCCTCCCAATGTCGCGCAAGTTGTCGCACCATCTTGTCAGGGACCGTCCTACACTGCGTTTGTCTGTACGAGGTTAACACTCCTTAATGGTTGTCAATTCAACGTGCTAAGTGGCAATCACTTCAGGGTGCTGATCTTTACGGCTATGTCAGTTATGCTGGTTCTACTATGGATGTCTTCGTTACGGATGAAATCTTGAAGATGTAGCAGTATCAGCCATTGTCTCTCATTTTGACGGATGTAAGTCACATTTCTTCATGTGGCGCATAAGTATATCTTTGATCCGCAGTAATAAGCAGCCACTTTGTTTTATACTATCTTATAATTTATACTAGACTGTAATATTTGTAATCATAAACCTTTTATGATGCCATAAAGGCGAAACCGGTCAGCTATCGAAATAATTTTTTTTAACATCATATATGTTTGAAACTAATTGCTTATCATATCTGAATGTATTGCAGTTTCAATAACATTGCAAACATACATGTCAATTAATAACATCCTCTTTTAAAGTCGGTTAAATAAAACAAATTCGGTTAAAGGTAAAGTTAATATATTCTTAATAATTTCCTGCGATAAATGTCTTCCTTTATTGCACGTGATGCCCCGGTTTGGTTAGAGAAAGAGCCTTTAGGAAACGAATAACCAAACAAACCGTCTAAGTCGCCAATTTAAAACCCTCCAGACTAGTAATGATCTGCAATATTTCTGGGAAGAAGCTAGCCCGTTTTCTAAACGGCTATACGTATTTTTATTCATTTACTGCAACTGTTTATATTGGGTTAAACATCTATTAATGATGCTCCGATAGCCTAGTGGGAAATTACCCTGCCTTCGTAGATAAGGGTTGCGGGTTCCAATAGAGACAAACATTTGTGCTATGTATATGTATATTTGTACTCATTTCATATATACGTAGTTAATTGTATTCCTGTGCAATCGCCAAGACACAGGGAATCCTCTTTTGGGGAAGGGCAATGTATGTGATCGTTCAAGAATATACATCACCGTACTTATTTAACGACCTGCAAAAGTCCACTACAGGGTAGAGGTATCTCCCTTAAGGATTATAAAAATCTTGCTAATTTCAATATAACAATACTGTATTTGAACCTAACTCTAATATGCTAACTCTTATTTCACCTTTCTCGCTCAATACGTTTGACATACTATTTTAACTCGATTACACTCCAGTCCATTTCCTTTATTTAGCTCGAGACCATTCTCCGCTAGCGTGTATTTTACTAAGCAAAAACCAAGATTGCCAGCTGCCACACTTGAGAAATTGATAAGCGGCCAATTACTCGTACAGGTCTGAAATTGCATCGCTTACCTGATTAACACGAATATATCACAGTATTTTTGGATCGCGTGCTTAAAGCTGCGCAGTTTTTAAAGTTGGATTAATGAAGAATATATCAATACTCTTACAAGAAATCGTATCAGTACACTGATGATATAAATGTAAATAAATATCTTTTTGCATATTCCCAATACAATAAATTGACAGAGATCTCGACATTTAAGTCGAAAGGACTTCACCTTGCACCGAAGACTTTTTGGCACAATGTCACAGGCAGTGAACCTATCGCCGTCTTAGTGTCGAAGCCAACGGTCGACCATGTGGGCAAATTGCTCGAAGACGACAGAGACAAGAGTAGTAGTCGGATTCCTAATCGTGCGTGTATGAAGAAAATTGCGAATTACATTGGTCGACATACTAAGCGATTTGTTGTTTCTGACTACCGTTAAGATAATTTGCCTGATAGTAAAGTGCTTCTTCTTTTGTATATTATAAGTATAAGTTTCTTTACTTACTACACAGCTTGAAATAATTCCATAGCATGATCTAGAACTGTCCCGTAAGAGGGATTTGCCGTAATCGCAAGCGTGGCAAGCGAATTTTCAATCGCAGTAGACACCGCTAGACAGCTATTGAATGTTTTAAAAATTTATTAAAAGTTCACCTATAAAAGAACAAGGAATATTAATTCTTACTGAAAATTGCGTAAGTAATCTATAATGAGTAATTACGCCTGCATGTCTGTTGATGACCCGATAGCCGAGTTGGTAGTGCCCTCCCTGCCTTTGAAGTAGACGATTGCGGGTTCGAATCTCGGTAGCGGCAAACATTTGTGTAATGAATATGAATGTTTCTATTCAGTCTTGGACTTGTATAAACATTTATCTATATAATTATAAAATATACATGTATGTTTAAACATATATTGTACCCTTAGCTTGACCTTTAAGAAGGCAATAATCTCACCACCTGTTACGTTCTCCCAAATACGTTTCAGGAAAAGTGAAGCGAAAACCCTAAAGTCTAGATCTCTGTCCATCCCATCATTGTAAAATGCGTGAAGATAGAAATAATGTGTGTTGACTATATATTTAGATGTGAAAAAAACTGGATGTACATTTTTAATAAGCACTCTGGAACATTCATTCACCACTTTCAAAGAAAAAGTAATTGGGTCGGTTACACGCAACGTACCTCACTCAACATAGCTCGCATTTAGATGCAGTTGATAATTTTCATAAGCGGAAAAAAGTGTTTAAGAAAATTTCATCATAATTATTCGGAGGGAGGGTTTTCCATAATCGGCACGCTTGGCAAGCAGATTGGTCATCATAGTACCAGACACCTCGCACCCTAGACGCTACTGCTCGTCACTGGTCTGCTGAACTTTGGGCTAGTATTTTTCAAAATTACGCATCTACCGATAGCCAAATTTATTTTCAAGGTATTTTCCTTAGACACCTATTACGATACGGAAGAAAGAGGGTTGTATATTCTTATGTCGTTACTATTAAATTATATATACTTTACACACAAACAATAATATTTTTTTACATAACTGCTATTTCTCACTAAATTACCGTAAAAACAGATAAATTCAACAAGTAATACTTTAAGAATTTACGCCTAAAGTTTATTTTTCAGCAGCCATTTTTATACGCGGAGACCTGACGGGTAGCCGCCGCGAGTGCAAGGTGAGATGATGATAGGCTTGCTCTTATTAACTCGTCTGCGGCATGTCGGCAGAGCTGCGGTAAAGCTTGCGTATCCGCGATCTGACGCTTACATAATAACTATTTTAATGGCACAAGAGCATTCTAAGTGTTCAATCTTTGGGGGAGGCATGGCTCAGCAGTGGACTTTTGGTGGGATTTTGTGATGATGTAATTTATGTGACGTAATTGTAATTGTTGAAGTAATTATTTAACATAAAATATTCAATAGAAATAAAGAGTGAAGTTTGATAATTACAAAATATTGTGTTATTAATATATTTTATTTTATAAATATATTATTTTTTTACCTTTACGCATATTCATCCATACCTCAAATATAAATGTTCAAATTCATCATACAAACGTTTGCCCTTAGCGGGAATGTAACTCGCCATCCTTAGCTTCAGATGCACATCATTCGGATCACCTCAGCCGTCGGATATCAGATAACGCAATATTCAGCATATCAGTAAATATTTTAATAAGAAATTGAAACACCCAGCTCCCTTTTGTCATAAGTCACTTACTCAACACATTCAGACTGACTGAATTGAGTATGTTACCCTGATTTCTTACAGGTTTTGTTCGTCTCGCGTTCATTCACGGCGGTTGAGAATGTTTAATGACAAAAACTCAAGGGCCACGCGACAGCTGCCGTCAGCGGTTTGAATCAGTTAATTTATCAGGCAATCGCACAATACAGAAATGTTATTATCGTATGTATATACGTGTACTAGTGTTAAATAAGTTTTTGGCTATGGTAAGCTGTACTACAATGTTAGCTCTATTCAAGCCGTCATAATGTCAACCGACTAATGGTCTAGATGGTTATCCCAACCATCTAGAAAAAATATCAGAACAAAATAAGCACATCGGTGACGGGTAGTAGCGTCTAAGTATAAGATGTCTGGTACTGCCATCGCCAATCCGCTTGCAGAGTATGGCGATTACGTCATTCTAACAGGAGAGTACTATTTCAAGCAGGGGACTATTACAGGCAGTTACTTAAGTATATACATATGCTTCTTTTATTTAAACACGCTGTTATTAGCTTGCTTTGTACGTGTCTATAAAACAAAAGTTGTGGACGTGATTTTCATCCACTTTTAAACGAAGGATTGATTTGATAGAAACTTCGCACACTTACCAAGGACCGATGACAATACAATAATTTGAAAAATTTGTTAGAACAATCTGATAACATGTTTTCACATATGATGCTCTGAACGGTACTATCGGGACTATTTCCTGACTTGGCAATCGTAACTCAATATAATATGCGAGTTTAAAGCCATTTATGGTGTTACAGAGCAATGCGAGAGCTATCACGTAGACTTCAAAAAAAGTAACATTTCTCACAGTAATATTTTATTCGTAACGGCATTGCAAGTTACACGATATGATATTGAGTAATTCCTACAAGTATAAATAAATATTAATATTATTAATGTTATTTTTTTGTGCAATTTGATAAAATAATGCACTTTGACAGAAATTTAAGTACATAACGCGGTGCAGCATAAATTTATCTTCAAGCCATACCCAAAATAGGGGTAAACAGAGGTCTAGTCTAGACAATTAAGTCCCTTCAATCTTCCTACCACCGAAGACATTTTTCGAGGCAACGTGACAGGTGACTGCCGCCCGTTGCCGGCTTTATATCCAAGCCAACGATGTAATCGTACATAAGTTTATGAAAAAAAAAACCATTGGTACGTGCCGGCCAACGAGGCTAATTGCAACATGAATAATTCTAATGTCAATATCATACTAATATTATAAATGTGAAAAATAAGTCTATTTGGTGCAACGCCTACTCACTAAACGGATTTAAAAAATTCTTGCACCAATAGAAAGCGACATGATCCAGGCGAGTAACATAGGCTATGTTTTTGTATAAGAGATGCCTGCTAAAATTACCATAATGTGACCAAGGTATAGAGTGGTGTATAAAATTGTCTGTCTATATATTTGTGTATATGAAAGTTATCATTTGACGCACGCTGCTATTTTGTCATGTTTAAAAAAATTCAGCTACAATAAAGATCGCTTCGGCACGACATTCAACTACGTATAAAGGTAAAAACGAAGGCAAAATTTAAAATAATTTCACATAATTTCTAATGATAAGTGATTATATCTTAGATAGATAGTTCTTTACCGCGAAAGAAGTCGCCGGTAAAAGCTATTTATAAATAAAATTATGTGTTTACATTATAAAATTATAAAACGTGTCTCCGTTTACAGATAACTTGTATAAGATAAGGCAACCCTCATAAGTTGTCATACATATTCTTTACCTCAGCAATTTTTTTACCGGAATTAAGATTCAATTATGTAGCTCATCAGAAATTTGGATTAAAATAGTTCACAAAATGTACATTGAAGAGTGTAATCTTGATACCACTATGATTTAGATTCCTAGTAATTTAAATTATAACAAAAGTCACAGAAACTTTCTCAATCGATTAAAGTATGATGAACTGCAATATAGAGGATACATTTTCCCAATACAGAGGTATTGACAATTTAGTCCGTTCGAGCCTTATTTTACCAAATCTTATTTGAGAACAAAGGAAAGGTGGTGAGCATATCGCCATCTTCATGTCCAAGCCGATGATATAAATCGTATATAAGTTTTAGAAAACTCATTTCCTAGCACTCAACCATTCGGCTATTGCAACTTAAGACACAAGAATAAGTTACTGTAAATGGCGAGGTAAAGTGTAAATGTAATGCCGTGTGAATTAGTGTAAATATTTGATGTAAATGTGTACTTTCAACACAAGACTATCACAGATGTCCCAAATAATGTCAAATAAATGTTTATCTTCCGACAACGCTTCCGGGCTGTCTAAACTTCTGAGCCCATGAATTCAATCTGCGGTACAATAAACTTCTGCGTTTCGTATGGTGAGTGCAGGTAACCGGTGGCCCACACACCCCCTTCCCTCAATTCTGCGGGGGATTTGAGAAATTTTGTGAAAAACCCATTGGTGCTGATGGTCGCAATTGACTCAAAATTCCGACCACCCATCCACTCGGCTATCGTGCCTATTAATATTAAAGTAATTTTTTTTTTGTTTTATATTAAATGCCTTTGTTATTTCTCGAACACGTAGGTTTCCTTACTAATTTGTAATTTACTACTTAGCCCGTAGTATTTTCAGCACTTTAATTGTTACCAATTTTCCGCTGAACCTTTATATAAAATTGAAAGTACTTCTATACATAATACAACGACCTTCGTGGACGAGATCAAAGCAATTTATGTGACGCTATCCCCGTCTATTTTTATTAAATAAAGCTAATCGGTTTAAATTCTTATTAATGGAGGAAACAAAGCAAAGAATAGAGAAATATTTTTTTTCTCACAATTTCTTCATGACTGTTCGTTTCATTGTCTTCAAATAGCTTAATAAAGTCGGATATATAAGGATAAATTTACATGAAATATTTCCAAGGTATTCGGTGAAACGTCTGTTGAATAGGTCTAGACCTCTTGCTACTTCTGTAATAGGAAATGCGTGAGATTAAAAATGTGTGGCAGGTATCAGGATACATTTTTATCCAAGTACGAATTTTCTCTGCTCATACAGCGTAACATTTTACCGTGTGGTAACATTTTACAAACTGTTACATACATACATAGCGTACATGCCCGTGTGGTGTCGTAAAATGCCATCCTAGGAGGTGCTTTAAAACAGTTATAGCGGTACGGCATATACGGAAAAAACAAAAGTCAGTCTCACTCAGCCCTCTGGACTGAGAACTGCTTAATACTCTTTAAGATTTTCCCATAGTCATCTTTTACGACATCTACGGGACGAAAGTGTGTAGTATATTGTTAAGTTGAAACCACACAGTTAATATTTCTAAAAAGTTATAAATAGATGATTGATTTTTGATTTTAGATGACGGCCCGTTTGCTTACTTTGTAGTGACCCGGACTTTGAAGCTAAGGTTTGCGAGTTCGAGTCCCGCAAGAGGCAAACACTTGTGTGGTGAAAATGAATGTTTTTACTGGAATTATGGATATTTATATGTTTAAATAAATATTTGTCTATCTAAATGTCTACCTTGGTAAGAATATTCTACCTTTGCCTTGGATACTAACACGACGTTACGCTCTCCACCTGTTTCGTTGTCGCAAATAGGCTCCAGTGAAATTTGGTTTAAAAAGATTTAATTTTCTAGAACTTTGTCTACCCCAGTACTGAGAATATGTGTGAATATATTCGGAAAACAGATATTTTTAGCGTAGTACGAACTGACCGTTTGCAAAAGTTACCTGCATTAAACCGCAGAACCTAACCAATCTAAACTTACCTACCGTTCTCTGGTAAAGCGATAAATTATTTTAAAATATTTCGGAATAACGTAACCGTCGATAGTTGTTGTGAATATTCATTTATTATCAAATCAAAACAATGTACATCTATATTTAAGAATTTTAATGTATGATTACGAAACCTGGGTATTCCAGAAGAAGCGTAAAAGCAGGTTGAATGCAGTGGAGATGCGATATCTTCGTAAAATGTGCGGCCTTACCATGGCCGACCGAAAGCGAAAGCCATATTGCGAGATTCGCAATATGGCAGGTTTGAAAGATAACCTTGTCTCAAAAATGGAAAAGGGCGTGCTTCGATGGTTTGGGCACGTTGAGCGAATGAGTGAAGACCGAATGGTGAAGAAAATATATAGCGCGAAAGTTAATATTAAAAGGTGTCGAGGTAGACCGAGACTAACTTTCGAAGACCATGTGAGCAAATTGCTCGAAGAGTGGAGGGTACCTAGACGTGCATGTATGAAGAAGATGATGAATCTGAAACTTGGCGATCGTGACACTTGGCGATCTGTTCTCTCTGGCTATCCCGTCAGGGATTGTGCGTGAAGATAAATAATAAATAAATAAAATAATAATTAGTTTATTTACATAATTTAGGTTCGTTTTTATTACTTATTACACTTTTTTAATTATTAAGTGTTTATTGACGTAAGAATATACTTCCTCTTTCAGACGTCAGAGGAGACTAAAGTAAGTCTGGCAGATGATGGATCTACTAATCAAAACTTGAACCCATATTTTAAATTACAGAAACATACTTTACATTTATATTTACACTTTATATTTATATTTAAAGACTACAATAATCAATCCTTCAGCCTCATGGAATAATATCAACAACGCCAAATTCATTCACAGAAATTCGCTGTTCTTTCAGAGAACTCGTACATTTAGTTTCCTTGGGTTGCTTGGAAGAGATTGCCATATAGCAATAAGGCTGCCCTTTGTTATCCTTTAGTAGTTTGTTTATGTCTTTGTGTAACTTGGTGACTATAAAGAGTATTGTATTCCTTGTAAAACAGTTAAAAGCATTCAGATTATAATTCCTTGAGTTTCCGCCCGCGGTTTCCCCGCGCGAGGTTTTATGATAAACAAGTAGCATATGTCTTTCTTGCCTATGCCTAGGGAATGCTTCAAACTATTGAAACCATTCCAATAGCTCATTAACAAAAAAACATTAATCATTAAATCTAAATATAAGAGTATGTTGTAAATCTGAAACCACAGAATCTTTTCATTAAATCTAATCTCGTGTTAATACTCGCAAAAGTAAACAATATTGAAAGGAAAAATATACATGTCAAAGTAAAGGAAATGATTATACTACGTTTTGTCGAAAAAAAACCAGAATTATGTTGAATAATGTATGCGCTGAGGCAATATCCGAATTTCAATGTCGAAAAAAACTCATTGGCTTACAATATTTTAAGCAATCGAATGGTTAGCCGTATGGTGTCGGCATAACTTAAGAATTTAATACTCCCTTTTCTTCCCTTACGTGTCATAAATGGCTAATTAGGGAAAAGTCTATCCGGAGTTGTTGCGTAAGTTATTAATACACGAAGTACAATTAGAAGGATTTCAAGTTTACTCCAAGTACAAGTACAATAGTTCTATTCATTGAGTTGTAACTTTGTATAATCTTGTTCCGTTATTGTTCATCATCATCATAACACCGTATCAAAAAAGCTGATAATAGGCCTCCCCCAAAATTTTTACATAGAACAGTCCTACGCCATCGGCATTCATCGACTCCTCGCAATATTGTGCAGGTCATCGATGCATCTTATCCTACACTGCGTTTGCCTGAACGAAGCTGCCACTCGATAACCTTTATACCCATAATTAATTATACATAATAAGATTTCTTGTATATTTTATGATTTCTCGAAACATAGATAGATATAAATATTCCTTGAAACTAAACTAACTAGAAAATAATTAAACATACATACATAACGGCCTGGAAAAAACCACTGCAAGTCTTTGGTATCTTCCATAAGCAGGATTAGCCACAATCGCACCCTTGACTATCGCAATCTATGGTGCGTTGGGCCTGATTGTAGTAATCGCCAATCCAATATTGGCTATTGTAGTACCAGACCCAAAGCACCATAGACGCTGCTGCCCGTCTTCTGGTATTCTTGATTTTGATTTGGTATATTACGATATAGTTATTCCTCCATCTAACATATAACCCTTACTTCCCGACCAAAATTCAGCTTATTGGTGGCTGACAGCAGCGTATTAAGTACACAGTGGTACTGCGATTGCCAATTCACTTGCCAACAGCAGCGATTATAACAAACACTCCATAATATAATAATATTTATTACTTATGTATAAATAAACCTGTACTTATGTTCAAACAAGAATAATATTATGTTTTGATATATTGAGCGATGTGGAACAAAACGCGCCCCACAATCAGTGACATATATAATTTCGGCACAACACTTTATACGGAGAATAAATCATCTGAAAAATAACAAGTAGTAAACAAGAGCTATGATAAAGAAAATAAGTAAATATCTTAGTCACAATAGCCTATTGGTTGGATCATCGGAATCCGAGTTAAGAGACCCGAGTTCGATCCCCAGTTTATAGGCTCGTACCAATGGGTTTTTCAAAAACAAACGATACAATTCGTACATAAGAATTATATCGTTGGCTTGAACATTAAGACGGCAACGAGCTCACCACCTGTCACGTACTGTATTAAACAGATTAAATTATGCTGTTTTAAATAGATACTATTATAGTTACACAACTGCTGTTACACAAAACTACAAACCTAAATTGGGCTACGTCACTGGATCCCTAATTAAGAGAAAACAGTTATCTTCATGACAGAAATGAGACGCATGTAAGGGACGACAGTACTCGTGCTCGTTAGTAGTGCCGGGGATCATGTTCTAGAACTTTAAATTGTTAAATAGTAGGTAGTAGTTGACTTGATTCATTGGCTAATTATTGTAAAAATTTAAAGTACGTTAAAGAGTCAGTTCCTTGAAACTAGAAAATAATTAAACAACTAACTAGAAAATAATTAAACAACTAACTAGAAAATAATTAAACAACTAACTAGAAAATAATTAAACAACTAACTAGAAAATAATTAAACAACTAACTAGAAAATAATTAAACAACTAACTAGAAAATAATTAAACAACTAACTAGAAAATAATTAAACAACTAACTAGAAAATAATTAAACAACTAACTAGAAAATAATTAAACAACTAACTAGAAAATAATTAAACAACTAACTAGAAAATAATTAAACAACTAACTAGAAAATAATTAAACAACTAACTAGAAAATAATTAAACAACTAACTAGAAAATAATTAAACAACTAACTAGAAAATAATTAAACAACTAACTAGAAAATAATTAAACAACTAACTAGAAAATAATTAAACAACTAACTAGAAAATAATTAAACAACTAACTAGAAAATAATTAAACAACTAACTAGAAAATAATTAAACAACTAACTAGAAAATAATTAAACAACTAACTAGAAAATAATTAAACAACTAACTAGAAAATAATTAAACAACTAACTAGAAAATAATTAAACAACTAACTAGAAAATAATTAAACAACTAACTAGAAAATAATTAAACAACTAACTAGAAAATAATTAAACAACTAACTAGAAAATAATTAAACAACTAACTAGAAAATAATTAAACAACTAACTAGAAAATAATTAAACAACTAACTAGAAAATAATTAAACAACTAACTAGAAAATAATTAAACAACTAACTAGAAAATAATTAAACAACTAACTAGAAAATAATTAAACAACTAACTAGAAAATAATTAAACAACTAACTAGAAAATAATTAAACAACTAACTAGAAAATAATTAAACAACTAACTAGAAAATAATTAAACAACTAACTAGAAAATAATTAAACAACTAACTAGAAAATAATTAAACAACTAACTAGAAAATAATTAAACAACTAACTAGAAAATAATTAAACAACTAACTAGAAAATAATTAAACAACTAACTAGAAAATAATTAAACAACTAACTAGAAAATAATTAAACAACTAACTAGAAAATAATTAAACAACTAACTAGAAAATAATTAAACAACTAACTAGAAAATAATTAAACAACTAACTAGAAAATAATTAAACAACTAACTAGAAAATAATTAAACAACTAACTAGAAAATAATTAAACAACTAACTAGAAAATAATTAAACAACTAACTAGAAAATAATTAAACAACTAACTAGAAAATAATTAAACAACTAACTAGAAAATAATTAAACAACTAACTAGAAAATAATTAAACAACTAACTAGAAAATAATTAAACAACTAACTAGAAAATAATTAAACAACTAACTAGAAAATAATTAAACAACTAACTAGAAAATAATTAAACAACTAACTAGAAAATAATTAAACAACTAACTAGAAAATAATTAAACAACTAACTAGAAAATAATTAAACAACTAACTAGAAAATAATTAAACAACTAACTAGAAAATAATTAAACAACTAACTAGAAAATAATTAAACAACTAACTAGAAAATAATTAAACAACTAACTAGAAAATAATTAAACAACTAACTAGAAAATAATTAAACAACTAACTAGAAAATAATTAAACAACTAACTAGAAAATAATTAAACAAACATATATAACGGCCTGGAAAAAACCACTGCAAGTCTTTGGTATCTTCCATAAGCAGGATTAGCCACAATCGCACCCTTGGCTATCGTAATCTATGGTGCGTTGGGCCTGATTGTAGTAATCGCCAATCCACTATTGGCTATTGTTGTACCAGACCCAACGCACCATAGACGCTGCTGCCCGTCTCCTGGTATTCTTGATTTTGATTTGGTGTATTACGATATAGTTATTCCTCCATCTAACATATAACCCTTACTTCCCGATCAAAATTCAGCTTATTGGTGGCTGACAGCAGCGTATTATGTACAAAGTGGTACTGCGATTGCCAATTCACTTGCCAACCGCAGCGATTATAACAAACCCTCCATTATATATTATTATTTTGTAGTTATGTATAAATAAACCTGTACTTATGTTCAAACAAGAATAATATTATGTTTTGATATATTGAGCGATGTGGAACAAAACGCGCCCCACAATCAGTGACATATATAATTTCGGCACAACACTTTATACGGAGAATAAATCATCTGAAAAATAACAAGTAGTAAACAAGAGCTATGATAAAGAAAATAAGTAAATATCTTAGTCACAATAGCCTATTGGTTGGATCATCGGAATCCGAGTTAAGAGACCCGAGTTCAATCCCCAGATGGCAGGCACTTGCCAGTGGGTTTTTTCAAAAACAAACGATACAATTCGTACATAAGAATTATATCGTTGGCTTGAACATTAAGACGGCAACGAGCTCACCACCTGTCACGTACTGTATTAAACAGATTAAATTATGCTGTTTTAAATAGATTCTATTATAGTTACACAACTGCTATTACACAAAACTACAAACCTAAATTGGGCTACGTCACTGGATCCCTAATTAAGAGAAAACAGTTATCTTCATGACAGAAATGAGACGCAAGTAAGGGACGACAGTATTCGTGCTCGTTAGTAGTGCCGGGGATCATGTTCTAGAACTTTAACTAAATTGTTAAATAGTAGGTAGTAGTTGACTTGATTCATTGCCTAATTATTGTAAAAATTTAAAGTAGGTTAAAGAGTCAGTTTGTTGAAGAAATTTGGTATTGTTTACACCAATAAAACTGCTGGTTTTTATATTCATATCTTGTATGAACAGTTGATTGTTACATCATGGAATATCTTATCTAACAATTACCAATTAAAAAAGACGTTACCTTTAAATTACTAAGCTATACTCCACCATTCAAAAACTTTAAATGGCATTTTTAACCTGGTCTGGTGACAATCTAGTATTATCTTATATTATTTTATGTTTTTGGCATGGGGAGAGTTGCAAAGTTATTTTGTGTAATGATAGTCGTGCAGTGTTAAGCAGTGTAAAGCATTTTATGTAGATAAGTAGTATTATCTCTCTATCTCTTCTCTCTTTACAGACTAGCAAGAGGCCACTGCTGAACATAGGCCTCCCCCAAAGCAAACGGTGCACAGCTACCTGGATCCATCGACTTCCCGCACCATTTTGCAAGTTGTCACTCCATCTCGAGGGGTTCGTCCAAATCAAGTTTTTCAGTAAAAGAAAGAAAACGTACACGACAGTAATTAATTTCAAAGTGTATCGAAGTGCTATTGCTATTTAACTTTTATTGAGTATATCCAATATATCCATCGTTTTAGTATGCTTATACTTGTTACTTATCTTCACGCATAATCTCTGATGGGTTAGCCAGATAGAACAGATCGCCAAATGTCACTATCTTTACATACCTCTTTCGCTTCATTTAGATTCATTATCCTCTTCATACAAATATGTTTATTATTTATGTTTATTATTTATTTATTATTTTGATTATTATATCTTCACGTATAATCCCTCATAAATGTCTGACGGGATAGGCCGACGAAACAGATCGCCAAGATTTATGATCCTTATGAACGTGTGAATATGTAAGAAGCGAAAGAGCTATGCTTTCGCTCCTTCATCGCATCACCGTGTACATTCATTCGGTAGTAGCCACGATTGCCGATTTCGATCCCCATGTGGCAGACTCGTATTAACGGATTTTTTCAAAACATCACGATAAAAGTCACGATAGCCGAGTGGTAGGGTGGTCGGGATTTTGAGTCAAGAGACCCGAGTTCGATCCCCAGTTTATAGGCTCGTACCAATGGGTTTTTCAAAAACTTATGTACAAATTTTATCGTTGGCTAGGACATAAAGAGGGCGACTAGCTCGACACCTGTCACGTTGTCCCGAAAATATCTTCGGTGGAAGGTGGGTGGAGGGGACTTAATTGTCTAGACTAGACCTCTGTCTACCCCTTTATAGGGAATTGCGTGAATATTTATTTATTTATTATTTATTTTTCAAAACATATGTACGATTTCGTTTACCGGCAGATGACCCAGTAGAACTTCTTAACCCAGAGTAGGGATTAAGCCACGCCCTATTTCGGCATTGGGCGAATCCTACACATAATAATATTGAACTGTTACAATAGTTATTTCTCCCAAATAGTTAAAAAAATATCTTTACGCCAGTCCCAAAAAGAGGTCAGGACAATTAAGTCATTACGACCCACCTCCCACTGACGACATTTTTGAACAACAATTAGGAACAACGTGACAGGTGGTGAGCCCATCGCCGTCTTTATGTCCAAGCCAACGATATTATTCGTACATAAATTTATTTATTAGTACGAGCCTGTCACCTGGGGATCGAACTCGGGTGTCTTGACTCGAAATTCCAACTTATAAATCACATTAAATTTTCATTCATTTTAGCTAATCCGTACGCTCAACTATATAAGAAATCTTAAATTTAAATGAGTTTCACAAGGCTTTAAAAAGTTACCGGTAGGCATACGTTTACTTTCTCAAACTGTACCAGTAGAACAGCTCCAAACTGTAATGGATTGCGAAAGCCGATGGAAAGCATATTGAGTTACCTGAAAAATAATTGATTGTAAATGTTTGCTCGGAAAACCGTTTCAACATGCCAAGCGTTACGGTTGCGTATAAAATATTAATTAATTACGAATATAAATCTAAGATAACTACTGCCTTATCTGAACTTCGCCATGTCACCATCATAACAGACTGTAAAGTTGACTGCTGGACACATGCCTTTTCTGTATCTCCTTATAGGTATAGGTACTTATAGGTCTATAATTAACCTAAACTAGGTCTAGGCTAGGCTATGCTAGATTAACTAAACCAAAATCTAGTAATTGTACACCAAAGTTATATGATATAAATTAATTAATATTAGCGCAGAATAAATAATATTAGCGCAAAAAAAAAGTGTTTTACTATATTGACCCGATCGGGAATGGAACCTTGGATCTCAGAGCTAGCAACATCTTGAAAGCCGGGGAATGGCGTTAAGAAGTAGAGATTATCGCGAAATATGATAGTAACCATTACTTTGTTTTGCTATACCTTTAGCCGTCGTTGACGATTCTTATGGGACGCAATGCAATGGTAAATTATTATGTCGTTGACGTGGGCTCTGCTTGTCCGATGAGACGTAAATTAAAGCTCGTATAAAAGTATTTGTATACACTCAACGTGATAGTCGGTGAGCATATCATCTCCGTAGATTAAATGCCAAAATACAGAATGAAAGTTTCAGATATGTCTTAAAACCTTTGCAAATAACATTTATGATCGTTACTATTTTACACAATCGGCTCGTGGGTTTTGGTGTGGTAAAATATGTTTTACTGCACAATGGAATCACACTACACAATGGTGTTAATGCAAATCTATTTGTATAAGACGAGTTTATGAGGTAACATACATAAATAAATAAACATATACTAATCTGAAAATATCCCTTTTTGGCGTGGGTTAAAAGTGGACCACATGTTTATATAGTGATGCTGTACACATGGTTAAATAATTTAGAGTGAATTATACTAATTTGAAACATTTTTATGCAGTATTATTTACTATAAAACGTTGCAAATGTTGCAATTTAAAATGTCACTTAATATGTGAAAAGATGAACGCCTCACGAAAGAAAATTTTATTTAATTTTATGAATGTGTGAGCGTTTAATTAGAAGGGCCATAAAACAAAGAAGAAGAAGTGTGAACATGATTTAATATTTGTCATAGAAAAATACTAAATAAGTAATAAAAAGAAAAGTAATTTGTCTAGTCAACGAATGTGTCCCGCTGAAGATATTATACAAGCCTCTACTGGACGCATTTTAGCATTCAATAGTTACTAGGGAACGATGATGGGAGTCGACAATTATAGAATTGTGTTCGACAACGTCCATACCACGTTGAACACACCGGTTCTCGTCCGATCACCGAAGTTAAGCAACGTCGGGCGCGGTCAGTACTTGAATGGATGACCGCCTGGGAACACCGCGTGAAGTTGGCTTTTTGCTGCATCCTTTTATGTTATCCTTTTATGTTTAAAGGCTGAGCCTGACATAATATAGAAAATAGAAAATTTTAAAGTAAAAAAAAAGGACATCAGTCTATGTCAGTGAACTACTCAGTCCTGGTGCAGAAATTCTACAAGACTCAACACGACACATTTTACACACGATAATGACAACACGCTGAACTTTCATATGAATCTTATTTTTTTAACTCAAACACCTTCTCTATTCAATTTAATTTTCTTTATTAAAATAAAACAACAATTATTATCACATTTCACTTGTCACTGATTATTCTAAATCTATTAAAGAGTTAATAAATTACATTTATTTGAAATTATTAAATGAATATATTAATGACAGTAACCTCTGGGAACGAGATTATCGCTCCCAAGCTATTTCTATACAATATCACATCACATTTGTATCACACACTAATTACAAAAAAAAGATTGACCAAATGAGGATAGCTACGGAGTTTCTTTTGCCTGTTTCTTCTCCGTTGGAGGAACCTCATTACGAAACGGTGGTAGATTAAAAATGACTATCGATAAACGAATGTACAGTCTTATGTCAATGAATAAATGATTTGATTTGATTTATCTGTATAGGTAGACATTGCCTGCAAAAATCTTCTCCCTTCGTCGTCTCGTACGACATTGACAAGAAAAGCTGTGTGGTATTATTCTTACTCCGAAACTCTCCTCGCTCCCATTCTCTCTCCTGCACCCGAACTCGCTCTCTCACCCACACCAGAACCCGCACCCGCAACCGCACCCATCCTGAAGTCACTCTCGTTTCCAGTACCGCTCCGTCCATGCGGACACGCCACCGCTCCTGCTCCCGTACCCTGCACCGCTCTTGCACTTGCTCCCGATTCCGCAATTGCTTCCGCTCCAACACCCGCATTCGCTCTCGCAACCGCACTCGCTTCTACATCCACTACCGCTCTCGCCCCGCACCCCCACTTGCCACCGCAGTCGCTCCCACATTTTCACCTGCAACCGCACTCGCTCCTGCACCTGAAATGACTACCGTACCTGTCTCATATCCTAATTTTCCTACTTCATGACTCTACATTGGGTGTCGTCTCTGCTAAGCGATCATCAGCCATGACATCTCAGGGCCAGAAACGTGACAGATCCCTACAATTCGTTTTATGTTTTGACATAACCTCCGCAAATATTACCACATTGCCAACACTGAAGTAGAAAAGAAAGAGGTCTTGGCGATTAAATAATTTCGAGCCATATTTCATAGTCGCCAATTTAGGATAATGTGACAGTCGGTGAGCATATCATCTCCGTAGATTAAATATCAAAATACAAAATGAAAGCTTCAGATATGTCTTAAAACCTTTGCAAATAACACTTATAATCTTTACTGATTTACACAGTCGGCTTGTGAGTTTGGTGTGGCAAAATATGTTTTACTGCATAATGGAATGAAACTGCATAATCCTATTGATATAAATCTATTTGCATTTGACGAGGTTAAGATGTAACAAACTTAAAAAAATAAGCATTTAACCAATCTGAGAATATCCTCCTTTTTCCTCCTTTCCTTTCCTTTGGAGTCGGTTTAAAGTGGAACATATGTTAATGTAATGATGCTGTACACAAGGTTAACTAATTTAGTGTGAATATACTAATTTGAAACATATTTAATGCGATATTATTTATTTCAAAACGTTACAAATATTATTGCAATTTAGAATGCCACTTAATATGTTAAAAGTTGAACGCCTCACGAAAAAACATTTTAGTTAACTTTATGAAAGTGTGATCATTTAATGAGAATAGCCATTAAACTAAGAAGAATTTTAGTCTCATCTAGCTGGACTCAAGCTACTTTACCTGTTAGATTTGGAGGTATCGGTATAAGAGAGGTTTCAAATATTGCGCTGCCGGCTTTCCTTGCCTCCGTACACAGTGTTCATGATTTGTCACGTAAAATTCTTAAGAATGTTTTGGACTTGACCTTTGCTACCGCGGCAAGAGAAGCATGGTTACGTCTCTGTCCCGGCGAGGATATTCCACTGGAACCTAACTCACAAAAACGGTGGGATATCCCGTTGGTTCAGAATGTGAAGAAATGCTTACCGAACAATTTTCACTGTGACAGAGACCGCGCCCGCTTTCTAGGTGATTCGGCAAAGGAATCCAGTTACTGGCTACATGCTTTACCATCAAGTAACCTTGGTACATTACTAGATAACGAAAGTTAACGTATAGCTGTAGGAATGCGATTGGGAGCATCGATTTGTCAACCACATCGATGTCCTTGTGGCAGCGACGTCGACGAGTTAGGCCTCCATGGACTTTCATGCCAAAAAAGTGCCGGCAGACTATCTCGTCACGGTTCCTTGAATGAAGTCATCCGAAGGGCTCTTGTTTCCATAAATATTTCATCGTAATGGTAAGAGACCCGACGGCTTGACTTTAGTCCCTTAGGAGAGAGGCAAAGCTCTTGTGTGGGACGCAACTTGCGTCGATACATTAGCGGCCTCTCATATCAAGGGTATTTCGATAAGGGCCGGGGCGGCATCAGAGGCAGCTGAATCGGGTAAATGGCGTAAATATGAGTCTTTGAAAGGAGACTATATATTTGTTCCATTTGCCGTAGAGACAATCGGTCCGTGGGGTCCCCGCGCGATGCAGTTTCTAAAGGAATTGTATCCGCGACTTATCGTTGCCGCTGGTGACAAGAGAGCTGGTTCTTTCCTCGCTCAACGGTTAAGTCTAGCCATTCACCGTGGAAATGCAGCCAGCGTTCTTGGTATATATATATATATATATATATATATATATATATATATATATATATATATATATATATATATATATATATATATATATATATATATATATATATATATATATATATATATATATATATATATATATATATATATATATATATATATATATATGTATATATATATATATGTATATATATATATATATATATATATATATATATATATATATATATATATATATATATATATATATATATATATATATATATATATATATATATATATATATATATATATATATATATATATATATATATATATATATATATATATATATATATATATATATATATATATATATATATATATATATATATATATATATATATATATATATATATATATATATATATATATATATATATATATATATATATATATATATATATATATATATATATATATATATATATATATATATATATATATATATATATATATATATATATATATATATATATATATATATATATATATATATATATATATATATATATATATGTATATATATATATATATGTATATATATATATATATATATATATATATATATATATATATATATGTATATATATATATTCTTGGTATTTCGAAAGTAAGCATTGCGGGTTCCAGTCCCTCTAGAAGTAAACATTTGTTTGATGTTTATTAACGCTCTGTACGTGAGTTATGGATATCATCGGTAGCGAATGACATTTCTTAGGTGTTTCTCTTAGTCGTCTTTACGATATCCACGACAAGGAAGCAGGTGGTACATTTGTATGCTGATACTAAATGCCAATAAAGCCATAAGTTGCCGAATTCTCGACTTTTAAGCTCGGGCGGCAAAATCTTATATGCACATTTATTTATATTTATCGTACTTTGGAACTGAAAGTCACGATAGCCGAGTGGTTGGGTGGTCGGAATTTCGAGTCAAGAGACCCGAGTTCGATCCCCAGTTGGCAGGCACTTACCAATGGGTTTTTCAAAAACTTACGTACGAATTATACCGTTGGCTTGGACATAAAGACGGCGACGGGCTCACCACCTGTCACACCATGTTTATATATATATATATATATATATTCTTGGTATTTCGAAAGTAAGCATTGCGGGTTCCAGTCCTCTAGAAGTAAACATTTGTTTGATGTTTATTAACGCTCTGTACGTGAGTTATGGATATCATCGGTAGCGAATGACATTTCTTAGGTGTTTCTCTTAGTCGTCTTTTACGATATCCACGACAAGGAAGCAGGTGGTACATTTGTATGCTGATACTAAATGCCAATAAAAGCCATAAGCTGCCGAATTCTCGACTTTTAAGCTCGGGCGGCAAAATCTTATATGCACATTTATTTATATTTATCGTACTTTGGAACTGAAAGTCACGATAGCCGAGTGGTTGGGTGGTCGGAATTTCGAGTCAAGAGACCCGAGTTCGATCCCCAGTTGGCAGGCACTTACCAATGGGTTTTTCAAAAACTTACGTACGAATTATACCGTTGGCTTGGACATAAAGACGGCGACGGGCTCACCACCTGTCACACCATGTTTATATATATATATACATATATATATATATATGTATATATATATATACATATATATATATATATATTCTTGGTATTTCGAAAGTAAGCATTGCGGGTTCCAGTCCTCTAGAAGTAAACATTTGTTTGATGTTTATTAACGCTCTGTACGTGAGTTATGGATATCATCGGTAGCGAATGACATTTCTTAGGTGTTTCTCTTAGTCGTCTTTTACGATATCCACGACAAGGAAGCAGGTGGTACATTTGTATGCTGATACTAAATGCCAATAAAAGCCATAAGCTGCCGAATTCTCGACTTTTAAGCTCGGGCGGCAAAATCTTATATGCACATTTATTTATATTTATCGTACTTTGGAACTGAAAGTCACGATAGCCGAGTGGTTGGGTGGTCGGAATTTCGAGTCAAGAGACCCGAGTTCGATCCCCAGTTGGCAGGCACTTACCAATGGGTTTTTCAAAAAACTTACGTACGAATTATACCGTTGGCTTGGACATAAAGACGGCGACGGGCTCACCACCTGTCACACCATGTTTATATATATATATATATATATATATATATGTATATATATATATATATATATATATATATATATATATATATATATATATATATATATATATATATATATATATATATATATATATATATATATATATATATATATATATATATATATATATATATAATCGCTCTCGAACCCGCACCCGCTCCCGTAATCGCTCTCGAACCCGCACCCGCTCCCGTAATCGCTCTCGAACCCGCACCCGCTCCCGTAATCGCTCTCGAACCCGCACCCGCTCCCGTAATCGCTCTCGAACCCGCACCCGCTCCCGTAATCGCTCTCGAACCCGCACCCGCTCCCGTAATCGCTCTCGAACCCGCACCCGCTCCCGTAATCGCTCTCGAACCCGCACCCGCTCCCGTAATCGCTCTCGAACCCGCACCCGCTCCCGTAATCGCTCTCGAACCCGCACCCGCTCCCGTAATCGCTCTCGAACCCGCACCCGCTCCCGTAATCGCTCTCGAACCCGCACCCGCTCCCGTAATCGCTCTCGAACCCGCACCCGCTCCCGTAATCGCTCTCGAACCCGCACCCGCTCCCGTAATCGCTCTCGAACCCGCACCCGCTCCCGTAATCGCTCTCGAACCCGCACCCGCTCCCGTAATCGCTCTCGAACCCGCACCCGCTCCCGTAATCGCTCTCGAACCCGCACCCGCTCCCGTAATCGCTCTCGAACCCGCACCCGCTCCCGTAATCGCTCTCGAACCCGCACCCGCTCCCGTAATCGCTCTCGAACCCGCACCCGCTCCCGTAATCGCTCTCGAACCCGCACCCGCTCCCGTAATCGCTCTCGAACCCGCACCCGCTCCCGTAATCGCTCTCGAACCCGCACCCGCTCCCGTAATCGCTCTCGAACCCGCACCCGCTCCCGTAATCGCTCTCGAACCCGCACCCGCTCCCGTAATCGCTCTCGAACCCGCACCCGCTCCCGTAATCGCTCTCGAACCCGCACCCGCTCCCGTAATCGCTCTCGAACCCGCACCCGCTCCCGTAATCGCTCTCGAACCCGCACCCGCTCCCGTAATCGCTCTCGAACCCGCACCCGCTCCCGTAATCGCTCTCGAACCCGCACCCGCTCCCGTAATCGCTCTCGAACCCGCACCCGCTCCCGTAATCGCTCTCGAACCCGCACCCGCTCCCGTAATCGCTCTCGAACCCGCACCCGCTCCCGTAATCGCTCTCGAACCCGCACCCGCTCCCGTAATCGCTCTCGAACCCGCACCCGCTCCCGTAATCGCTCTCGAACCCGCACCCGCTCCCGTAATCGCTCTCGAACCCGCACCCGCTCCCGTAATCGCTCTCGAACCCGCACCCGCTCCCGTAATCGCTCTCGAACCCGCACCCGCTCCCGTAATCGCTCTCGAACCCGCACCCGCTCCCGTAATCGCTCTCGAACCCGCACCCGCTCCCGTAATCGCTCTCGAACCCGCACCCGCTCCCGTAATCGCTCTCGAACCCGCACCCGCTCCCGTAATCGCTCTCGAACCCGCACCCGCTCCCGTAATCGCTCTCGAACCCGCACCCGCTCCCGTAATCGCTCTCGAACCCGCACCCGCTCCCGTAATCGCTCTCGAACCCGCACCCGCTCCCGTAATCGCTCTCGAACCCGCACCCGCTCCCGTAATCGCTCTCGAACCCGCACCCGCTCCCGTAATCGCTCTCGAACCCGCACCCGCTCCCGTAATCGCTCTCGAACCCGCACCCGCTCCCGTAATCGCTCTCGAACCCGCACCCGCTCCCGTAATCGCTCTCGAACCCGCACCCGCTCCCGTAATCGCTCTCGAACCCGCACCCGCTCCCGTAATCGCTCTCGAACCCGCACCCGCTCCCGTAATCGCTCTCGAACCCGCACCCGCTCCCGTAATCGCTCTCGAACCCGCACCCGCTCCCGTAATCGCTCTCGAACCCGCACCCGCTCCCGTAATCGCTCTCGAACCCGCACCCGCTCCCGTAATCGCTCTCGAACCCGCACCCGCTCCCGTAATCGCTCTCGAACCCGCACCCGCTCCCGTAATCGCTCTCGAACCCGCACCCGCTCCCGTAATCGCTCTCGAACCCGCACCCGCTCCCGTAATCGCTCTCGAACCCGCACCCGCTCCCGTAATCGCTCTCGAACCCGCACCCGCTCCCGTAATCGCTCTCGAACCCGCACCCGCTCCCGCACTCGCTCTCGAACCCGCACCCGCTCCCGTAATCGCTCTCGAACCCCCACTTGTCTAATAATAAATAATAAATAAATAAAAAAAGTATAAATATCTTCACGCAATTACCAATACAGGGGTAGACAGAGGTCTAGTCTAGACAATTAAGTCCCTTCGACCCACCTTGCACCGGAGATATTTTCGGGACAACGTGACAGGTGGTGAGCCCGTCGGCGCCTTTATGTCCTAGCCAACGATGTAATTCGTACATAAAATTTTACCGTACATAAAACCCATTGGTACGAGCCTGCCACCTGGGGATCGAACTCGGGTCTCTCGACTCGAAATTCGAGTAATTGAAGTCACGATAGCCGAGTGGTTGGGTGGTCGGAATTTTTAGTCAAGAGACCAGAGCTCGATCTCCATTGGCAGGCTCGTACCAAAGGGTTTTTCAAAATCTTATGTACGAATTATATAGCTTGGACATAAAGACGGCGACTGGCTCACCACCTGTCACGTTTTCCTGAAGATATCTTTGGTGGAAGTGGGTCAAAAGAACTTAATTGTCTAGACTTTTTTCATTTTCCAAATAAACAAAGTACTACATGTCAAGAAGAAATATCTAAAAATAAAATAAAGTGATGCGTTGTTTTATGAAAAAATATAATTATGCGATTACAAACTCATATAAAAAAAATATTATTATATTATAATAATAATATAATAATAATAATTTCTTTATTGGTACAACGAGGCCCACTTGTTAGTATACAAAAAAAAAGTTATAAACAAATTAATTAAGCGCTATGTTAGTTTACAAATTGAGCTTGACATTGAAAAATAAAACAAGATAACACAAAAACAATCACAATAATTATAATAATAAGCACATTTATTTATAAAGACATATTGATTCACCGAACAAGCACTTTTATAAAACGGTGAAGGATCGGTGAATCTAACTTTCAGCTAACATTTTCAGAATACTGTTAGAGCTAGAACGCAGTCTTGCTAGTAGTGATGATGTTTTCTTTCTTAAAATGGCATAGAAGTCATCTGTTCGCTCTTGAGCAAACATGCCAGAGGCTGAACAATACCGCGGCAAACCCAACAGTATCCTAAACCCGTTATTGTATTGCACTCTAAGGGTATCCATAGCCTTTTTTGTGTAGTTGATCCACAGGCTTCCCGTGTAGAAAGTTTGACAGTAAGCTTTGAATAGCGTTATTTTAGCTTCTTTACTACACCGAGAAAATCTGCGGGCCAACATGTTGCACCTTGTAGCCAAGGCTCTTCGCTCACGCTCCATGTCTACATGATCTTTAAGGTCCTCTGTAACATAGTGACCCAGATATTTAAACTGTGACACTCGCTTAAGTGCAGTCCCATTTAGTGCAATGTTAGGGTCATATTGTACTCGCTTTCCAGGAGCCTCAAAGATCAGGAATTCACTTTTGGATACGTTATAAACTAAACCATGCTTAGACGCGTATGCCTCACAGTATTTAAGTAACTCTCTGATTGAGCCAGCTGTGGGGCCCAGCAAAACCATGTCGTCAGCATAGCTCAGATTGTTAACGCAAATGCCGTCCATCCAGCAGCCGACTCGCTTCTTGCTGAGCTCCACTATCAGCTCATTTACATAGAGGTTGAAGAGCTTTGGCGAAGTCAACCCACCCTGCCTCACACCGCACTCCAAACTATATGGATCAGAGAGTCCTTTACCCCATCTAACTTGGGTAGACTGATTTGCACACCAAAATTTCATGATACTAAGCAACTCCAGCTTCACGCCCGCTTGTTCCATCTTTTCCCAGAGCACATCGTATGAGATCAAGTCAAAAGCTTTGGAAAGATCAAGGAAGCAAGCATAAACCGGAGTGTTTCGGCTAGTATAGTATTGGACTGTCTGCTTCAGGGCCAGTATCGCAACTTCTGTGGAAAGCTCAGGTCGAAACCCAAACTGTGCGTCATGAAAATTTTGTGTTTCCCTAAGCACCTTATCAAGCAGACTGTCCAACACCTTCGCAATTATGGTAGCAAGCGAAATGGGTCTATAGTTAGCTCGGTCTGCAATATCACCCGTCTTGTTTTTAACAATAGGGACCACTATAGTTCTCATCATGTCCATAGGTATGTACGAGTGACTTATGCAAAGCGAGTAAAACATAGATAATACCCTAGGTAGGTGCACGCCCGCGTATTTCAAATGCTCTATGCTGAGGCAGTCATGCCCAGGCGATTTTCCCCTGGTCATTTTATTAATTACTTCCGAAATTTGCTTTGCTGAAAAACGCAGAAGCTCCTTATCACAACACACCTCTGCACCAAATTCCCTCATCGAGGGTCCCACTGGTGAAGACACTCTGAAGTGATCCTTAAACAAGTTGGCAATTTCTTCTTGAGCAGAACAGCGTCCGATACTCTCTGGTAAACTAGGTTGTACATTTAATTTATTAGGCGCTTTCCAAAATTTGGAGAAATTTTTAGATGACCTGTGTGAGGCTATGATATCTATTTTAACTTGGTCTTGGTGATTTTGACACCACCTTAACCGACTTTTAAATATTTTTTGGCTCTCACACATTTCATCCCAAATTCTTCCCGACTTAGGCTTGTTATGTAACAACCAAGTTTGGTACTTTACTCGAGCTTCCAAGTAAGCACTTCTAACGTGTCTGTTCTACCCAACAACTTGATCTTTTTACGTCTACTCTGTAATCGATATGTGGCACTTGCCGCTCTAGAAAGGATATCAACTATGTCTTTATAAATATTCTCCACTTCCTGTATGTGTTTTTAATCGGCGCAATATTTTCCACCACAAGATATAAAAATGTCAGGAAAACTAACATTTCTAAATCTTTTATTACATTCATCGTGATACCTACTGATCTGTTCATCCGTTCTATGACCTCTCGTAATTTTATCGTCCACACACACATCTAGCGATATTTTGTTAACAATTAAACTGAGATTACATTCAATTATGAGCGGTAGGTGGTCAGACCAGTAGATATCATTACATACACTCACATCGGTTACAGTGCACCAGGCATACTGTGTTACTATGCAGTGGTCAAGCCAGCGAAGACTGCCATTTATGTCACTTTTATACGTAAATGTATTTGAATTTAGGCCTAGAATTTACGTATCCGCACTTAGCCATGACTGCTCAGAGCAAAGACTACACAGCTCATTCCTAAAAGGTTGATATGGATGAGAATTAAAGTCTCCTAACATGTAGATATATTCCACATCATTATTCTCAATTATAGAGTTCATTTCACCTAAACAATTTACAAATTCAACAACATTTTCATTTTTATCTGTTGGCATATATACACTAAAAATAATAACTTTTTGATTATTTTTAAGAACAGCTTTTATGGCACACATTCTATTAATTTCGGAATCTATGACTTCCACTGACTTACTTATATTTGCAGTTGGTAAATTGATCGTCGCGTACATAGATGTATGGGAATAAAAACAATTTACTGCAAAATTATGTTTGTTTCAATGTCAGTCGTTTGTAGATCATATTGATATAGTATTATAATACACGTTGATATTATTTACTGGACGTAAACACTTATTTGCAAGAATATACCTACATCGACTAAATATACTGAAATTATAGTAATAAATTAACATACATAGTTAAGTCATACGTTAGTAAATCGAGCGCACCATTTCTAGTTTTTGGTGATCAAAGAAATAATGTTAATTTTGAAACATATTTACTGTTTGACGAAAGTTTCCTAGGTATCATTCATTATTAATTTCAAAGAGTATATATAGTCACTAGTTAATTAATCACATAAAAATTAGTGTTAATAACACAATAATTTTTAACATAAAAATTAGGATCAGTGTTGCTAGCATCTGATTGGGCTGAGTTGAGAAAAACAATTCATTAACGCATCATGGACCCATTTAAATTTTGCATTTGTAAGTTACTTTTAACGAAGCTTAATATTTTTATAGAGTAAAACGTTACTGAAGGACTTAGCGAAGTAGGGATTTTAGCGATATCCTAAATCACATCATCATTTAATATTTATTAACGTCTCAATAAAACTTACAATTTTGGAGATGTTTTGTAGCAATAAATAGCTCGCGTATATATCATTTATAATTTTTATACTATGACTTACTTTTAACACATAACAAAAATTATTTACGCCATTCCCAATACAAGGATAGACGGAGATCTAGACAATTAAATCCGTCTCCCCGTCTTTATGTCCAAGCCAGCGATATGAATCGTACATAAAGTTTTGACAAAAACCTATTGGTACGAGCCTTGGGGATCGAACACGGGTGTCTTGACTCGAATTACAATCTTTGAGATTTTTTATGAAAGCCCGGTGTGTAACTAGTGTAGACTTCAAATTATCACATAATAGCCCAACCTTTTTGAGGCAACAAAAACTCATAATAGGACTGAATTATACAAATAAAAAATAACTAATTTTGGTATAGCATATTTTTATATTAGCATATTTGAGCGCGCATTCAAAAGATGTTCGTCACTTAAAGTAAATTCGTTAGTCGATATTTTTTACCTGTATTTTTCTTATTATTATTCTTTGTAGTTGCTAAATAATGCATTATTTTATATTATATTTTATATTATTATATTTTATATGCTATTAAGTTATGTTATCTATGACAGCTAATGTCAAAGATAGTAGAAATAGACTTATCCTATAACGTAGTGTTGTATACTCTTTGAATAGTCCCTCTTCTTTACTTTATAAAATACGTATGTAGTTGCAATAAAATTGTAAATTGTTATTTTTGATTATATAGGAAGTGATTTCGAGTATTGTATTATTATTATATATGCCATTGAATGATAATAATAATAAGAGGAATGTTTTAGTGATTTAGTGAAATGAAACCCATAAGCGAGCGACCGTGATTTTGATTCAGGGTTGTATAAATTTATACTTCGCAACAATAATTATAAAAATCCTAAGTTTTAAAAGGGCTAGAGAGTGAATACGCTACTCTTATCGTCGACTTTGATAACAATTGGACACTCAATGTATTTATAAAAAATAAACTGAACTACGAGATAATTTTCACGTGTTTGTTGTGTTGCGTTATGGCGGGATTTATTTTTATCTTGTTTGTGCAAACAAAAGAACGGCTACGGGTACTGGTAAGTCAAACTATATGTAGTAAGATAGTTTGTATTTTTCATATAAAGCGAAAAAAGTATATAAAAATATCTTCACGCAATTCCCAATACAGGGGTAGACACAGGTCTAGTCTAGACACTTAAGTCCATTCGACCCACCTTTCACCGAAGATATTTTTGGGACAACGTGACGGGTGGTGAGCCCGTCGCCGTCTGGAAAAAAATTATGCCTGGCTGAAAAGGTATGTTTTTATTCTATAATTTTTTCCCCTTATTAGACTTTTATACATGTGAAGTATTGGGGTAAATAAATAGGATATTTAAACGGTAAATAACAGTACACGAAGAATAAGTAACCTTTTTGAGGGTTTATTTAACGGTTTAGGTAGGTAGGCTTAGGTGTAGGTTTAACGGTAAGGTACCGAATAGTTTCGGACCTATCGGAGGTTCGTAGAAGAGAAAGAAGGGAAAGAAAAATTCTTCTGTGTTTTTTTTATAGAAAAGGGAGGCAAACGAGCAGGCGGCTCACGTGATGGTAAGTGATTACCGCCGCCCATTAACACCCGCAATACCAAAGGCATAGCAGATGCGTTGCCGGCCTTAGAGTGCCCTCCCACCAGAATTGGGGGAGGGGGGTGTATGGGCCTGTATGGAGGGTGTGTAAGGAGGGGGTGTGGTAACGGCGTAAGAATATTGCCACTCACTTTTTCCCGTGGACGTTGTAAGTGGCGACTAAGGGAAACAGGTCTTGAATGTCGTTATGGCAACCGATAGATGACGGAATAACTATCTCTAAAAATATCGGACCAAAATTATCAGACCGAAGATGGGCAGCGGCGTCTGAGGTGCGAGTGATCTGGTACTACGATCGCCAATCCACTTTCCAAGAATGGCGATTATGGCAAATCCTCCCTATGGGAGAGACTTACGTCCTGCAGTAAACTTTAACAGGCCGATGTGTATGTATGTATGTATTTCATCACTATTATTAGTTACATATTTTTAAAGTAATATCACTTATTTCTCAACATTAAGTTTTCGTCCCAACTTGGGACAAAGTAATCGGTTACATGTACATATAAACATCCATGACTCGAGTACAACCAATCATGTTTAAACAGATATTTCTCATAGCGAGAATCGAACTTGAAACACTTAGCTTAAATAAAAATATTTTCGGATTTTATTGCGTTTTTAATTAGTTTTGAACAAACTATTTTTACTTCCCCTTTCTCGAATGTCGTTTTTCGTACAAATTTTGATTGAATTGTGGTCGCGACACAACAGATAAAAGAAATCATTATATTGCAACACTTTGCTTTGAAGGCACGGTCACTACCAACTACGTTATCTAACCTAGGCGGTAGAGACCCTTTACAGAAAAACATTTTATGAATTTTGAAAAACTCCAAATGCTCAATACTTTATTGTACGTATGGGCGAGGCCAGTTCAACATAGGGTAGGTTGGGCGATCGAAATGTATGAGGACTTTTTCAATGTACGCTAACCCACTAAATGGTAGTGTAAACTATTGTGGAAGGGGAACTTATCACTCGACATCAAGTAACTTCTGGCCGATCGACATTCTTGAAACATTTAAATAGGATTAAAAAATCCAACACTCGAGTAAAACCTCTAAGCGGGATTCGTATTTGCAATCCTTAGCTTCGAAGACATTAACTCGGCTATCGAATAATAGTGTTTTATTAGTTCTAACTGGCTCCTTAAAATTATTTCATGACAGCGTATAAAACGCAGCACATAACAAATAGTTTGTTACAGCACAGCACATAAAAAAATGCTGTTTTCAACAAAAAAATAATAGTTTAAAAAAACTAAAAAGCACTCTTTTTATAGAAACTACAAAACCTAACTAAAAAATAGAACTAAATTTTAAGAGTATAATAAATATAAAATATCTTCACGTAATTCCCAATACAGGGGTAGACATAGGTCTAGTCTAGACAATTAAGTCCCTTCGACCCACCTTTCACTAAAGATATTTTCGGGACAACGTGACAGCTGGTGAGCCCGTCGCCGTCTTTGCGTCCAAGCCAACGATATAATACGTACATAAGTTTTTGAGAAACCCATTGGTATGAGCCTGCCACCTGGGGATCGAACTCGGGACTCTTGACTCGAAATTACGACCACCCAACCACTCGGCTATAGTGACTCTTAATAGTGTTGAAAAATAGTGTGAATAAAAAATTATTTTATTCAAAAAAAGCGTGGGGTGCTTTTTAAGATAATATCAAAATGATCATCACTCTACTCATATCTGTCAAGTTTTATCAAAATCATTCCGCAGTTTTGCAAGAAAGAGTAACAAACATCCTCACAAGCTTTCGCGCTTATAATATTTTCGTTTAACGTATTTATTTATCGGTAGAGATTCACGAATAATGAAAGCTGTTTTTATCGTGAACAGATTAGACGCACGAGAAGGCAAAGCGTCCCAGTGGTCCGATCCCTCCACCCTGGGCAACAGAGCTACCTTCCGGACCAACACCACCAGCTGTGCTGATATTGAATAAACTGAGGTAAATAATATTGATCTCTTGATTATTTTTGATATCATCCATGAAAGGATATAAGTCACGATAGCCGAGTTGTTGGGTGGTCGGAATTTCGAGTCGAGAGACCCGAGTTCGATCCCCAGGTGGCAGTACCAATGAGTTTTTCAAAAACTTTTGTACGAATTTCATCGTTGGCTTGGACATAAAGGCGGCGACGGGCTCACCACCTGTCACGTTGTCCCGAAAATATCTTCGGTGGAAAGTGGGTCGAAGGGACTTAATTGTCTAGACTTGACCTCTGTCTACCCTTGTATTGGGAATTGCGTGAAGATATTTTAATTTTTTTTTATCCATGAAAGGAACTTGTTTTAATACATTTTGTAAATGAGAACAGACTTACAAGTAATTAAATCATGTGATATATAAAAAAATGTCTTTACGGCAATCGCAATACTGGGGTAGACAATAATATACTCGTAGATGATTAAGCCCCTTCGACCCACCTTTCACCGAAGGCATTTGTTGAGATAACGTGACAGGTGCTGAGCCCGTTACGTTATCGTACGCCGTCTTTATGTCAAAGTCAACGACATATGAGTACGTATATAATGATATGATTATGAAATCGTACATATGTTTTTTGAAAAACCCAGTAGTATGAATCTACGTACGAATCGAAACTGGGTCTCTTGACTCGAATTCCTATCACGTAACCACTCGGCTATCGTAACTATCATATACATATATATCTTCATGCAATTTCCATGACCTGTGGTAGACAGAGGTCAAGTATAGACAAATAAGTCAATGCGAACCACCTTTCATAGAAGATAATTTGGGCTAGCCGAGTGGTTGGGTGGTCGGAATTTCGAGTCAAGAGATACGAGTTCGATCCTCAGATGGCTGGCTCGTTCCAATGGGTTTCTCAAAACCTATGTACGATTCATATCGTTGGCTTGGACATGAAGACGGCGACGGGCTCACCACCTGTCACGTATTCCCGAAAATATCTTCGGTGGAAGGTGGGTTGAAGGGACTTTGTGTTGAACGTTTGACTCGTTAATGGCGCCATCGGGGAAATGATTCGGTGGGCCGTTTATCCGAGAACTTGTACTCGTACACTTTAAACGGCTTATATTTTTAATATCATTGTTTTTTCTGTGACATCATAAGAACAATATGTTACAAAGCATCGTTGAATCTAATCCCAAATTGTATCTCTAACGTGTACGACTCTAACTGTCACCGAATGTCCATCGAGACGAATTGTAAGTGATTAATGCCGAATTTACGAGATCGGAGGTGAACAACATCGTGAGAAAATCCGTTTGTCGGAATGATAATAATAAGTAAAAAAGTCCGCTAATACGCACTGGCGCAACGTGGTAGATATTACATACTCTCGAATTTCTCTCAAAGGATATCGGAGAGAGCCTTTGTCCAGCTCCTGCCATTTAAGTTACAATTTTTTAATCAATTTCTTTATATTTAAATTAATACCATCACGAAAAACTATTACTATCACACCAAAACAGTAGCCACGATAGCCGTGTGGTTGGGTGGTCGGAATTTCGATTCAAGAGACCCGAGTTCGATTCCAAAGTGGCAGGGTCGTACCAATGAGTTTTTTTCAAATATGTACGAATTTTATCATTGGCTTGGACATAATTAAAGCGACGGGATCATTGACATTGTCATTGATATTGTCCCGCGAGTATCTTCGGTGGAAGGTGGGTTAAAGGGACTTAATTGTCTAGACTAGACCTCTGTCTACCCCTATATAGGGAATTGCCTGAAGATATTTATATTACATATTTATTTCACGATGGCCTAATGGCTGGGTGGTCGGAATTTCGAGTCGAGAGACCTGAGTTCGATCCCCAAATGGCTGGCTCGTACCAATGAGTTTTTCAAAAACTTATGTACGAAAATATCGTTGGCTTGGACATAAAGGCGGCGACGGGCTCACCACCTGTCACGTTGTCCCTAAAATATCTTCGGTGGAAGGTGGGTCGAAGGGACTTAATTGTCTGGACTAGACCTCTGTCTACCCCTATATTGGGAATTGCGTGAAGATATATATATATATATATATATATATATATATATATATATATATATATATATATATATATATATATATATTTATTTATTTTACACCAAAACAATAAAAAATACTTAATGTAAATGTTTTTAAAAAATGTTTAAAAATGTATATTGCAACTGCTCTATGTAATATATGAATGTTCCAAAAAAATATAATAAATATCTGCATAATTATATCTCATCTATTTTTTCTTTTTGTGAGATTAAAGTTCAATTAAATATTATTATTATCATAGAATGACATTTATGTCTTATATTGTCAACAACTCTTGTTACAATTTATTTTATAGTATACTTAGCAATTAATATTCTCTAAAAATATAAATCTCGCATCATAGTCTGAATACATAGCGAGTGATTCAACAATTCACCTCAACAACCGAACCTTCCCCGACCTCACGCATAAGCGATTCATCGGACTCGGAGCGAGGAGGTCGAGTGGCTGTGTTGTGTACAAATAGTAGTTTTCTGAAAAGATCTCGCGTACATCATCTCTGATATTCGAATACGCCGTAAAGAGCATCATTATTTTCTGAAATAAAATGTTGCATTATAATAATTATTGCAAAAATAATAATAGTAACATATATTCTTCCATAATCGCGGAAAGTTCACATAACAAAACGATTATTTAGTGATTGTTAATTGATAGTAATTAAAAAAAGTTTACCGTGTGGTAACGGAGTAAAGACATTCCCGTTCACACCACTCCCGTTCTTCCCGTGGGTGCCGTAAGAGTGAGCGATCGATTTATGTCAAATTCGATAACAAAGCGACGGCACAAGGGAGTGAGAATTAATTAAATTTGAAATACAGAATGGCGCATCATCAAATTTGTGTACAGAATAATATAATCGATCTTAAGGTCCCATTGTTCATCATCATAACTGCCTGTAAAATTCTACTGCATAGGCTTCGGAGAGTTTGCACTATCGCCATAGTGGATTGGCGATTGCAGTACTTGACAACTCGATGTTTAGAAGCTGCTATTCGTCACTGTCTGTTTGTAGTACCTTTCGAGATGGGTATTGCGCCATCTGTCGGTAGACAATTGCAGTTTCAAGACTCTTTTCCCTTAGTTGCCTCTTACTCTCGGCTCGACATTCATATTCATAAAACATCATTTCTAGCGGAATTCGAACCTGTATATTTTGACTATGGAGGCTTTGTGTATTTCCGACTCCGTCTATGCTGGAGTCGTCGTCGAGTATGTACTTTACGAAACGTTTTCTTTTGTTTTTTTTTTACGAAGTCTATTGTTTGCAATCTACTGCTGTTTTTAATTTTATTTAAAAATAATATTTTTTTTCCAGTCCTCAATAGAAGGAACCGTTACAATTAGCATGCTCACTTTGATGACGGCGATAGAAAACGTGGGAAGAGTTGTATCTTGCAGAGCAGTACAACCAACGACATCGCAGTCCACTAGAAAGGACGGCTGGAAATTGGAGATACCGCTCAAATAAATTGTTCCTTTTATATTGTTATATCTATGACCGACAATATACAGGATTGCTTTTGCATGATCAAACTATTGTAGCTCGGTTGGACAAATTTAACATTGTCATTTATAAAACGACGCATGATCGTGTCTTTTTTTACCATACTTATACAGACTTGTTGGTTCCTAGTCTGGTATTGTTTTTCGAATATGTATTATCAATATTATTTTCGGTTTCTTTTTGAGATTATTAAATAAATAATAAATCATATTTCTTTTGTGTGTCTGGTGTGACATGTTCATGTTGTGTATGGTGTTGTAAGGGGCAACTGAGAAAAAACGTTGACAGTCAGCCATCGCTACCGACAGATGCTGGAATTAACATTTTGAAAAAATACCAGGCTATAATAACCAAACCGGCCCGTGACATTATTATTAATAATATATTGCAATTTCCCAAACTGGGGTAGGCTGAGATCTAGACGAGGAAGCCCGATCGCCCCACTTTTTATCGAAGTATAAAAAATGCCTCTAGGCGGATTTGAGCCCTTAACCCATGATTCGAAAGCAGGTCTTATAGGGATCCGACATTTATTTGGATTGCAGTGTCCGTGCGAACTATTGTCCAGCAATTTTTTTACTCACCACGTAAGTATGTTTGCTTGCGATATAATTAAAAGATCACAATATTTCTACAGACTACAATATTTCTAAAGTCACGATAGCCGAGTGGTTGGCTGGTCGGAATTTCGAGTCGAGAGACCCGAGTTCGATCCCCAGGTGCTAGGCACGTACCAATGGGTTTTTCAAAAACTTATGTACGAATATCGTTGCTTTGGACATAAAGACGGCGACGGGCTCACCACCTGTCACGTTGTCCCGAAAATATCTTCGATGGAAGGTGGGTCGAAGAGACTTAATCGTCTAGACTAGATCTCTGTCTACCCCTGTACTGGGAATTGCGTGAAGATATTTTAATTTTTTTAACAATATTTCTAACTTGATGTATTTTGTTGGTTATTGAAATTTTCGTATCTTATTGCTTCAAACGAGTATATATTTATGTAAGTAATTTGCAGAAACTAAGTACAACAGGGAATTTTGGTATTTAAACGGTTTTTTACATTCGAAGTTTATCTCTGAAAAAAATTACGTGAAAAAAATGTAATTGCTTACTAGGTGTGTTCTTAGATCTAAACAAACCGCCTGCCTCAATATTAACCTAAGAACAGAGAAATAAAGCAATGAAAATATAACAAATGTACAGGAAGAACTCGCGTTTAAGTATAACTTGGTAGGGATTGAAGTCGTGCGATTTCTAATACTTCGTAACAAATCAATGTGCGTCAATACATTTCATTTAAAAATGTAATCTTATCGGTCGAATATAACGGCAGAAAGTAATTTTTTTTAATATATTCAAGCAACTTTCCATACTGGAGTAGGCAGTTGTCAAAACAATGTAGTCTTATAATCCCACTTTCCTACAGAAGCTTATTTGGATCTACGTGATATGTGGTTTCACATGATAATAGATATAAAAAAAACTATCTTCACATCATTCCCCAATACAGGGATAGACAGGGAACAGAGACAATTAAGTCCTTTCGATCCACCTTTCACGGAAGATATTTTGGGACAACGTGACAGGTGGTGAGCCCGTCGCTGTCTTTATGCCCAAGCCAACGATATAAATCGTTTATAAATTTTATAAAAAACTTATTGGTATGAGCCTGTCACATGGGGATCAAACTCGGGTTTCTTGACCCAAATTCTGATCACTCAACAACTCAACAACTTGGCTTGGGCAGCCAACGATATAAATCGTTCATACATTTTTGAAAAAACCTATTGGTACAAGCCTGCCACATGGGGATCAAACTCGGGTCTCTTGACTCAAATTCTGATCACTCAACAACTCAACAACTTGGCTTGGGCAGCCAACGATATAAATCGTATATAAATTTTTGAAAAAAACCTATTGGTACGAGCCTGCCACATGGGGATCAAATTCGGGTCTCTTAACTCAAATTCTGATCACTCAACAACCCGGCTATTCACTTCACGCAATTCCCAATACTGGGGTGGACAGAGGCCTAGTCTAGACAATTAGTAGTGGTTGGGCGATCGTAATTCGAGTCGAGAGACCCGAGTTCGATCCCCAGGTGGCAGGCTCGTACTAATGGGCTTTTTTAAAACCTATGTACGATTCATATCGATGGCTTGACATAAAGAAGGCGACGGGCTTACCACCTGTCACGTTGTACCAAAATATCTTCGGTAGAAGGTGGATCGAAGGGACTTAATTGTGTAAATATAGAACTAAACTCTCCGAAATTTCAAACCTTTCAAGTTTGCAAAATGTTAATGCAAAAAATGCAATAGAACTAAAATTAGATTTACACATTAGTTATTTTTCCTTTATTAAAAGGACATTATGGTGAAACCGGGCTCAGTCCAGCTGCTTGCTAATCAGTCTAGTGCTGCAGTTGTTCGGCCACCGATTCATTGGGAGACGGCTTAAGTCCGCCGCTGTTGTTAAATATCAAATGTAGGTAATTTAGTTTATTTATACAGTTAAATTTATGCAATAAAATGTACATAGACGACTTATCCCTAAAAATGTTCATTTCATATTTGATAAATATTTAAGTATTTTTGGTTCAATTGAAATTTTAATGAATTTTCACTGCAATTTAATAACTTAGTCCCTCCTCTCTACAACTGCTTGGCCGTTGCTACAAAGTTACACGTACTTTGGTCGTAAGGTATCGGCAAAATAATATAACATCTCCCTTCTTCCCGAGGGTTTCGTAAGAAGCGACTAAGAGATAAATTGAGCGGGACACTCCGATGAGGAACAAAACAGGTGCAAAGTGTATGATACTGCGATTGGAAACCGTCCGGTTTCCCTTGCTTACGTCCTGCAGAGGACTTTTACAGACCGTCAATTTGACAACAGCGGCGGTAATCACTTACCATCACGTGAGCCGCCAGCTCGTTTGCCTCACTTGGCTATAAAAAACCTGTCGCGTTGTTCCAAAAATGTCTTCAGTGTTAGGTGTTTGGTGATCCCACTTCCTCGTGTGGGCCGACGGTATGGTTACATGAAGACCTAAAAGCATGAATGGAAGAATACCATTGGCTCCTGGTATACCTGGTAGCCCCTCCGCTAGTTAAGGAAGGGGTAATGGCCACGTGTCCCGTCAAAGGGACACAGGTGAGAAGTGCGGGTTCCACAGGGATTCTCTGTGGAGGTGAAGTCCATGCTGACGGTGTAAGTGAAGGTATCGATGGGTGGTATCCCTAGAACCGGAACGACCATCCGATGTCTGTAAGCCAGCTTTGCGCTCCTATACTTCCCCGGTAATCCTAACGTCTGAATTTCTTTTAGAGTTGGACGTTCCCAAAAGTTCGAGCTCCATAGAGGGAGGGTAGTCAGGCAAATGAATTTTAAAAACAAAATAACAATGGAAAAACAATCTCACATACATACCCAAAATCCAATTCCAAGTGATAACTCGTTATTGCAAAAAGTGTCTGCTAATGACATAATAAAAAGAGGGGTCCCTAGTGCGATAGCGACCCCATCCAAGATGGGGTCACCATCCACTGGTGGATGCTAATCTGAGGATCGAACCCAGGACCCAAGAGCAACCAAAGTCCTAGAAGGCTATTGGCCAACCAATGATGTCAACCGAAGGTCCACCAGCCTTACCAAGGGAGAGGCAAGGGTGCACGGCACAGGGTGTCAACAGAGCCGTTGCAACCACCTCTAATACTCCGGAAGCTAAGGACGCTCATCAGCGTCCTCACGTCCGGATGATGCCTCCACCAGGCCGGTAGTCAGTCGGAAGGGCAAAGGCAAAGCGCCTGGAAAGACGCAGCGCCAGCCCCAAAACAATGTGCGGGCTAAAAAGAACAAGCCCAGCCAGAAACAAAGTAGAAAGGCTCGCCTAAGTGCTGGACTACCAGTCACTTCCTTCTCTACGGGTGTTACAGCCACGGGCCAGAATCCCAAGACTAGTTCTAGGGTGGAACCTAACGCTGGAACTACTGGGAAGCCTAAAACCGGATCTGGTGCTAACCAAGGTCCTGAAGAAGGCCGCACCGGTGGTGAAGGCTCGGGTTCACTGTTCAAGAGGGGAGTGGCTGCTAAGAGACCTGGGAAGAAGGAAAGGGTGGTGAAAAGGCAGAGGGGAAAGTAAAAAGGTGCGACTGGAGCATTCAGTTGGTGGGGTTCCAGTCACCTATTCTTCGGCTGTAAAGTTGAAGCTGAGCGTGGCAGTAACCTGCGCAAGTACGGGGCACCTCGCGAAGGAAGCAGCGGATAGGTTTATCCTAGCAGGGCACTCGCTGATAACCAGAGAGTCCTTGGTGGGGAAAGAACCCAGTGCGGTGAAACCGTAGTTTGGGGTTCAACCCGTCTATTTTGACGGGGCCTTGAAACTATGTCATGACAATAAGGAGTCACTTCAGTGGCTCCCTAATGCGATGTCGGGCTCGGACCTCATTCCTGGCGTCTTTGGTGAGAGTGAAAGAGACGTCATTGGTGGTGAGGCGACAGTCTGAGCTACCGAGAACGTTACGGTACGTTGCGGAATCCACATACTGGACGAACTCGGGGCCTGGAAGGACGCACGTGAAATTGTCCGTGTGCTCACCAACCAGAACATGCGGGTGGATATCCGCAAGTGGATGTTATTGAAAGACGTCAAACAGGACCGGGGGTGGTTTGTTGTCCTGGCCGTGCCAGAGGATCACATCCCGGATCTCTTGAAGGAAGGACGCCGCCTCTCGTGCATACTAGGGGCGGTGTATGGTAATTTCCTGGGTCGCGGCAAGTTCACCGAGACCCCACCAAGACATGAGACTGCAAACACCTCAGAGAAGGAGGATAGTGAGGTGACAGAGCGGGACGGGTAGAGAGCGTGCCAGGAACGTCCTCGGAACGGGGTCCCGCCGCCCGCCGGACGGAGGAGGACGTGGAGAATATGCTCCTGTCCCCTCCGACGTGGGGGACGACGGCGAGACCCGTGGTCTTCTGGCGGGACTGTACCTGGAGGAAGTTGGGGGGGCGTGGCGTTTCTCCAAGCCTGGAGGTTGGCTTGGAGGAACTTAACCTTCGGTGAAGGGTGAAACAGCAACGGCTCAACTGCGGAAGTGGGTGGAGGTGCAACACGCAGCCATAGAGCCTACAAGAGCCGTCGGTCAGGGCTGGCCAAAACAAAGGCCTCTTCAATTTGGGAGGTAAGTTACTATACTCAAGGGATCACGACACCCCTAGATCGGGTATCTTCATTACGAACAATAACTGAGCACAACTGTTAACAGATTTCTGTTCCAGAGACGTGTACGTCGCAAGGCTACGAATTAAGCCGGAGTTGTGCGTTGTGATCGCCTCGGCTTATATGTCGGAGGCGGACGCCCTCACGACCTTTCGAGACAGGTGCGCTTTTGCGAGAGGTCGGGGCTCGAGCTCGACATCGCACGGACTGCAGTGCGCACCGCCCGCTCTGGGGCACGGACACTAGCTACTACGAGTAACAGTCGAATTCTTATTTCTATCAAACCTATTAATTTTTAATGTAGGTTCCGAACCAACATTTATTAACAGACGTAGTCGCACAATTATTGAACTTAGCCTTGCCACGGAAAAGGTGGCAGTATATATCAAGCATTGGCATGTCTTCAACCAGGCTTCTTGCTCAAACCACAGATGGATCTGCTTTGAGATGCAGGCCAATACTCCGCACATTCCTCCCAGTTAAAATCGTAGGAAAACCAACAAAGGTAAATAAACACCTACGATCCCTCTCCCCTAAAATCCACAAACTGTAGATAGAGGAGGGAGATTGAGAATATAACAAACATACAAGAACTGGTAACGAACCTGACTAATTGTATTCTGGAAAGTTGCCATGAGGCACCAAACCGAGCTGGCAACTCCGGAGGGGATGCAAACTGGATCGTAAGCGAAAGAAACTCAGGAAATCCTTCAACAGAGCGATGAATACATTTGCATACGAAGACTGGGACCTCTATAAAGAGCTGAAGTTCGAGTACAAAAAGTGCATCAGATACCGACGGACTGCAGGGAGGCGTAAATTCTGCAGTAGCATAGAAACCTGCAAGCGAGCAATCAGACTTAGGAAGGTCCTAAACCAACAAGCTACTCGTACTCCTTGGCCAAGCTCACTTCACAAATACGATAGCGCTTACACACGCTAGCAGAAACCAACTGCATCTTAATGGAGAAACACTTTCCAGAATGCTGTACGGTGGATGATATAATCTGGAAGTAGGAAGAAGCTAATCCCAATGGTCATGACTGGTCGGTTGCACACAAAACCGTGACCGCTAGCAGACTACAGTGCATACGCAATATACATGCTATACGCAGCTTTCAACCATATAAAGCCTCAGGCCCAGGTAGTATATTTCCTGTTCTTTTACAATGAGGTGAGCGCATCTTGGCAAAAACTTTACCAACCGTATCGCGGTTTTAGAAGCCTTAAACAGTAAAGTTATAACCTCAGGACTAATTTACGAATGCTACCACAAGATAAATGAGGTACGTAGATCCAACAAAGCAATTCTCCGGTGGATAAAAGGGCACAGCTGCTCTAGAGGTAACGATTGAAAGATAAATGGTGACAATAATTAAAATTTTCAGATAAATCCAGACATAATACCTTTAAACACAAAACTAAGTGACAGCTGCTTGAACAAATCGTCTACCACTGACTACAGTTCTATCAGGCCCTGGATATCGACATCTTACTTAGATAAATTCGAATTGCCTACCCGTTTCAACGCACATTACAACCACACAACTAGTAGGTCTTATCAGTTTGAGCATTCAATGAAATATAAGAATGCAAAATTTTTTAACTAAACTAGGCCACAGTACCAAATATTGGAACAAATGTTTACAGACAGTCATATCATAAGGTTTATGAGAATTGGTTGAGTTATCGAATTTACTTGAACAAATAAACTCGATAAAATCAGTAAACAAATGACTGATTTTATATTTGACGACCACCGTGAAAGTGTTCAAGATGAGACAAGATGTCACCAACTATCATCTCCCGGGTTTGAGTCCCGGGCGGGTAATTTTTTGGTAGATTGTTTTGGCATCAGAGCAATATATGTGTATTCTTTTTATTCATTGCTTAAAGATAACATAACTGTTTTGCTATACGCTGTAATTTCTTTCAGCTACCTTTAGAACAAATAAGGCCTCCAGAGGAATTCCTGTCCCCACCGCCGCCAGTGCTCAGCGAGCTCGCGAAATTTTAAAGACTCGTCCTCTTCCGAGGAATTCTATGGGTCAGTACTCTCAGTACACTCTTAACTATTTCCGCCGCTTAACACAGCTCGTAAGATATACTTAGTGAATTTAATTTTCTTTTCAGTTACGTCACCGAAACCTCGGCCAACAAATCCGAAGGTGGAGACTACGAAAACGGCAGAGACTGAAACTGATGAGGAAAAAATAATTAATTTACGTTATTCAGCAAAAGTTAGCGAGTGTTGTAAATATATTATAAGGAAATAAACATACCAAAATATTTGTTGTATAAAATAAATACTAATTAAAGTGAAATTTTATATATCCTTTTTTCTGATTAATGCTTCTATCCCGTTTCTGATTAATGCTTATAAATATATACAATTTTATTTTATTTATTAGCCAAAAGACTAAATGTATAACATTATCAACATCCAATGTTAAACATTCGGGTGGTATCAATGTACTAATAAATGAGGAACAAGGTTCTTAACTGATGTACAAACAGCAAGAATTGTTAATTTTAGTTACTGTCATAGCATAATAACATATGGTATGCTATTAGGTCATGCAGTTGACATAGAAATATTATTTTTTTATAAAAGAGTGCCACCAGAGCTTACAAGAGCAGAGATTACAAGATATGGCAACACTTGGAGGAAAAGGCGTGCTCAAAGCCTCATCCCAATTTGGAGTCACTCAAACCATCCTTGATTAAGGCAGCCGCCGATATTGACATGGACCTCGTTCGTGCTGCGATAGACAACGACTGGCCGCACAGATTGAAGGCCTGTATTCAAATCACGTAGGTCATTTTGAATAAACTTTAGTGTCATAAGAATCTATGTTTTGTTAAGTTCATTTTGGTTTAGAAATAGTAACATAATGAATAATAAACTTGTTTTAATTATTTTAGGTTAAACATGTGACAGAATTTATGACCTGACTAGGTATATTATATCAAAGTATTATGTATTATCTATTATCTCTTTCCCTATGTAGAGATGTGGCAAATATATGTAATGGGTATACTAAAAACTTGATCATACGTTACGTAAATTCATACTATGATAGGCGAATAAATACCACTCCGAAGTATTAGTGCAAACACGCACCTTGAATGAAATTTATAGGGTGTCTACTCCGTCTCGTAATATTAACATGGTTCAATCGATGTTTTTCCTCCGTGGGCTATGCTGGTCTCAATGGACTATATTCGCCACAGCATCAGGTAAATTTTAACCTTAATCATTTTTTCATTACAGGCGCGATGTACTCGACCAAGACAAAAGGGAAGTTAGACTGCTCCAAGAGTTGCTTTTTGAAGATGGAGATTTGGGTGATGGTCACAGGCAGCGCAAATTCCGTTGGAAAAATGCAGGTACATATTTAAACCTTTCATGCATATCTTATAAATGTTACTAATGTATTTAAAATTATCGAGAGGTTACTTAAATAAAAGTTTTAAATAATTACGAAACAAAGATAAATTCCACTTAGATATCGAATAAGTTTCCTTGTCCGATCAAAAATTCAACTACAGAGATCGAAAATATGATAGTCCTACAATTTTAAAGAACATATCATTCAAATTGTTAATAGTTTGCTTCTATGTTTCGGACATAGTCGAAATAATGGCGAAGAAAATTCACATCGCGACAGCAACACAATTAATTCCTACTTTTATTATTGCTTACATAAATGTAAGAATTAATTACATTTACATGAAGGTTTTTTTTTTTATTTTGGGCTAATTATGGTTTAAAAATTCACAGAATTATACACAATGTTTTATTCACTGTTTGCAATGCGCCCTCTTTCAGATGAGGTTGATGATTCTGGTGCCGCAGTTGATGAATTTGCTGAAACTCAAGAGGAAGAATTTGAATCTGAAGAACAATGGAGAAAGCAGCCACACGTAAGGGATGTGTTTTTAAGGAAAATGGTAATGAGCGAGCACAATTTTAAATCCAAATTATAAGTTTAAACTATCTCTCTCTTTCTTTAATTGTTCTCACATTTTATGCGTGGTTTTTACTAAGTTTGTGGCATACCCATATATACCCTAACAATATAATTTACAGTGGTAGAGCCACGCATCAACTTTTGTTGTTGCATGAAAATGGGCCGGCTCGACCGGGGAAGTACCACGACCTCACAGAATACCGGCGTAAAGTAGAAGTCTAACAAACTTCTGCGTTTCGTCTGGTGAGTGCAGGTAACCGGTGGCCCACACACCCTCCGCCCCCAATTATAGGGGAGGGGGGCATTCTAAGGGAGGCAACGCATCTGCTAAGCCTCTGGTATTGCGGGTGTTCATGGGCGGCGGTAATCACTTACCATCACGTAAGCCACCTGCTCGTTTGCCTCCCTTTTTGTATAAAAAATATATAAAATGATAAACCTATCTTTTTTATAACCTATAATAATAAAGTACACTATCTCTTCAAGTAAAAAAGGTTACTCAATTACATTTCTTAAAAAAAATTCACATAAACTAGTTCTAGTACAAAGTGTAGATATCCTCGCGCTGTATCTCTTCTCATTGTTGAATGATATCACCTGATATATATGTCGGCGTAGGGTAGGCCACGTGAGGCAACTCGTTGTTAGGTCCGTTCTGGGCCATATCAGAAAACTGATCTAAATGGGTGGAAACGCAGAAAGTTCGATACAGGAAGATGACCGTTCACACTGCCGTCCGTTTCGTAAGTGACCCCGAGAATATTCTGAAGACGAGATTCTGAGACTGAGAAGTATATTGTCTAAATTCCAGACCCACTCTTAGATAGAAATTTAAAGCAATTAATATATTAAAACTGGCCTCTCAATATACATACGAAAATTTTATGTATGTGCATAAAAACGTTCATCAGAATTCTTGCGAAAGGTACTGCCTTTCGCAAGAATTCTGATAAACGTGTATGATGTAAATACAAGGAACAAACACAAGCTTGTAAGATTCGTTTATAGACTTTACAAAGTAAGTAACTCGTTCATAGGGCGGTGCATACCCTTCTACAACAAAATCCCATTGCCCACAATGTATTTATAATTTAATAAAAATATATATTCTCGTCATTCCCAATACAGGGGTAGACTAAGGTCCAAGCCAACGAAGTCGAAAAAAACTCATTGATACGAGCCTATCACCTGGGTATCGAACTCGGGTTTATTGACTCGAATTCCGATCACCCAACTACTCGGCTATAGTAACTTTTTTATAATTTATAAGTGTATATGTATAAATATTATATACGAAAAAAGCTGACTAAACTATTACAGAAGTTTGCCTGATATACTTTCATTTTATATATAAATATATAAATACATTTATCATAGATTATAAATGGTCATTCGAAATGAAAAATGTCAAGAGAACTTAAAATCATTTTCTTACGTCTTCAATGACAATATGGCTATCTTATATAACAATATGGCGTCTTATGGTCTTCATATTAAATAATCTTTACATAAATGGATAATCCCAAAGTAGGTAACTTGTCTCATGAAATTAGAAAAAACGAAGGTACCACAAACACCCAGACCTGAGAAAATGTATAAAAAGTGTCTACATTGACCCCACCGGGAATCGAGCCCAGGATCTCAGATCTGGCGACACCGTGAAAACCGGTGGGTACATCATGCGCCCGCGGAGGTCGTCAAATATTTGCTGTTATATTATTAGCAAACTGGCAGGTCTAATACGAATTGATTGATGTAAGGATGATTAAAATGTGTTTGTCTAGATAGAGCAACAAAGTAACAAACATACATAAAATGAATCAGACTTAAATCGTTCTCAAAATTATTTTTTTTTTTGCAATTTCGTGTTTTTTTTTTCTTTGATAATCGCCTCGTAATTTTCTTTTGGTCGGAGCCAGTCTTTCCTCTTAGGAAAGCGTTAGCAATGGCTGCCGACAGAGGGCGGGGTAATCATCTCGGAAAATTAATGGACCACTGACAAGCAGCAGCGCCTCAGGTGCAAGATGTCTGCTACGATCACCAATGCGCTTGCCATGCGTGGCGATTATGGCAAATGCTCCTCTCGTTAGACGTTCACGTTTTGTAGTCAACTTATACATGCTATTTAGTAATATAATATCTGATTTAATTCGTTTGAATTAAATGTATGACAATTTTGAATGGTAATTTGCTATTATCTCAACCATGAAAATAATTTAACGGCTCGTTGGCTGCGGCTGTAACTTCAACGAGGTAACCCGCAAACTGCGTCTATACGTGTCACTATTATGTGGAGATATGCGTATTATTTAGTTCATGACCATTTCTTATTTGACAGAAATACGTAAAGACGAGTAAGTACGAGTGTTTTCAGTATGTAGTATTGGATTAAGATGTGATGAGATAACCAAAGTAATACAACAAATAATTCAAGGTAAAAGTTACATAAGTGGACTTCACATGACAATTGGGTCAATATCTTTTAAACTATTTTGATGCAAAATTCCTTAAGTTAAAGTAATTTTTGTGAATATGTTTGTAAAGCCTAATAGATTTTACCATATCCATGAAAATAACGTACTTATGTTTTTTAGTCCATATTAATCAAGTAAAATTGAACTTCTGTTACCATAAACCTATGGAAACAGAAAGTTTTTAACACACATGCATTAATTTAGCCCGCATAAATAAATTGAAAGATTCATAAGTGTGATATGAAGAGTTTCCTCATTCCGATAACTTAGGGTTGTTGCTCTGTCGAAGGGAAACAAAATGAAAACATGTAGTGAGCATTTCTGTTAATTCGTATGATAATTGGGGTTAGGGCGTAGGGTTGCGCGTAAAACTAAAAACTATGTAATAAAAGATTATTTCGGTATCCGCAATATTTCTGTTGACAGCTTTTATAAGGTGTTGTCCTAGTTTAAATTGATAATTTCTGTTATATCATTGTTAGTACTTCAGTTTAAATTTATTGATCAAAACCAGATCAAGCATAATTTCAATAAATATGCAGACAATCATCTTGAAATTTGTTTAAAATTGGAAAGAAATAATAAAAAGAACTTATTTCTGAGCGATTTCTTTAAAAATATACATACTTAAAACCGTCTTAAAATCCACTGATGGATATTGGTGTAGCAAAAAGTCCTAAGAGTCCACGAGGACACCAAGACTTCTTGGTTAGGCCATGCCAGGCTCACTGACTCAACAGTATACGGTACCGCTTGACTCCATCCTGTAGTGAAATACATTTTCGTTAGATTCGAATCCACAACCCTCAGCTTCGAAGGCAAGGTCACTACCAACTGGCTATCGGGCCGGCATATACATACATTGACCTGAATATTAGGAAACTAGTTATAAAAAAATAGAGAAATTGTTCGAGCGACACCATTATATTATAGACGCGGCTATAGATTTTAAAATATACGAGTATAGACATGCCAATACAGCACTATGGGTACTCTCCTAAGTGATCAATGAATACAAAGTTTAATTGACTTATTTAATATTACTTTAATGCCTACGGGGAGCAACTGTATATTACGAGAGACAACAAGCGTTAATGGAGTGGAGCCTGTGCCGTATAATTTAAGTCAATGAACTGTACATGCAACGAGATTGAAATCACCATTTCGCTAGCTACTCTTTAGGGTTGTCAAAATATTTAAATAACTATGTTGATTTATAAAGAAAAACAAATTTAACAGGTTTGCAATAATGAACAAATTAAATAATAAAAAATTGATATTGATATTAGCTTTCCACAAAAGGTCATATTTAGGTATTTTTATTATTGTAAAACAATTGAAATAATAGTTAATTTAAAATATCTTCGGCGGAAGAAGGGTCAAAGGGACTTAATTGTCTAGACTTGACCTCTGTCTACCCCTGTATTGGGAATTGCGTGAAGATATTTTTTTTTAAATAAAAGTAAAATCAGTAGCATAGTTACAACAGTATTAAGTTACGAGCACTGTACCATTAGCAGTAGGGGATTCCAGTCGTTATTCATTGTCAACTCGCGGAATTGGTCCTGCGTGTCACCATCGCAAGCGGAAGATTTTTAAGTTTATTTTTAAATTAATACCAAAATATTTCTTTCTTATTTATAAATTGGTAACATTTAATTTTGTAACGTCTGTCTTGTCTGCAAAGTAAAATATACGAACACTGCCGAGAATACTTTCATCATAATTAGCTTCATGTAAATAACTACAGTTAGGACATTGGTGTAGGCCTTTTCCGTATGGGAAAGTTTGCTCGCGTTCACAGTAACAAACGCCTCAGCAACCACACAATAATATACTTTATAAGACTTAATTCTGTATCCGATTTCTACTTGTCAGAAATATATCATTTCAAAATATCAGTTACGATACATATCAGTAGTAGTGCTTAGTTTGTTTATGACAGGCTTTCGAGAAAATTATATCTCAACACATCTTAAATGTAGACAGCTGTGAAGTTGCTCGTGATACAAGGCGCACACATTAGACATACTTGTATTGTTTGGGTGTGTACAAATCGGGCGAATGTGCTGCGAAAGCGCCGCTCGCGAGCTGATTGCGCGCTGCTCGCACGTTGCACGCCCGCAGATACTGCTATTGTTTGGTGCGCGTCTTTAGTGCAACTCACGCAAGGCTCGCACAGTGCACGCACTCAGCACAATCCGTTTCATTTGCTTCGACACTGTATATCTTAGTTATAAATTTTTAAACAATTTTCATCTGTCCTCTCCATGACAATACATATAAGTGCCTTCCAAAATGAGAAACGAACTGGGCGGGCGAGCGAGCGGGAAAAAAAGTAAGCGCAGCTCCCGTGTTGCAGCCGCGCGGCGAGTAGCTGGCACGCGAGCGGTGAATTCGCCACATCTGCCACCACCCCTAAAACCACGGTGGCCTGGCATCCAAGCCTGTCGTCAATAGCGAATGGTTTAATATATTATTTTATAAATTTTATTTTTTTAAAAATAGATATTTTTTTTAGTTTAACTAACTTGTACTCCCGTTTGTTTATTTAATAAATTCTTCATAACATAAGGGAATGTTCTTAAAGAGAACAGAATATAAAAGCATCGTTCTCACGTAATGTTTTAAAAGAGAAGTAATGCAACATTTATGCAGAGTATGAAACACATTAACATAACTATGTTTGAAGTTTCCGAAGAAGTAGAAGTCTTGTTACAAAGATAGTGTTCATCTTTTTGATGATAAAAGAGCCAAGAATGTTTTAAATAACCGCCTCCTGTTTCAGTTTAATTCGCAGTAATATTTAAACCATACAGTATTTTCACTGCCTGGTGAAATTCGCAACAGTTAATGCGGGATCAAAAAAGGAAATTATATTTTTGTTAATAAATCCAAATCGAATAATGTAATTTGAAACAGGTTTACCTAAATCAATTACCGCCCATGACGACCTCCATGGTCGAGTGGCGTACACACCGGTTTTCATGGTGTCGCCAACTCTGAGGTCCCGGATTCGATTCCCGGTCGGGTCAATGCAAAAAATACTTTTTTTTTATTTTTTCGGGTCTGGGTGTTTGTGGTACCTACGTTATTTCTGATTGCAAAATACAGGTACTTAAGCTGCTTAATTTGTGATCAGAGCAAGGTATGAGATGGTGTCTCTATCTATGTATCTAATTAAATTGAAAAATGAAAACTATTACAAAAAAGTTAATGTAACATTTAAAAGACTGCAAGTGTTTTTTTTTAATATACTCTAATCACTATGTATGTACGTTGTTGAGGGTAGCCTTAGGAAGCTGTATCAATGTCTTACCATATGAACAAAAAAATAGTCGTAACATATACGCCATTTTACACGTACTCTGTAATACAACATACGTTAATGGCCTGTATGAGTGAGGCCTGCCGGTGGGACTTAAAGAATCATAGTTCCTAACAGCAGACAACTGTCAATTCACAGCAATCGAACTGTTCATCAATAAACATTTCAAGGCCCAGAATAGTACGATAAAATAACAATTCTAAATAGTTGTTTTTTGACTTTTTAAACGTAACCTATCTTAACATTATTTTTTGTTTGTTACTTATTAAAATTAAATTTTAGTATACTCCAATTATTCATTTATTTTGAAGATAAAAATTATTTTAAAATGATTAACTTAAAACTTATTTATAGCCTTTATCCATAGACATCCCAGAAATATTTTTTTCAATAACATTGTTTATATTACTGCAAGCATGCACGATGCATTCATTTATGTCAATTATATAATTTATGTTCATCAAAATACATTTTCATGCTTATCGAAAGATAAACAAGCGATAAACAAGCCATAAGGCCGATAGTACTCTGTGCTTCGGCTGCGCAAGTTGCGCAATAATGTGGCTCAATGGTCAAAGAACTAATTGTTATATTAGAATAAATAATAGGTATTTTAATTCCCCTGCTTAAGTTACCTTTAAATATTTATTTTGTAATAAGAAAATTGAATGCTTCGTAAAAAAGGTGAAAATACAAATCACGGCGAATATTTATTATTGAAAAAAGAATTTATTATTCTTTAATACAATTATTATTCCCATCTTTACCTTAGAAAAGGTGTTGCTTTGTTTGAAATAAGGTTTTCGAATTTTTTTAATGTATGTAGTGTGATCACAAATTTATTTTATAACAAGGTTTTGCAGCATTCTTTAGCTTTTAAAATAGTAATGGCTCACCGCATAACATTTATTTGGGACGAAAGGATCAACATAAACATCGTATGTAAGTAAACCGGTGAACAAAACACTTAATTATCGTGAACCTGATACAATAGAATTGCAAATTTTACATTTGAATACTTTTACTTTTAAGAATTAATTCCTAAAATATTTAAGTTTATGACGAAAAGGCAAGAATTGTGTGATATGAATCAGGAGATTCAAGTTCGTATCCCATGAGGAAGGATTTAACCAAGGATGAATTTGTTTTAGATTTTAGAGACGATTTGTATCATAGGCTTGGCAGTCCTCTTATTATTCAGAATGCGGAAAAATATAAAAGAAAGAAGAATGATAACTTGCGCTTTAATCAACCATCAATAAATTTCGACGATGCGTTTCCCCCTGTCACGTTTTCCCAAATAAAAATCGTTGAAAGGTGGCTCGAAAGATCTGTTTAGACATCTGTCTACCTCAGTTCTAGAAAATGCGTAACGTTGAGAAAAGTATCCATGCATAAGCGTAAGACTTACTTTCTTTCCTTCGGTGTCGTCAGAGGCGACAAAAACCTAGGAAATAAGAGTAGCTACCGATAGATGGCGGAATAATTATTTTAAAACTAGTAATCCCATGCGGGCTAAAGTGCTTAAAAGAACTTTAAATTTTTTAACTAAAATGTAATTCTACAATATAACATGTCACATTTGTTACAATCAAGCGATGATGATGCTTATTATAAGTTCAAATGTTTTAATTGGTCATTCTACAAGTCAATAAACAATGTGTTGTGCGCTCAGATGTGCAGTTTTAAAATTAATACAAGTAATAAATCGTTTAAAGTAACTGTTCGCGAAAGTTTGGGACTATAAGCGTTTACATTAAAATTCAGCTTCCCTATGTTTGTGTGTGCAAAACACGAAAATTTACCTAAAGCTACACCAAATTATACAGAAAAATTAAGAAATCTTATAACTGTTATGTTTTTTATTGTAATATTATTAAATTATTACGCGTGGCAATAACATTTATACTACAAACTTGTGGAAAACGTCACCGTTTTTAAAAATTATTTCGTTAAAATATTGTTTAGAATACTTCTGTGTAATTTTATTCAACAGAATGTACCTCAGCAACTTACTTGGACAGATTTTTGTGGCCTCCTTTTCACAACATAACATTTGCTTCTAAACTATTGTTCTATTCCGTAGTTATTGTTACGATGAACTTTGCACAACTACATCCATCCACTGGCTCATTAATTTTTTCTCGTATTTTTATAGGTAGTGTTGAGAAATGCGAGAAGTCACCTTAAAAAAATAAGCTTAAAAAAGCCCAGTAAGTAGCAAGACTTCCTTTTATTACATATATAAAACATAAAAAGATCGGAAAAATATCACATACATTGCGCTGATTCCAACCTAAGTAGCTAAGTTAAGGAATCGGACAAAACTAGGGTAACTCTCAGGTGACCCGCCGGGAAACGAACCTGAAACCGCAGAATTGGCGACATTTTAAAAACCTACTAAAAATCTATGACCCCCATCTACGAAGGCTGTCACAAAATAAATTTATTGATAATAAAAATGTTGTTACAAGTGTTTTTTCTTATGATATAATAAAAGTTGTTCACTTTACAATGTATTTCTGCAAAGGAAATTTAATAAGGGGTTTTGCTAAGGAAATTGAAACCGGAAAACTGATTGACGGCGCAATCTTGTGTTTTTCGTAAATACATTTTCATTTTCTAAGTACATAACTTAAAATGAACAACACATATATTTTAATGAAACATATAGTTATAGTATAATAATGTAGTAAATTATCTTAGTATGGTACATTATTCAAAAGCCACGGCATACGAGCTCTTTCCCACTCCTATGCGTTGACTACTTTAAAAATAGGAACAGGAGAGAAGACAAAGGATAGTGGAAGAGAGAGGAAGGGAAGTAAGCGTACGATTTCTTCGTTTACCGCACTATTTACTGAAGTACATATATTTTCTAGAATATTATTCACTGTTATTTAGGGAGGAACCTAGGAGGACCATATAGCTGAGTGGAACAGAGCAGCGTCAGATCAATATTACATCCAAAAAGATTCAAAGTGTTGAGTATTGGCAAAAGAGAGTAAGAAATGTTATTGGACAACACGCACCATAGAAGCTGTGCTACGTCATAATTTTGCAATGGTATTTTAGAAACGATTAAACCATAATCTGTCGGTAGCTATTTTTATTTTTTGTCTGTCACCTATTACGAGACCTACGGAAAAGAAAGCTACTTTTTACGTGTCGTTACGACACGTAAAAAGTAAAAAGGTTAAAATATGAATCGAGATTATGTGAGTACATCGAAATTAGTTATCGATTACGTACTAGCCACAGAGCTATCACCACAACGGTATTATGGAAATAAAAATTTATTTTACACACCATTACCGCTCTTTTTATGTATATTTCACAAAAATAACACTAAACTTGAGTCAAATCAGCAGAAAACTCAATAAATAAATAGTACCTTTTTAAAATGTAATGAGTTTTCGCATAATATTGTCGCGACCCTTTTACCTTGAACGTCCAATTTTCTTTCTGAATTCGAACATCACTATTTCCGAAAAGAAACTCTCGCTCGCTTGATTTTCATCTACATTAAGAGCTTTTATTTTATCAAATTCAATTATTGATTGAGAAAATTACATAGTACACTCGCTTGAAGAGAACGTAACCTCCGTGGACGAGAGGCGGACACACCGCTTTTAAGGTGCCGTTAGCTCTGAGGATCCGGGTTCAATTCCCGGACGAGTTAATGTATTTGTAACATCACGTTATTTTCACTCTCTCTTCACTCTTGGCAAGCGGATTAGCGATCCCAGTACTAGACCATTCGCACCTCAGATGCTGATTCCCATACTCGTTCTGATAATTTTGGTCTGATATTTTTTGTGATGGTTATCCTGACATCTATCGGTTGCCATAACGATATTCTGTTTCCCTTATTCGACTCTTACGACATCCACGGGAAGAGAGGGAGTGGCAATATTCTTACACTGTTACCACACGGTCGTTGATGATGATACACACTATCGTTATAACTGATGACTGTTAGGTAAAAAAAGGGTATGATAACCCCGACAAGATAGACACCTGCAAAATGTTGTGAGGAGTCGATGGATGCAGATGGCTCAGGATCGTTCTTTGTGAAAAATTTTTTGGAGGCTTATGTTATGCAGTGGACTCATTATGTGGTGTGACATTTTTGTTGTGACATCTTACCACTTGTCATGTTGTCCCAAAAATGTCATCAGTGGAAGGTAGGTCGAAACGACTCAATTGTCTAGACCTCTGTCTAACCCTGTATTGGGAATGAGATTGACAACGATATATTTTCTATTTAAATAAAAAATAACGTAATAAGAAAGTCACGATATCCGAGTGGTTGGGTGGTCGGAATTTCGAGTCAATAGACCCGAGTTCGATCCCCAGTTGGTAGGCTCGTACCAATGGGTTTTTCAAAAAAAAAACGTATGTACGAATATCATTGGCTTGGACATAAAGATGGCGACGGGCTTGCCACTTGTCACGTTGTCCCAAAAATTGCTTCGGTGGAAGGTGGATCGCAAGGCCTTAATTGTCTAGACTAGACCTCTGTCTACCCCTATATTGGGAATTGCGTGAAGATATTTCTTTATTATTTATTTATTTTAGAACCGGTTATCGGACTTGGAAATGTTGTATGTAATGTTTATGTAATGTCTTATCGTAATGTAACAAACACTTACTAAATTACTGATAAAAGGGTATTCATCGGTTGCGGTTTTTTTACAGAGGCCTACGCAATTATGAAAGCTTTCAAAGGTTTAACTCGAATTCCCGCAATGCGCGTCTCTTTTTAATGTAAATGTGAAAATGTAGCTTACAGTATCTACATTAATAAAGATCCTATATGACAATAATATGAAAGAGTCAAGAGAACTAAGTTGATTTTTACTGGTAGGCTTTCACGCCTGAACTATTTGAACGCATTTTGTATGCATTTTGGCATCGCAATAGAAGGAGAGACATGAAGGAATGGACTTTGAAGAAGGTTTTTTCTTGCAAAAATTTGAAAGCGATCGAAGCCGCGAGCATAAGCTAGTAATTTATAATAGAGACCTGAGCAATTTGGTAGATTAGTTCTTTATTTGGTTACAAATGTTGTAATTGCGTGTTTGAAGTTAATTTAATTAATTCCAATGGTCAATTTAAAGAGAGAAATATGCATATTCAGTTAGATTTCCACAAAGTGAGAAAGAATACGTTATTTACAAATTCCAAATCATTTTCGAATCACTTAACAGTCGAGTAATGATAAACATCCGTCTCCATAATAATCTTTTGTTTGCTGAAATAATTGGTATAGGCCGTGGCGTTTCGACGTAAGAGTAATAACAGTCTTTTTTCTCGTGGGTGTCGTAAGAGACGACTATGGGTAAGTCTTGGTGCATTGGTAGCCAATGAAAGATGGCAGGATAATCATTAAACATTCCAGATCAAAATTAAAAACAGTTAAAATTCAAAGCAGAGCGGTAACCGGGTGGCAGCGACACGATGCGAAGTGTTTGGTACTGCGATCACTTGCCAAGGGTAGCGATTATGAAGGAGAGGCACACATTCTGCAGTGGTCTTTTACAGGACGTTAAGTAAGTAAGAAACAATTATAATACATTTACATAACGTACAATCTAGACATATAAATTATTATAAACATCTTTCCTTAATTTTCTTATAATGACGCATACCTTACTTATAACTTATTTCTGAAATATTTACAAATCCTCGCGCATTGTTACTGATGTGATAGCCAGAGGGATAAAAGTGACATCGTGCTTACGTACGTCGTTCGGTCTCAATATCTATCTTGGTTTTCTTATCTTGAGTAATCTGCGAGTCTTGTTTTGTCTCAACGTCATTAATTAAATCATTAAAATTTAATTATAATGCATAACATTTTATAGTTTTCGTTCAACATTAAGGGTATTTTCAGTTTTGTTTATCGAAAGTTTTAATGTGTACAATTTGCTAAATAACATGTATTTCACACTTGACGTCTACTTAGTTAATGTTAACAGTAAGCTGACTTAGCTCTTACTTAAATGATTTTGCAGACATCCAGAACTGTTCTGAGTAACAGTGACTACAAGTCATACTTAAGAATTGCAATACATTTGAGCCCTCGTAGTTTATACATAGGAGACTCGATACCCGGTTTCCTGCGGGTAGCAGAGGATAAACACTGTAGACTATAAGTATCGAACTTCTTCCTTCAAAAACCACGGTTTATTAGAAACAACATAAAATAAATAAATTAATGAGCATTTGAGTAATCTGGATATTTTTACTCTAGCCATGAATATATATTCAGGGCTGTATTTACACAGATATATACTTCAATATGTATTAATGTATATATATATATATATATATATATATATATATATATATATATATATATATATATATATATATATATATATATATATATATATATATATATATATATATATATATATATATATATATATATATATATATATATATATATATATATATATATATGTATATATATATATATATGTTAGTCTATATATATGTTTGCTGAAAAGTGGGTTAACTGTCTAGACCTCTATCTACCCAGCATCGAGATCGTGAGTAAAGATAAAGAGGCATATGAAACATTTTCCTTCCTAAATAAAGTTTTGTAATAAATTGCAAAAAAAAACGCAATGAATCCCGGAGTGGACCGAAGTGTATTTGTACGAGAAGTAATTGAGAAACTTTTACGGGGAAGTTCTGAGCTCATGTAAGAAGTTGTGTGTTCAGTAAAAGTAAAAAAGTATGTATTACGAAAATAATAATTTTTACGTATTTCTTGGCTTTTGATGAACTTTATCAGGCATGTAAGTCAATTAAAGGGGAGATTTATTGCATAAATATGATTTATTTAGGTCAAGCGCGATACTTTTTACTCCAAAATTGTTTAAGTTCCTGATAAGTTTGATATGATGAACGCCTTCGAATGCTTCCGAGAGATCATAAAAAACGTCCAAAGAATTTTGTGAATTATACAAAGTCTCAAATACATGCTGAAACAGCTCTATACCAGAATCGATTTTTTTGTGACACTAAAAAAAGAACAAACAGATGTTATGTTATGTTATAATTTGTTTGAATTGAAAATCTCTTCACTGTTCATAAATACTTAAAAATTTTGTTGATAGTATCGAAATTGACCATAAGTTGGTGGAGTTCCGAAGCGCTGCTAGGTTTAAATAACTAAATATATAATAAATATGTAACACTTTATTTAATGAAGTATTTATTACATTACAAAAGTGTATGTAATAAATTATATTTATATAAATATAATTTATAACATAGAATTTTGCAATTATAATTAATTTTCGCATGTACAGTTCATAACCCTTCGAACGCATTTACGGGGATCACTGAAAAAACAACGATATCGTACGCCGCTGCGATACTGTACGTTTAATTGGTAGACACCTACGGAGAACCAGAGAACTGCACCAATATGATCTGCAAAATACAGAGACGTTCTGCCAGAAATGGCTGCTTACAAGTGAGATTGATCATCGGACAAGTTATAAAGTACACAGAAAAAAATGCTATATAAATCTACTATTGATGTTCCTATAAAACTCTAGGTTTATGACATGATGCTTGCATTGAATCTACTCATAAAATATTATCTGATTGTTATAGAATATTTAAATAAATGATATTAAAAATTAATTTTAAAATGCTATCATATAGTCCCGAAAATATGTGGGTCGAATGGACTTAATGGTCTAGACTAAACCTCTGTCTACCCCTGTATTGGGAATTGCGTGAAGATATTTATTTATTTATTTATATAACATAAAAAAACGAATTATGAAGGCAGCGCAGCATGTCGGGTCTGTGTTTCCGTTAAACACAGACGCGACGTGCTGCGGTGTGCCTCGCGATCAATATTTTCTTCGTATATGATCCATAGTTTGACGAATCTGATAATAAGGTTAATTATTTTTCACATTGATTTCATCCACACGAACTTATGTGGGACAACGCAACAGTGGGTGAACCTTGTCTTACGATTCTGATTATGGGATACGAGTGTGTGCATAAACTGCACTCTATATACAATCGCATATAGTTTAAAATGATTGAGATAAACATCAGTTTTACAACAGATAAAAATTGACACGATATGAATTTTCAGCTACAAGATATAGTAAATATAATTCCATGTCGCCATAAAAAAGGGTCTTCTTTAGGATACACGTTGAAGGCACATTGAATAGAAATATGAGCATTACTTAATAATTATAAACAGTTCTCTCCCGGAAGAGCGTCTGAGTTTCAAGATATCTAGCTAAAGTAAGGATTTCAAGGTAGCTAAACGTAATGTACTGCGATCGCATCATAAACGCTCGCCCGTCATCAGTCTGCTTAATTTTATATACCGGTTTATTTGATATAATATACCGGATTTTAATAACAGTTGTTTTAAGACGTATCACATTATCCAAAATAGCGTTCGGTGAAAGTTGGGTCGAAAGGACTTAATTATCTATTGTATGTAATGTAGCCCACATTGCCGTGGCTGAGGTTTGGCTAGATGTGGAATAGGAGGAAGATCCGCCGTGGGCTTTTAGGTTTGGTGCTATAATGGCGGACTCGGAGGTGAAAAGCATCAACAAATAATAACTACTTTTGATATAATAAGAAAATAGAACAGGAATATATAACAATAAGGAATATAACAATGAAGACCGTAATTATATGATTGCGATATCCACCCTAATTGCAGATTATAGTGTGTGATATTAAATTACTACAGTGTGCAGGAGGGTAGGCGACAAAGATGTAATTATTATATAATTAATTTATTAATGTATACGGAAATACTTGGTCTCGGCCTACCAATAATGCCAAGAAATCTGATGCGTTTTTATGAATGTAAATATGTTACTGCGCTTCGTTGTACGGTATCGGCGTAAGAATATAACAATTCAATTCTCTTCGTACGTGTTTTAAGTGGTGACTATCGGAAAATCCATGGAAATGGCAATAATTAACTACAAATTGCGAAATATCTTCACGCAATTTCAATTCAGAGGTAGACAGAGGCCTAGTCTAGACAGTTAAGTCCCTTTGACCCTCCTTCCACTGAAGATATTTTCGGGACGACGTGACAGATGGTGAGCCCGTCGCTATCTTTATGTCCATGCCAACAATTCGTACATAAGATTTTGAAAAACCCATTGGTACGAGCCTGCTACCTGGGGATCGAACTCGGGTCTCTTGACTCGAAATTCCGACCACGCAACTACTCGGATATCGTGACTAATGCCTTAATTATTAATTATTGCCAGTTTAATTTAGTTTCCTATTTTTCTAGATTGATCGAAAATCAATTTAGAAAAATAGGAAACTAAAATTAAGCAGATGGGTAGCGGCCGGCGGCGTCTAAGTGCGAAGTGTGGCTGTCAATCCGCTAGCGAGGCGATAGCCATAAATGCTCCTTACTACAGAGGTCTGTCACTCCAGTGACAGATGGAGATAAGCGGTTTTATGCGCCGTTTACAATTTTTTACTAATATGTGTATAAGGATTGGACTATAACATGTTTTTACTTTAAACCATTTAAGATATTTATTTTTTAAGTGTAAATAATATAAATGCATATTACTAAATCATATTGCAGAAATATGTCAAGATGAATTTCCATAAATACAATGTAAAGGTTCAGTCCTACATAAGGCTGTCAGAGATATTGCAATTGATACCTAATTCCCGGCGATCACGTTTCTATCGTTAAATGTTCTGCTTTGTTACGGTAGAATGGCATCAACGTAGATAACGTATGAGCTATTTATGACCCTTTCGATGTTTATTTTCTCATTGTGTAAAAAATTTCATTCAATAGGTATTTTATAGTAGATAATAATATAAGGGTGTAAATAATAATAAAATTTAAACCTGTGCTAAGCTTTCTTGAGCTTTGTTTTGTAATAGTTTATATGTGTTTATATCTTCACATCTCCATCTTTTCCTTCTTTATTACAGTCTAAAAAGAGTGTATTGCTGAACGTAGATCTGCGCCAAAAATTTCATCTAAGAACGGTCCTGAACCAACCGCAGCTATCGGTTTCCGATGTGAGAGGTTGTCCTGCACTGCGTTTGCTTATATGAGGTTGCCGCAGTAACAGATACCAAGCACCCTAAATGCTGTTGTCCGGCATCGGTCTGCCTAATTTTGATATTTGTGTACGGTATTTTTTGAGACGCTTTTCTTGTCGTCTATCATAATATTCATAGTTTTCCTCACAGTCGTCTCTTACAAAGCCCACGAGAAAAGAGGATATTATTCTTATGGCGTTACTCATAAATCCATCTCTGGCCAACATTTTTTATAAGAAATGTTTTAGATAAATTCCATAGAGAATTGTATTTTAAGCAATGATTTGCTTGACCGTAACAAAACACTGTTTCATGACACAAAGTGCTCTATTGATTTAGGAAATGATAAATGAGCTTATAAATAGATGTCCAAGCGAAAATTTAGGCCCTTTTTGAGGATGATAAATCACATATGAAATACCTCATGAATCGAATAACACATGACTTGCATGTATTGAGTACGAAATGTCTCATAGCTTTAAATTAAACTCCGACGACTTACTTTCTAGCGACTTCTATGCTAGGAATTGAAAGAAAGAAAGAAAGGTTTATTCTCCAAAGTGACGCCATCACAGATAACATAAAAAAACACATAATTTACAAATAACACTTGGCTTTACAATACAAATTACAACATACTACATAATACAAACTAAACAATACCCATACTCGTATGTGTCAAGGCATCATCTGGGAACTGAAGCACACTCAGCATAATGCCATGAAATTTTTTTTTTCCATGGCGCTGATTTTCAGTGTGTCCAACTAGTGACTTGCCGAAATCCTGATGCCTGATAAAATAATGCATTCAAATGCTTTTAGAAGGGCAATACGAACACTTCAAAAGGGAAATTATTAAAATACTATAAAGGACTATATACTACATATAGTGCTATATAACAAAGTGATCAGATAATTTGTAAAAAAAATATGTAATTATTGAAGAATATTAAAGAACATAACAAGACAAAACAAAAGCTGCATTCAAGAGGACGATTTTAATGCTGCGTTGTTAAAAAACTATGACGATGAGGTACGTAATCGTGCAAAGCTTTATAAACTTTGATCAAAGTTAATCTGACTTTGCAGTAATTGTGTTCTGTGTTTATTTTTAAATGTATGTACTGCTTTCAGATTTCGCAAAGGAGGCGGTATATCGTTCCAGCTCTTGGATGCGGCGTATTTGAAACTTCCTCGGAAAGCGTGAGTGCGGTGACGAGGCACGACGAGAGTATTCCCTCTAGTGCGCGTATTATAAGTTTTTACATCACGTGACCATATGAGTTTGTCAACAAGATAAGGAGATGTTTAATTTTTTAATACCCCGAATAGGAGAGTTGCCATGAGCAGTTTTCGACGATATTCCATTTTTTACATTTTGGCATTGTTAATGTAAGGAGTGACGTGCGTGCGGGGCGGTATTGTAAAACTAAATCTTGCAAATGCCATTTGAACACGTTGCACTAGACGACGCGACCGCGCTAAAAGTCGCCTATCTTTCATAAGGGAGGTCTGCGACAATGTACACGCTTGAAAAGCAGTTGGGCAAACGCTGTACAAATGCTTAACACCATAGCGCTTCACGTCACCGGTCTGCTGAATTTAGCTCTGGTATTTTTATTTCTTAATTACAAGCTCAAGTTGAAAATAAAACTGTGTAGGTATTATCTTATACGACGTGTATCGATTTCGTTAAATATCAATGTTTTCAGTACGTACGTTGAGCTAAAGAGCCAGTTTGTGGGACGTAGAAAAAAAATTGAAGCCACAATTTGCTACTGGCAAAGTGTTGCCAGTAGCAAATTGAATAAACGTGCGTATGTATCTCAATAATATTTTGTATACAAAAGGGAAACATAACATTGTGTTATTTCTTAACATTTCTTTGGAAGATTTATCGAAACCTTTATTTTACATATTTGTAAAATGTCGTCTGGTAACGGTAAGAATACACCACTCACTTTCTTCAGACTCAGGGAAAGTGATAAAGAAGTCGGGATGACCTTTTGAATAATACCAGACCAAAACTTAGCTTATTGGTGATGGGCAGCAGCGTCAAAATGGAATAAAGTTGAATCTTTATACCTATAACAAACTTCGTTGACGACTGGCGCACAGACCGATTTCTGGGTGTTTGTGATACCTTCGTTGTTTCTGACTCCATAACTCGAGTGCTTAATCTACTAACTTTAAGATCAGAGCAATTTAGTGATGGTGTCCTTATCTATTAATTATATGAATTTTAAAATAAACATTACACAGTAAAATAGATTGAGTGTTGTGCAACGTCTTAACATTAGTTGAAATGTATTCAAATTCTTTTTTCGCATGGCCTCTCTCTCGTGTGGCCTAGAGCTTATTTATAATTATAAAATATGTAGATTAGTAAATGAGGGTAAATTAACGCATGTTTTATAATGCATATAATGCACGATACATTTTTAATGGTCCAAAATAATAGAAATGATACAATTAATTCATGAAAACTGCGCTACAGTAATAGACGAGTAGACTGGTATCGTTAACATTCCCGTGCACTCAGCGAATGCCATTCAGACCATTTCTTCTTTATGTCGTCGGTGGCAGGACGTGCGTCTGGCTATTAATTTGCGCTTGTTAGCACTAAATGCCTCACTGAAGTGAAGATATATGTTTTCGTAATGTAAAGAGGGCTTTCTTATAATGATTTCTTGTATTTTAACGCGTAAATTTTAAGCCCTATTAAATCTAAACAATTAATATTACGACAAACTCCGTGGACGTGCTTTGAGGTCCTGGTTCCGATTCCCGGACGAGTCAATGTAGAAAACTACTTTTTCTACTTTTATCGGGTCCGGTGTTTGTAATACCTTCGTTGTTTCCATTTCCATAACACGCTACTTACTTTGACGTCGTCCAAAGAATTTTGTGAATTATACAAAGTCTCAAATACATGCTGAAACAGCTCTATACCAGAATCGATTTTTTTGTGACACTAAAAAAAGAACAAACAGATGTTATGTTATGTTATAATTTGTTTGAATTGAAAATCTCTTCACTGTTCATAAATACTTAAAAATTTTGTTGATAGTATCGAAATTGACCATAAGTTGGTGGAGTTCCGAAGCGCTGCTAGGTTTAAATAACTAAATATATAATAAATATGTAACACTTTATTTAATGAAGTATTTATTACATTACAAAAGTGTATGTAATAAATTATATTTATATAAATATAATTTATAACATAGAATTTTGCAATTATAATTAATTTTCGCATGTACAGTTCATAACCCTTCGAACGCATTTACGGGGATCACTGAAAAACAACGATATCGTACGCCGCTGCGATACTGTACGTTTAATTGGTAGACACCTACGGAGAACCAGAGAACTGCACCAATATGATCTGCAAAATACAGAGACGTTCTGCCAGAAATGGCTGCTTACAAGTGAGATTGATCATCGGACAAGTTATAAAGTACACAGAAAAAAATGCTATATAAATCTACTATTGATGTTCCTATAAAACTCTAGGTTTATGACATGATGCTTGCATTGAATCTACTCATAAAATATTATCTGATTGTTATAGAATATTTAAATAAATGATATTAAAAATTAATTTTAAAATGCTATCATATAGTCCCGAAAATATGTGGGTCGAATGGACTTAATGGTCTAGACTAAACCTCTGTCTACCCCTGTATTGGGAATTGCGTGAAGATATTTATTTATTTATTTATATAACATAAAAAAACGAATTATGAAGGCAGCGCAGCATGTCGGGTCTGTGTTTCCGTTAAACACAGACGCGACGTGCTGCGGTGTGCCTCGCGATCAATATTTTCTTCGTATATGATCCATAGTTTGACGAATCTGATAATAAGGTTAATTATTTTTCACATTGATTTCATCCACACGAACTTATGTGGGACAACGCAACAGTGGGTGAACCTTGTCTTACGATTCTGATTATGGATACGAGTGTGTGCATAAACTGCACTCTATATACAATCGCATATAGTTTAAAATGATTGAGATAAACATCAGTTTTACAACAGATAAAAATTGACACGATATGAATTTTCAGCTACAAGATATAGTAAATATAATTCCATGTCGCCATAAAAAAGGGTCTTCTTTAGGATACACGTTGAAGGCACATTGAATAGAAATATGAGCATTACTTAATAATTATAAACAGTTCTCTCCCGGAAGAGCGTCTGAGTTTCAAGATATCTAGCTAAAGTAAGGATTTCAAGGTAGCTAAACGTAATGTACTGCGATCGCATCATAAACGCTCGCCCGTCATCGGTCTGCTTAATTTTATATACCGGTTTATTTGATATAATATACCGGATTTTAATAACAGTTGTTTTAAGACGTATCACATTATCCAAAATAGCGTTCGGTGAAAGTTGGGTCGAAAGGACTTAATTATCTATTGTATGTAATGTAGCCCACATTGCCGTGGCTGAGGTTTGGCTAGATGTGGAATAGGAGGAAGATCCGCCGCGGGCTTTTAGGTTTGGTGCTATAATGGCGGACTCGGAGGTGAAAAGCATCAACAAATAATAACTACTTTTGATATAATAAGAAAATAGAACAGGAATATATAACAATAAGGAATATAACAATGAAGACCGTAATTATATGATTGCGATATCCAATTCTAATTGCAGATTATAGTGTGTGATATTAAATTACTACAGTGTGCAGGAGGGTAGGCGACAAAGATGTAATTATTATATAATTAATTTATTAATGTATACGGAAATACTTGGTCTCGGCCTACCAATAATGCCAAGAAATCTGATGCGTTTTATGAATGTAAATATGTTACTGCGCTTCGTTGTACGGTATCGGCGTAAGAATATAACAATTCAATTCTCTTCGTACGTGTTTTAAGTGGTGACTATCGGAAAATCCATGGAAATGGCAATAATTAACTACAAATTGCGAAATATCTTCACGCAATTTCAATTCAGAGGTAGACAGAGGCCTAGTCTAGACAGTTAAGTCCCTTTGACCCTCCTTCCACTGAAGATATTTTCGGGACGACGTGACAGATGGTGAGCCCGTCGCTATCTTTATGTCCATGCCAACAATTCGTACATAAGATTTTGAAAAACCCATTGGTACGAGCCTGCTACCTGGGGATCGAACTCGGGTCTCTTGACTCGAAATTCCGACCACGCAACTACTCGGATATCGTGACTAATGCCTTAATTATTAATTATTGCCAGTTTAATTTAGTTTCCTATTTTTCTAGATTGATCGAAAAATCAATTTAGAAAAATAGGAAACTAAAATTAAGCAGATGGGTAGCGGCCGGCGGCGTCTAAGTGCGAAGTGTGGCTGTCAATCCGCTAGCGAGGCGATAGCCATAAATGCTCCTTACTACAGAGGTCTGTCACTCCAGTGACAGATGGAGATAAGCGGTTTTATGCGCCGTTTACAATTTTTTACTAATATGTGTATAAGGATTGGACTATAACATGTTTTTACTTTAAACCATTTAAGATATTTATTTTTTAAGTGTAAATAATATAAATGCATATTACTAAATCATATTGCAGAAATATGTCAAGATGAATTTCCATAAATACAATGTAAAGGTTCAGTCCTACATAAGGCTGTCAGAGATATTGCAATTGATACCTAATTCCCGGCGATCACGTTTCTATCGTTAAATGTTCTGCTTTGTTACGGTAGAATGGCATCAACGTAGATAACGTATGAGCTATTTATGACCCTTTCGATGTTTCTTTTCTCATTGTGTAAAAAAAATTTCATTCAATTGGTATTTTATAGTAGATAATAATATAAGGGTGTAAATAATAATAAAATTTAAACCTGTGCTAAGCTTTCTTGAGCTTTGTTTTGTAATAGTTTATATGTGTTTATATCTTCACATCTCCATCTTTTCCTTCTTTATTACAGTCTAAAAAGAGTGTATTGCTGAACGTAGATCTGCGCCAAAAATTTCATCTAAGAACGGTCCTGAACCAACCGCAGCTATCGGTTTCCGATGTGAGAGGTTGTCCTGCACTGCGTTTGCTTATATGAGGTTGCCGCAGTAACAGATACCAAGCACCCTAAATGCTGTTGTCCGGCATCGGTCTGCCTAATTTTGATATTTGTGTACGGTATTTTTTGAGACGCTTTTCTTGTCGTCTATCATAATATTCATAGTTTTCCTCACAGTCGTCACTTACAAAGCCCACGAGAAAAGAGGATATTATTCTTATGGCGTTACTCATAAATCCATCTCTGGCCGACATTTTTTATAAGAAATGTTTTAGATAAATTCCATAGAGAATTGTATTTTAAGCAATGATTTGCTTGACCGTAACAAAACACTGTTTCATGACACAAAGTGCTCTATTGATTTAGGAAATGATAAATGAGCTTATAAATAGATGTCCAAGCGAAAATTTAGGCCCTTTTTGAGGATGATAAATCACATATGAAATACCTCATGAATCGAATAACACATGACTTGCATGTATTGAGTACGAAATGTCTCATAGCTTTAAATTAAACTCCGACGACTTACTTTCTAGCGACTTCTATGCTAGGAATTGAAAGAAAGAAAGAAAGGTTTATTCTCCAAAGTGACGCCATCACAGATAACATAAAAAAACACATAATTTACAAATAACACTTGGCTTTACAATACAAATTACAACATACTACATAATACAAACTAAACAATACCCATACTCGTATGTGTCAAGGCATCATCTGGGAACTGAAGCACACTCAGCATAATGCCATGAATTTTTTTTTTTCCATGGCGCTGATTTTCAGTGTGTCCAACTAGTGACTTGCCGAAATCAGTGCTATATGTATACTCATTATCTTTTAAACACAAAATTATGCTGATAAAATAATGCATTCAAATGCTTTTAGAAGGGCAATACGAACACTTCAAAAGGGAAATTATTAAAATACTATAAAGGACTATATACTACATATAGTGCTATATAACAAAGTGATCAGATAATTTGTAAAAAAAATATGTAATTATTGAAGAATATTAAAGAACATAACAAGACAAAACAAAAGCTGCATTCAAGAGGACGATTTTAATGCTGCGTTGTTAAAAAACTATGACGATGAGGTACGTAATCGTGCAAAGCTTTATAAACTTTGATCAAAGTTAATCTGACTTTGCAGTAATTGTGTTCTGTGTTTATTTTAAATGTATGTACTGCTTTCAGATTTCGCAAAGGAGGCGGTATATCGTTCCAGCTCTTGGATGCGGCGTATTTGAAACTTCCTCGGAAAGCGTGAGTGCGGTGACGAGGCACGACGAGAGTATTCTCTAGTGCGCGTATTATAAGTTTTACATCACGTGACCATATGAGTTTGTCAACAAGATAAGGAGATGTTTAATTTTTTAATACCCCGAATAGGAGAGTTGCCATGAGCAGTTTTCGACGATATTCCATTTTTTACATTTTGGCATTGTTAATGTAAGGAGTGACGTGCGTGCGGGGCGGTATTGTAAAACTAAATCTTGCAAATGCCATTTGAACACGTTGCACTAGACGACGCGACCGCGCTAAAAGTCGCCTATCTTTCATAAGGGAGGTCTGCGACAATGTACACGCTTGAAAAGCAGTTGGGCAAACGCTGTACAAATGCTTAACACCATAGCGCTTCACGTCACCGGTCTGCTGAATTTAGCTCTGGTATTTTTATTTCTTAATTACAAGCTCAAGTTGAAAATAAAACTGTGTAGGTATTATCTTATACGACGTGTATCGATTTCGTTAAATATCAATGTTTTTCAGTACGTACGTTGAGCTAAAGAGCCAGTTTGTGGGACGTAGAAAAAAAATTGAAGCCACAATTTGCTACTGGCAAAGTGTTGCCAGTAGCAAATTGAATAAACGTGCGTATGTATCTCAATAATATTTTGTATACAAAAGGGAAACATAACATTGTGTTATTTCTTAACATTTCTTTGGAAGATTTATCGAAACCTTTATTTTACATATTTGTAAAAATGTCGTCTGGTAACGGTAAGAATACACCACTCACTTTCTTCAGACTCAGGGAAAGTGATAAAGAAGTCGGGATGACCTTTTTGAATAATACCAGACCAAAACTTAGCTTATTGGTGATGGGCAGCAGCGTCAAAAATGGAATAAAGTTGAATCTTTATACCTATAACAAACTTCGTTGACGACTGGCGCACAGACCGATTTCTGGGTGTTTGTGATACCTTCGTTGTTTCTGACTCCATAACTCGAGTGCTTAATCTACTAACTTTAAGATCAGAGCAATTTAGTGATGGTGTCCTTATCTATTAATTATATGAATTTTAAAATAAACATTACACAGTAAAATAGATTGAGTGTTGTGCAACGTCTTAACATTAGTTGAAATGTATTCAAATTCTTTTTTCGCATGGCCTCTCTCTCGTGTGGCCTAGAGCTTATTTATAATTATAAAATATGTAGATTAGTAAATGAGGGTAAATTAACGCATGTTTTATAATGCATATAATGCACGATACATTTTTTAATGGTCCAAAAATAATAGAAATGATACAATTAATTCATGAAAACTGCGCTACAGTAATAGACGAGTAGACTGGTATCGTTAACATTCCCGTGCACTCAGCGAATGCCATTCAGACCATTTCTTCTTTATGTCGTCGGTGGCAGGACGTGCGTCTGGCTATTAATTTGCGCTTGTTAGCACTAAATGCCTCACTGAAGTGAAGATATATGTTTTTCGTAATGTAAAGAGGGCTTTCTTATAATGATTTCTTGTATTTTAACGCGTAAATTTTAAGCCCTATTAAATCTAAACAATTAATATTACGACAAACTCCGTGGACGTGCTTTGAGGTCCCGGGTTCCGATTCCCGGACGAGTCAATGTAGAAAACTACTTTTTCTACTTTTTATCGGGTCCGGGTGTTTGTAATACCTTCGTTGTTTCCATTTCCATAACACGCTACTTACTTTGGATCTGAGCAATGTTCAATGATGTTGATGATGACCAATGATGTTCACCCTATCTATGTATTACATTATTGAAATCATTAATCAATTAAGAGCTATCAAAGCAATGTCCGTCAAAAATCCGTCTTCATATAATAAAATATCTTCTTTCTAATAAAAACTACCAATGTACGAGTATTCAGAAGTTATTGACAAAAACGTAATCCACATGAAGCAAAGAGATGCAAAAAAAGCGCAATAAATGAATAAATAATGCGCGATACTGACGACTTCTTTTTCTTTTTACTGTAACGTAATTGACAGTTACGGCTTTTGTACACGACAAGTAAACATAAAATATTTCTAGTACCTTTGGAACCGGTTTCAGATTAAATAAATACAGTCACAGGAATGAGTTTCGAAAAAGACCACATGCATTTTACTACTGAATTCAATTTAATTATATAATACTCGTATGCTTCCATCATTTATCATGGTATCACATTGCTTTCGTGTATATTGTCGATGAAATAACTTATGACCCGTCTAGTGCGTCTCTACACCTAAATCTTTGTTAATGTTGATATGATTTCAAATTAGGTACTAATGCGATTTCCCTCTTTCTAAGGCCGTTCCTTTATCACTGAATATGGTTATGGTGAAAACCCAATCTTAAATAATTGTATCATCACGCAATTCCCAATACAGGGGTAGTCTAGTCTAGACAATTCACCTTCCACCGAATATATTTTCGGGACAACGTGATAGATGGTGAACCCGGCGCCATCTTTATGTCCAAGCCTACGATATAATTCGTACTTAAGATTTTGAAAAACTCCTTGGTACAAACCTGTTACTAGGGGATCGAACTCGGGTGCCTTGACTCGAAATTCCGACTACCCAACCACTCACTCGGCTATCGTGACTCTTACATTAAATCAGAGATTGTATAAACTTAAACAGTAAAAAAACAGTGCATCCGTCAATATATAATTACAATTACAGCAGTTCCTACGCCAACGTCCATACCACGTTGAACATACCGGTTCTCGTCCGATCACCGAAGTTAATTTCAACCTATCGAACCTGATTTGCCGCCCACTGTCCAGCACGTTGTCGACCTTAATGTTGAGCCCGATATCGTACCTGCTGTCTGCCCGATGTCGAGCCTGCTGTCGAGTCCACTGTTGAGCTCGGTGTCGAACCTTATGTCGAGCATGCTGTCGATCCCGCTGTCAAGCAAGGTGTCGAACCTGACGTCGAGCCTGCAGTCGAATCCTCTGTCGAGCCCGCTCTCAAACTTACTGTCGGGCTCACTGTCGTGCTTGCTGTCAAGCCGTACTTTAGTAATTTAGTTTACGTTGTAATAAAATTTTGATATTCAATAATTTATTATAAATAATTTGTAATAAATTGATAATGTTTTTTTATGTTATCTGTCTTGGCGTCATTTTAGATAATAAACTTTTCTTTCTTTCTTTCAAGCCCACTGTCGAGCCTGCTGTCGAGTTTGCTGTGGAGCTCACTGCCGAACCTACTGTCAATCACGTAGTCGAGCCCGCTGTCGAGCCCACTGTCATGCACACTGAAGAGCCCGGTCTCGAGCCCTTTAGGATCGATCAAAATTTTGATAAGGTTTAAAACGGAGGTATATTTTAAATTATTCGATGTTAAAAGCATCTTATTTCACGTATTGCGTTTATAAATTCACTCGATGGAGATGGAACTAATCTCGTAAACACAAATACGAGCGGGATTGATGTTCGTAACCTACTATCTCGTATTAATATTCCAGCAACGTAACAAGGAAGCACTTCAAATAATAACGCAAAAGTCTCTCAGTGAAATAATTACTTTCATAATAAAATTTTTCATAAAGTAATCCGTGTGGTGTCGTCGTAAGAAAATTCGACGTGAGTCCCTTTTTTACCGTGATTGATATAGGAGACGACTAAGAAAAAAAAGCAGTACAAACGTTATTTCGTTGTTGGAAATACAGATATTTAAGAATGAACTTAATCATTGGTTACGTATGACTACTTCTGAAAGCCAAAAATCTGAAAGTATATTCATATCTTGACTTAATTAAATGTCGGCTACATTCTTATACTGAAGACGTGTTTTCCGTGACCGTGGCTTTCGGGACGAGATTATAGGTTTACGTTTGTAAATTGCTATCTGAAAAAGTTCTTTTCAGTAAATGTAAATTTTATGTAATGTCGAAAAAGATAAAAATAAATTAATAAATTTAGATGTTTAAATCGAATCCAAATTGAGGAAAATATTTGTTTTTTAACCAACTACAAAGAAAGGAGGAGGTTCCAAATTCGGTTGCATGTTTTTTTTTTGGTAATATTTTAAAGCTTTTCTCTTACCTCGGTGCAGTATTAAGTTTATATATATACTCGTATAAATAAGTCACGATAGCCGAGTGGTTGGGTGATCGGACTTTTGAGTCAAGAGACCCGAGTTCGATCCCCAGGTGGCAGGCTCGTACCAATGAGTTTTACAAAAACTTATGTACGAATTCTTTCGTTGGCTTGGGCATAAAGACGGCGACGGGCTCACAACCTGTCACGTAGGCCCGAAAATATCTTCGCTGAAAGGTGGGTCAAAGGGACTTAGATGTCTAGACTAGACCTCTGTCTACCCCTGTTTAGGGAATTGCGTGAAGATACAATTATTTTAGATTGGGTTTTCGCCATAGCCACGACCTTCAGTGATAAAGGAATGACCTTATAAGGAGAAATAGCATTAATATCTAATGTGAAATTATATCAACAATAGCAATAATTAAGGTGTAGAGATGGGTCATAAGTTATTTCGTCGACAATACACGCGAAAGCAATGTGATTTCATGATAAATATATGCATACGAGTATTATAGCATTAAATTGAATTCAGTGGTAAAATGCGTATGGTCTAATTCGAAACGCATTCCTGTAACTGAGCGCGCAATGATCGGAACAATAAATTGATTCCGTAACATTGCTACATTTCACGAGTTTGTAATTAATTTTAACTATTACTCTTAGTTATAAATATACATTTGACGACAGAAGAAAGAAAGAAACCGATTGTTTACGGTCTAACTACAACAATTACAAAACATACAAACCTTCCACCTAAGATACCTATACCTATATATATATACCTTCTCGTTTTTAGTCGTTTAGTCACGATAGCCGAGTGGATGGGTGGTCGGAACTTCGAGTCGAGAGACCCGAGTTCGATCCCCAAGTGGCAGGCTCGTACCAATGGGTTTTTTCAAAACCTATTTACGATTCATATCGTTGACTTGGACATAAAGACGATGACAGGCTCTTTATGTCCAAGGACTTTGACTTGTATTGTCTAGACTTGACCTCTGTTTACTGTGTATTGGGAATTGCGTGAAGATATTTTTTTTTTCTAATACATTATGTGCGACCGAAATGTTTTTCGAAAAATTTATTTTCGATTAAATCGAATCGAGATCGAAAATTCTTCAATTGGTCCAGAGAAGTAACACAGGATAACGTTGATGTCATCATAAAATAGTTTGTTCTTAAATATTTATTTTAATCTGTCATTTGCAATAAATTACTTGATGCGGCCTACGATATTCTTGTACGTTCATTAGATAGGGGAATACTAGAGTTGTCCAATTTACGAACAAACTTATGCGGTAATAAACTGCATTCTATCTGTAAAAACGAAAATCGATCACTAAATGAAGAAACATTGAAATGATAGTACTATATTTATCTCTCTATGGAAGTCTACTAGTTGTGGGGCATATACTTATATCTTTTTTAAATATCTACTGTTACACAAAAAGAGCTTAGACAACAACAAAAGTGGCTATATAATTATTCCTAAACCGGATGTTGTTATGATGTCAAATTGAATACGTGACCGGCGGAACATGCTCCAATATACGTAAACCACGTTTTCGTTTACAATTAGTTTTCCGGAATCACAGACCTTTTGATCTAACATGACAAAAAGGAGTTGTTATTCATATTTTAACTAAATATTATGTTGGAAGGAAAAAGTAACTAAAGCAACTTATGTATTCCAGATAATAAATACACCTAATACTTCTTAATTATTGGAGACTGTTCTACTGAAAGTAAAACCTTGGGAACAAAAAACGAAAGACCCTCTTTCCATATGATAGATGTTGCCGCATCACAATTTGCGCTTTAAGTCTGTACTTACTTTAATTTGATAAGTTTACATGCATAAGTTTACAGGATACTTAAAAATCATCGTGAAGAATATAGCTCCCCATCTCTTCCAGTAGGCTCAAAGGTGCAAGGTGTCTAATTCTGCAATCGCCTATTACTTGACGCTGACTGGAACTATTACTTGACGCTGATTCGAACCCTTGACCAGCACCCTTGAGAAAAGCATGCTAAGCTGTTTTATAAAAGATGGCAAGCAAGTTGCCAACCCGTAAGAGAAAATCCAAATATAAAAGGCTGGTAGGTAAAAATTAACATACATTCTTTTTGTTTCTAAATTGCTGGTTGTATTGTCAAGAAAGGTCTAAACATGTCTGGTAGAATGAGTATAAAAATAAATGAGTAGAGCCTGGATGACCAGTCTTCGCTTGGCGGGAACGTCAGATGGCGCTGAGTAACATTTAAATTAATTTCGATGAAAATACAAAGCTTCAGTTAACTCAATGACGTAGCTTTTCCAAAATACCAATGCACAAATTTATATTTCATGAGGATAGCTCGTATAAAGTTATAGGTACACAAAATCCATGTAAATAGTAGTAAGTAAATGATGGCGAGTATCATATATACTGTATATCGGCTCGACAACATCGCAATACTCCAACTCCAAAGTATGTAACGAAGCACCTGTATTTTGGAATCGGAAACAACGAAGATAGTCATACAGAGTAATTTCTTATATTATCAATAGATTTTTCTCGAAAGCTTTCTTTTATCACAAATTTAATCAAAACATATTGGTTTTGGATCAGAAATAACGCTGTTATTTTGTATTTTAGGATTCATCCAAACGCCATTATGCCGAGAACCACGGGCGTATTGTGCCATTTATCACGATTACCGAAGAGCTATTAATCACATTTACAATTTCCGAAATATTAAGCAAGTAACTAGGGCTTGCTTAATTTTAATGGTATAGCAAACGACATACAATATGGCAACTGAGTTTTTTTAACTGATAATTTAGTTTTTTTAGCAACGGCAGTGAATTCTTTCGATGGCAACGAAAAAGTGTTAGGCCACGAGGGGATTTACCTTTCATCCGTGAAATAGCTGGGAGAAAGGAGTTGGAGATTCGCTTTTACCTCTGTCAAGAAGGAGCCTCTAACCTAAACATTTTCACTTCCAACGTATTTTGCCGTGTGGTTACAGTACAAAATATACCACACCTTTTATTCAGTAAGTGTCATAAGAGACGACTAACAACTTTAGAAACATTAACTTCCGAAAGACGGCGGATTCCAAAATTTAACAGCAGCAGCGTCTAAGTTGCGATGTGTCTGTTATCGCTCACCAATCCGCTTGTTTAGCGTGGCGATAATGGCAAACCGTCCCTTTCGAGAGAGGCATAGGTTCCAGGGTCCTGGTTGTAAGTATTCAGCTGTTTTAGCCTGAATTACATACATCTAAACTTTGACATTTATAAGATTAGCAGGATTAGCAGATTTTTTTATTCATCTGGTGTTTCCCGAAACCGGGGTAAGCAAGGTGTAGTAACTGAAGTCATTTCGGCTCACCTTTCTCCGAAGACATATTTTGGGACAACGTGACATGTAGTGAGCCTTTCGCAGCCTTTATGTCCAAGTTAACAATATACTAATCACGTGGTCCCAGGTGGGTCGAAAGGAAATTAATTGTATGCTCCTCTGTCTAGCAGAATTAAAAATAGCATGAAGATATATTTTTGACTAGTGTATCGGTATCATATAAATACATACATATATTTATATATGTATGTATTTATATATATATATATATATATATATATATATATATATATATATATATATATATATATATATATATATATATATATATATATATATATATATATATATATATATATATATATATATATATACGATGATTTTTAAGTATCCTGTAAACTTATGCATGTAAACTTATCAAATTAAAGTAAGTACAGACTTAAAGCGCAAATTGTGATGCGGCAACATCTATCATATGGAAAGAGGGTCTTCGTTTTTGTTCCCAAGGTTTTACTTTCAGTAGAACAGTCTCCAATAATTAAGAAGTATTAGGTGTATTTATTATCTGGAATACATAAGTTGCTTTAGTTACTTTTTCCTTCCAACATAATATTTAGTTAAAATATGAATAACAACTCCTTTTGTCATGTTAGATCAAAAGGTCTGTGATTCCGAAAACTAATTGTAAACGAAAACGTGGTTTACGTATATTGGAGCATGTTCCGCCGGTCACGTATTCAATTTGACATCATAACAACATCCGGTTTAGGAATAATTATATAGCCACTTTTGTTGTTGTTCAAGCTCTTTTGTGTAACAGTAGATATTTAAAAAGATATAAGTATATGCCCCACAACTAGTAGACTTCATAGAGAGATAAATATACTACTATCATTTCAATGTTTCTTCATTTAGTGATCGATTTTCGTTTTACAGATAGAATGCAGTTTATTACCGCATAAGTTTGTTCGTAAATTGGACAACTCTAGTATTCCCTATCTAATGAACGTACAAGAATATCGTAGGCCGCATCAAGTAATTTATTGCAAATGACAAGTGCGGTATCTTATAAATATCTTATAAATACATACATATATATATAGATATATATATATATATGTATATATATATATATATATATATATATATATATATATATATATATATATATATATATATATATATATATATATATATATATATATATATATATATATATATATATATATATATATATATATATATATATATATATTTAATTTTACAAATATTCGTGTATAATATACAAATAAACATCAATAACTCCAGAACAAACATATTCATCACACATATGCTTTAACCTAGCGGGATTCGAAACCTGGCAGGGAGGGTCACTATCAGCTTGGCTAACGGGTCGTCAGAAGGATTGTTCCTTTTACAAAACATAATTTTTAATTGAGTGAATATAATGCTTTAATAAAAGGCTCAGATATGCTTGTATTTAAATGAGTTAAGTTTAACGAACCAGATGTAAGAAGGTTTTGTGTTGAAATATTAAAATATGGAAAACATTTTTATTCAGTGAAATGTAATAATACAAGGCCAAAAGATTAATGTTTCATTTATAAAGCAAGCCTGTTCTTGTATTTATGTGGTACTAATTTCTGCTAGCGAATTCGATCATTCGCGCATTTTCTTGAAATTCGAACGAT
>JAGSMR010000633.1:0-26509 GCA_029286605.1 Sericinus montela | reverse complement strand
TGTCAGCCTATTTTTACATGTTTAAATTTTGTATTAGCCATATATTTTTAAACTTAATTAAAAATAATAGTGTCTTTAAAAAAATAAAATTTGGCAGGACTTTTCCTTTCACCAAGGAAAGGTCAGCTAAGAACAGATCTCAGCCGCCAGGGAGGATGCAGAGTCAATCTTTTTTCTGGTAAGCCAAGAATTAATTAAGAATAATTTTAAGAAATTTTATAAAATTGATGTTTTTATGTATAAATAGTAATAATAATAATAAATATCTTCACGCCATTCCCAATATAGGGATAGACAGGTCTAGTCTAGACAATTTTGGGACAACGTGACAGGTGGTGAGCCCGTCGTCGTCTTTATGACCAAGCCAGCGATATAGTTCGTACATAAGTTTTTGAAAACCCATTGGTACGAGCCTGCCATCTGGGAATCGAACTCGGGTCTCTTGACTCGAAATTCCGACCACCGTATGTACCGTATATTCCTTGATATCCATTTAACAACTGAAAAACTGTTCATATGGATTTATAAAAAGACACCTCAATTTTATTTATATGTAAAGAAAAAGATTTTAACCTAATTAGTGCAGTAATAAATAAGCTACTGTGTAGTTTCATTTTTTTTAAAAAAAGGACCCACAGATCGCCATTCTAACAATACGATTATATTGACATATAGTATATAGATTTTGTTACTCCCTAAATTATATTATACTATCGTGTAAGTGAGTTCATCTGTAATTCTTATGAAAAATTAAGATTCCAAACCGTGATTATTAAATGCGTTGCCATGATAGTACGGCGATACCGGGTTTGAATTCCACCAAATGTCAGCCTATTTTTACATGTTTAAATTTTGTATTAGCCATATATTTTTTAAACTTAATTAAAAATAATAAAGAAATAAGTACACATATAATAAATAAATAAGTACATCACATACTAATCTTCACGCACAATCCTTGACGCTACTGGCTACTGCCAGAGAGAACAGATCGCCAAGTGTCGCGATCCTTACATACCTTTTTCGCTTCTTTCAGATTCATTATTTTGCATAAGCATATAGCAGACAATTAACCTTTTTGTCACCCAATTTCACACACAGACAACTATCTTTCAGCTTTTGTAAACAGCTGTCGAGATACAATATGAACAGCCCGGAGGACATGATACAACCCTGTTTTACGACCATCTGAACGTTAAATATGGGCGACAGGTCATGCCTTACCTGCACACACACTGAAGTGGGTCATCCTCACCATACTCCGGCAACTGTTCCCGTATATTCTTCCTTACAACCTTATCAAATGCCTTCTCAAGATCCATAAAAGCACAGAAAATCTGGTTATAATCCAGGTTAGAAGCCAAAAGCTTTTCCATGATGATGCAGAGAGAAAACACTTAATCCGATCCTCTTCTAGGTCTAAATTCGCAATTAGAATTCTAGGTAGAAATCTTTCCGATTTCTCTCGCATCCTACGCGTCAAAACCTTCGTGTAAACTTTACTTACTAAACTGGTCAAGCTGATCGCCCGATAGCAAACGCAGTCAAAATGCTATACTCATTCATACCTTGCTATAATCCAGTATAAACTAAGTAGATAGAGGACCTGTGTTCTGCAACAAGGAAGGTTACACAAATAACCTAACCCGAGTCAATGCTTAAAAGTGGTTTTCCACATTGAACCGCCAGTGAATCGGACCCAGGACCACAGAGCTGGCAACACTAAGAAAACCCGTGTGTTCGCCTCTCGTCCACTCGTCGATTAATATCACAGTATTATTGTATTACCTTTTGTATGTTTATATTACAAGAATATTTTGGCGTCAGGAAGCATTGCACCAAATAGATTTCCTAGATTTTTATTTGCGAAAACCCGAAACGCCTTTGCATGAACTGGTGTCGCGAATATCAGTAACGTTCGCTGGATGTGACTGGAATTCTGTATTTTACGTCGTCACAAGTGAAAAACGAGGTAAATACATTGCTTCGAACCCGAAACCAAAAGAAGTTCACTGCAGGACATATAGGAGAGCCTATAACAGAGAATTTGACAAAACTATCGCGTTTAGCAAGCGGATTGGTGATCGCAGTATCAGAAAACTCGCACGTCTAACGCTACTGGCGTTGGCTATCTCGGCTATCCCGCCATCTGCTGGTAGCCGATGACATTAAAGGCTACTCCGTTAATCGCCTCTTACGCCAGCCTCGGGAAGAAATGGGTGGTGTATTCTTACCCCGATATCACACGGCTACCCTTTTTCTTACTTCCACATAACTGTTTGGAGTTATGCAACTAATAAAACACTAAAGGCAAAGAGATCTCAATTGAATATCCACGTTTCGGTTCATGAATTCACTTCAAAGCGCCGATAGACGTTTGTGTAATTAAGTCACCACCAGTTCGAAACATTAATTGACTTTGTACCGATGGCCGACGTTTCCGTTCCTATCCAATTAAAATTTTGTAGGAATTATTTTCTTTTGAAAGCAAAAATGACCTTAAATTACTAATATACAATATACTACTAATTATTAATACGGACTGGGTAAAGGAGTGAATATGAAATAATTTATTTCTCATTAATAAACACCTGAAACAAATCCTTTAAAATATAAATTACACATATATACTATAAACAGATAGATCGATAACATGTGAAGATAGATAGGGACAATATCGCATATACTGCTGTTGTCCTAAGGTAAGTCGCTAAAGTACTTGTCAATTGTTATGGCATCTTAAACAAAGAAGAAGCAATGAAAACCGACACCCGAGACAATGAATAAAAAGTGGTTTTCTACTCGTACATTGACTAGTCCGGGAATCAAACCAGGAACCTCAGACTGGTGACAAAAACCGGTGTGTACGCTACTTGTCGTCAGAGATCCTCAATTTAATTATAACATATATCAATTACATGAAAAAACTAAGGTTTAAAAAACTAACACATTAGAGACGCTGAGTACGATAACCAATACATAATCATAGCTTAGCTCAATGTTCAGCAACAAAAATGCTACGGCGTTGATTTTCAGCTGACGGCTGCGAGTGAGATATACAACTTATTAAAACGCCAAAAACCATACGAGCTTAATATAACATTTCAAAATAAAACATATTGAATAAAAAGTTAAAATAATTAAATTATAATTGAGAAGGGGTACATGAAAAAATGTAAAAAACACGCAAAGCTAAAGTGAGCGTCGTGGAGAAAACAGTCTTTATGCAATAAATATCTAGGTTAAAACCTAGAGAGTTTTATGCAAATTTTAAAATTTATCTGCAATGTATACGATGACCCGAGTTGGTAGTGACCCTACCTTTGAAGCCAGAGCTTGCGGGTTCGTGTACCGCTTGGGGCAAATATTTGTGACACGAATATGAATGTCATGATGAAAGACTCAAGTCTTGGATGTCGTGTATGTATATACGGATATTTTTCTATGTAAATGTATGTAATTGAACTGTGCTGTTGGCTTGAACACTCAGACGGTAAATGTTCATCATAGTTGACTTTGAATAAATAATTTTCGTAGAAAACTTAATAGCAAAGTTTTTATTTTTCTATAATTTTGGACTTTTCCGTTTGATTCTTCGATTATTTTCTGTTATCCTTAATATGTACAAATACACCATAAACCTCGTTAGCAAGTGATTATCTTAAATATGTACCGCAATAGGTTTTCATACACTCGTAATATGTATACAAGTATATTTAACGTTTTAATGAATATATGAAGACACTATGAAAGAAGTGTCAATACCGACAAAGACTTTAAAATTTTTATTTAAAAAATACCTAAATTTGAGGCATTTAAAATTTGCCTTATAAAGCTTATATTCGTGAGACGCACCTGTTGCGCAGCTATGCTGGAATGGATAACTCCTCACTTTATTTCAGAGCTTGATATGGTATATATTTTTCATGGTATATATTTTTTTACATTCGAATATTTTCTCATTTTGATGTGGTGAGCCCAACACGGTCTTCATTCGAAGCCAACTATAAAAACATAAGTTTCGAAAAACCTATTTGTACGAGCCTACCTCCTCAGGATCTAATTCCTATGCCTTGACTTGAATTCCAACCACCCAAATAATCGGTAATCGAGAATTTTGACGTGACTTTTGTTACTTCATAAATATAAAGGCACAATTAAAATTATTTGACGTCAATTGTCTAGCGAGCAGCGTAAGAAATTAGCAAAATTTATATTGCCAAAGTTTAATAGACAAACTTTCGTGCTGTGGACGGAATATTATTTTGTGATTTGTAAGATGCAATTCCTTTGGTCACATTTTCTTCCCAAAATAGGAATTGAATACATCAGGGGGAAACTAATAAATTTAAGATTATTTAAGTTTTTGAGAAACAACCGACTTCAAACAAACTGCTCTGGTATATTTTCCTCAACTCAAATGAAATCCAAACATCAGAGTCTATAAAAATAAAAAAAAATAAACAAATGAAAATGACAACGGTCGACGGCCTTGCAAAATTCTGCCCTAAATAAAGGCATAGCGTGCTTATTCTAATAGTCTGGCGAGTGAGTAACTGGAAGGGAAGCCGTTCAGGTCCAGTCCTTGCCATGTGGTTTCGGCACTAAAGCACTTGGGTTATGGATTAAGAAACAACGAAGGTAGCAACCACACCCAGACCCGAGACAAAGTAAAACAAAGTGACTTTACATTGTCTACATTGGTTCACATTGACCCTTCCGGGATTCGAACTCAGAATCATAGAGCTAGTGACACTATGAAAATAAGTGAAGCCTCCACCGAATAACATCTAGCAAACAATTTGTATTTTAAAAAACATTTATAAATATTCATATGTGCATGTAAGTGTGTACAGGTATATAAAAAAATCTTAAATGCAATTTGGCGGCGAAAGAAAACATTCTGACGAAGCCTGCCCCGACAAATCGTCACACGCTTTTATTTTTTAAGTTATAGTCGGTTAAAAATATTAGGTTTGATATAAATCAATATAAAAAAACCGTTTCACACCTTTTTATGTCCAATTTACAAAAAAATAAATATAAAATATCTTCACGCAATTCCTAATACAGGGGTAGACAGTGGTCTAGTCTAGACAATTAAGTCCCTTTGACCCACCTTCCACCACAAAGATATTTTCAGGACAACGTGACAGGTGGTGAGCCCGTCGCCGTCTTTATGTCCAAGCCAACGATATAATTCGTACATAAGTTAAAAAAACCCATTGGTACGAGCCTGCAACCAGGGGATCGAACTCAGGTCTCTTGACTCGAAATTCCGACTACCCAACCACTCGGCTATCGTGACCAAATTACAGATTTAGGCTATGAATAAATTAAAGCGTTGATGTCTTAAAAATCTTTATAAATAATTTAAGGATTATATCACGGTTAAAAATATTAGGTTTGATATAAATCAATATAAAAACCGTTTCACACCTTTTATGTCCAATTTACAAAAAATAAATATAAAATATCTTCACGCAATTCCTAATACAGGGGTAGACAGTGGTCTAGTCTAGACAATTAAGTCCCTTTGACCCACCTTCCACCACAAAGATATTTTCAGGACAACGTGACAGGTGGTGAGCCCGTCGCCGTCTTTATGTCCAAGCCAACGATATAATTCGTACATAAGTTAAAAAAACCCATTGGTACGAGCCTGCAACCAGGGGATCGAACTCAGGTCTCTTGACTCGAAATTCCGACTACCCAACCACTCGGCTATCGTGACCAAATTACAGATTTAGGCTATGAATAAATTAAAGCGTTGATGTCTTAAAAATCTTTATAAATAATTTAAGGATTATATCACGGTTAAAAATATTAGGTTTGATATAAATCAATATAAAAACCGTTTCACACCTTTTATGTCCAATTTACAAAAAATAAATATAAAATATCTTCACGCAATTCCTAATACAGGGGTAGACAGTGGTCTAGTCTAGACAATTAAGTCCCTTTGACCCACCTTCCACCACAAAGATATTTTCAGGACAACGTGACAGGTGGTGAGCCCGTCGCCGTCTTTATGTCCAAGCCAACGATATAATTCGTACATAAGTTAAAAAAACCCATTGGTACGAGCCTGCAACCAGGGGATCGAACTCAGGTCTCTTGACTCGAAATTCCGACTACCCAACCACTCGGCTATCGTGACCAAATTACAGATTTAGGCTATGAATAAATTAAAGCGTTGATGTCTTAAAAATCTTTATAAATAATTTAAGGATTATATCACGGTTAAAAATATTAGGTTTGATATAAATCAATATAAAAACCGTTTCACACCTTTTATGTCCAATTTACAAAAAATAAATATAAAATATCTTCACGCAATTCCTAATACAGGGGTAGACAGTGGTCTAGTCTAGACAATTAAGTCCCTTTGACCCACCTTCCACCACAAAGATATTTTCAGGACAACGTGACAGGTGGTGAGCCCGTCGCCGTCTTTATGTCCAAGCCAACGATATAATTCGTACATAAGTTAAAACCCATTGGTACGAGCCTGCAACCAGGGATCGAACTCAGGTCTCTTGACTCGAAATCTGACTACCCAACCACTCGGCTATCGTGACCAAATTACAGATTTAGGCTATGAATAAATTAAAGCGTTGATGTCTTAAAAATCTTTATAAATAATTTAAGGATTATATCACGGTTAAAAATATTAGGTTTGATATAAATCAATATAAAAACCGTTTCACACCTTTTATGTCCAATTTACAAAAAATAAATATAAAATATCTTCACGCAATTCCTAATACAGGGGTAGACAGTGGTCTAGTCTAGACAATTAAGTCCCTTTGACCCACCTTCCACCACAAAGATATTTTCAGGACAACGTGACAGGTGGTGAGCCCGTCGCCGTCTTTATGTCCAAGCCAACGATATAATTCGTACATAAGTTAAAACCCATTGGTACGAGCCTGCAACCAGGGATCGAACTCAGGTCTCTTGACTCGAAATCTGACTACCCAACCACTCGGCTATAGTGACCTAAAGGTTCTAAAGAACACAAATGAAAATACGGCTTTTGGTTAAGGCATCAGGACATACTACTCTTCGCGTCATACACTTCTATTTATACCATACTCTTTAAAATGTACAAAAAGTGTTTTCTACATTGACCAGACCGGGAATCGAACCCGGGACAACAGAGCTGTGTCGCCAGCCATTAAAATTGACGCACAGTCCTCAACGAAGGTTATATTATAGGTATAAAGATTCAACTTTATTCCATTTTTGACGATGCTGCCCATCACCAATCAGCTAAATTTTGGTCTTGTATTATTTGAAAAGGTCATCCCGACTTCTTTATCACTTTCCATGAGTGGCTTCTTACGATACCCAGGGAGAGTACTGGAGTAGCAGGGAGAGTATTAAGATACGTACGCACGTTTATTCAATTTGCTACTGGCAACAGTTTGCCGGCTTCAATTTTCTTTCGATGACACGTCCCACAAACTGGCTCTTTAGCTCAACGTGCGTACTGAAAAACATTGATATTTAACGAAATCGATACACGTCGTATGAGATAATACTTACACAGTTACATTTTCAATTTGAGTAACAATACCGTAAAAATACCAGACCAAAATTCAGCGGACCGGTGACAGAGAGTTTTATGCAATATTTATCTATGTAAATAACATAGATAAATATTGCATAAAACTCTCTCATTGAAAGCAATTCCCAATACAGTGGTAGACAGAGGTCAAGTCTAGACAATTAAGTCCCTTTGACCCACCTTCCACCGAAGATATTTTCGGCACAACGTGACAGGTGGTGAGCCCGTCGCCGCCTTTATGTCCAAGCCAACGATGAAATTCGTACATAAGTTTTTGAAAAACTCATTGGTACTGCCACCTGGGGATCGAACTCGGGTCTCTCGACTCGAAATTCCGAGTACCCAACAACTCGGCTATTGTGACTTATATTAATACTCATTGAAAGCATAAACACAATTTTCTTCACAACATCTCCTTATTGTAGAGCTTACTTCAGCTTTGTATGTTATAAGATATTTACTTTTGTTTATTTCAGCGAATGAAAATTTCATTTACTCTTAGTTACAATGTAATGTCTGCCACAAGGGAATTTACTTGTTTTGTTCCAAAGCTAACCTGTACTTCAAATAATAAGAAAATGAATAATAATAAAATTAAAGGAATTATGAGTAATTCCTTTCATATATTTAGATAATCTCTAGCGGCGAACGAACATGCAATTTTTAGCATCGAAGTCACCACAAAGTGGGTCGTCACAGTTTAATTTAAAGCTATGAGACATTTCGTACTCAATACACGCAAGTAATGCGTTATTCGATTCATGAGTTATTTCATATGCGATTTATCATCCTCAAAAAGGGCCTAAATTTTCGCTTGGACATCTATCTATAAGAACATTTAACATTTCCTATATCAATAGAGCACTATGTGTCATGAAACAGTGTTTTATTACGGTCACGCAAATCATCGCTTAAAATACAACACACTATGGAATTTAGCTAAAACGTTTCTTATAAAAAATGTAGGCCAGAGATAGATTTATGAGTTACGCCATAAGAATAATATCGGAAGAGTCGCGTGGTCTACGCACCATTTTACAGTGTCGCCAGTTCTAAAGTCCCGGGTTCAATACCCGAACCGGTCAATGTAGCAAATCACTTTTCTTATTATATTATAATAATATTTTAATAATAATTATATAAATAATATTTTTCGAATTCGGGTTTCAGTCTTTGTAGTATCCTCGTTCTTTCCGATCCATCACATAAGTGCTTAAGCTTTTTAACTTTGGGACCTTAGCGATGTTTGTAATGTTTTCACTATCTATATATGCCTGTATTTATATTCGCTATGAAATAAATTGTAGTGGCTGATAACACGACAGGCAACGATATGCCGTGACCCACGCCACTCGACTGCTGTTCTCAAAATGCGTATTCCCGCGAATGCAATTCAATGAATTCGTTATCTCGTTTAATGTCACTCTGTAATATAAAATAAAATATCTTCACGCAATTCCCAATACAGGGGTAGACAGAGGTCAACTCTAGACAATTAAGTCTCTTTGACCCACCTTCCACCGAAGATATTTTCGGGACAACGTGACAGGTGGTGAGCCCGTCGCCGCCTTTATGTCCAAGCCAACGATGAAATTCGTACATAAGTTTTTGAAAAACTCCTTGGTACTGCCACCTGGGGATCGAACTCGGGTCTCTCGACTCGAAATTCCGACCACCCAACATCGTGACTTTTTTATACTCACTCTGTAATATAATTATATAAATAATATTTTTCGAATTCGGGTTTCAGTCTTTGTAGTATCCTCGTTCTTTCCGATCCATCACATAAGTGCTTAAGCTTTTTAACTTTGGGACCTTAGCGATGTTTGTAATGTTTTCACTATCTATATATGCCTGTATTTATATTCGCTATGAAATAAATTGTAGTGGCTGATAACACGACAGGCAACGATATGCCGTGACCCACGCCACTCGACTGCTGCTCTCAAAATGCGTATTCCCGCGAATGCAATTCAATGAATTCGTTATCTCGTTTAATGTCACTCTGTAATATAAAATAAAATATCTTCACGCAATTCCCAATACAGGGGTAGACAGAGGTCAACTCTAGACAATTAAGTCTCTTTGACCCACCTTCCACCGAAGATATTTTCGGGACAACGTGACAGGTGGTGAGCCCGTCGCCGCCTTTATGTCCAAGCCAACGATGAAATTCGTACATAAGTTTTTGAAAAACTCCTTGGTACTGCCACCTGGGGATCGAACTCGGGTCTCTCGACTCGAAATTCCGACCACCCAACATCGTGACTTTTTTTATACTCACTCTGTAATATAATTATATAATAACCTCTTTTGTAATCGTTTATTATTATACGACTTAAAATAATGAAATCTAAATACGTCATGTGGTTGATTAGCAGAAGCGTCGCGTACTGTGATCACCAGTCCGAGTCCCATGCATGGTGATGACGAGAAAACCTCTTTACAAGAGAGGTCAATTTCCAGCAGTGAACTTTTTTATCTCCACGCAATTTCCCATACTGTGGTAGGCAGAGATCATAACAGTCCTTTCGACCCCCCTTTTCACCGAAGCCTATTTGGAACAACGTGTCCGGTGGTGAACCTACTGCCGATAAACAGGTACATTTGTATTAAATTAACTCCGATTTAAAGAATGATCCGATTCGAAAAGTGACAAAGACCTTAGACGTAGCCTAGTGGTTGGGTGATCGAAACTCAAGGCAATGGGTTTTTTCAAAACTTATAAAATAAATAAATAAATATCTTTACGCAATTCCCAATACAGGGGTAGACAGAGGTCTACTCTAGACAATTAAGTCCCTTAGACCCACCTTCCACCGAAGATGTTTTCGGGACAACGTGACAGGTGGTGAGCCCGTCGCCGTCTTTATGTTCAAGCCAACGATATAATTCGTACATAAGTTTTAAAAGCAATACATTAAACGATAGAAACGTGATCGCCGAGAATTAGGTATCAATTGCATCAATTGCAATATCTCTGACAGCCACAGACCTTATATAGCACTGTACTTTTCCATTGTATTTGCGGAAACTCATTTTGACATTTTGCTGCAACATCTTTCAGTAATTTCTTCTCACTTCTTATATTTTAAAGTATCTACACAATTTTCATACTTTTCGTTTTTCCCATGGATGTTCTAAGAGACAGCCAAGAAATAAAGGTCTTTGAATATCGTAATAGTTTCGATACATATACGAGATAACAATCTCGAAAATATTAGAACAAAATTCAGCAGATCGATGAAGGCCAACAGCATCTAAGATGTGTCTTGTATTACGATCGTCAATCCACTTGCCAAGCGAGGAAATTATGCCAAATCCGCCTTATAGGAGAGAACATAGTCTAAGAATGATGACACGTATATTATGAAGCTGCAGAGTGTTTATTTCTGAAAAGAAGTGTAAGTCAATGAAATTACACCATGTTACAACAGGATTTAATATTTTTAGAAAACGTATCAGTTTTTCATCTTCACGATTTAATAAAAACATGTACTGGTTTTATCAAATATCACTGTTGTAACTCATGATCATGCAAATAATTTTCATCAATTATAGTTTTCCAGTTTTAAATTTTCATCAATTATAGATTGTAGGTAAAATGCATTATCATCCCTCACAATTCTATGTGTTATAATTTTATGCACTCGCATAGTGAGTAAACCTTTAAAATCGTGAAGAAGCACTCGTTGCTGTGATATTTAGTGGCCACAATGGGTTAGATTGTTAATTATATATTTTTTAACTTTACAACCTTTAACCTGTTCACTTCATTTTTTGCTGAACATCTCCTCAGAAGATTGCCACCATGACTGGCATTGGACTGGTTTTATCAAATATCACTGTTGTAACTCATGATCATGCAAATAATTTTCATCAATTATAGTTTTCCAGTTTTAAATTTTCATCAATTATAGATTGTAGGTAAAATGCATTATCATCCCTCACAATTCTATGTGTTATAATTTTATGCACTCGCATAGTGAGTAAACCTTTAAAATCGTGAAGAAGCACTCGTTGCTGTGATATTTAGTGGCCACAATGGGTTAGATTGTTAATTATATATTTTTTAACTTTACAACCTTTAAAATGTTCACTTCATTTTTTTTGCTGAACATCTCTCCTCAGAAGATTGCCACCATGACCGGCCCTGTGCCACCAGCATCCTTCAACTCCCCTCAATATTGTTCAGGTGATCACAACTTTAAAAGGCATTAAGTCCGCCTTGTGTGACCTATACGGAATCGCAATAAAGATTAAATAAAATAAATAAATAAAGTAGCTTACAGGCGGAGGAAAAAATTAACGCTTAATTTATTTTGGTTTATTCATCATTTTAAAAACAAACATACAGAATAAGGACAGTGCAAATACCACAAAGGTTTGTCTTTAATGCTTATGTCATCGCTAAATTTTAAAATAAATCTCTTAATTCATTTAAAATAAACAGGATGAAAACATGCCATCGTCCAAACCTTATACCCATATAAACAAAAAAATAGTAAACCTCGCATAAAACCGCACATCGTCTACTCATACTGCAGTGACTAAGAGGCTTGTTAAAGTCTATTGCTTGTCATGTCAGGCCTCTATAGTAAAGAGCATTTGTCGTTATCACTTCGCTTAACAAGCGGATTGACAGTCACACTTAGACGCTGCCGGCCGTCACCGATCTGCTTAATTTTGTTCTCCTACTTGGCTAGATTGATGTTCCGCAATTTGTATGTAGTCATTGCCATTTCCATGGATTTTCCCATAGTCACCATTTTAAACACGTACGAAGAGAAACGAGGTGTTCCACTCACGCCGATACCATACAGAGGAACGCAATAAACGATTTACATACATATATTGGTAGGCCGAGACCAAATATTTCCGTTTACTATAATTTTGGTATTAAATAATAAATTAATTATATATTAATTATATCTTTGTTGCCTACCCTTCTAAATACTGTAGTAATTTAATATCACGCACTATAATCTGTAATTAGGGTGGATATCGCAATCATGTAATTACGGTGTTTATTATTATGAAGACGATTAAAATCCGCTACCGAGATTAATCCCCTTTCACATAGTGGGAAATTTCTATGAAATCCAGACGGATTGATGTCTTCTCTAAAATGTTATCATACTTAATTATACAGTTTCTATTTCATTATAATGTCAATTTGGTTAATCAATTGTTGAAAGTTTTCTTCTCCGAATCCGCCATCTGGAGGCCAAGAAGACCGAGACGATACGTATCAAGAGCATCAACCCTCCCTAAGAGCCCGCGGTGGATCTTTCGCTCACACATAAAGGCAAACCTCAGACACATCACCAATGCAGCCCCATCAGAGACTCGTAGGATTTGAATGGCGTATCGTAATACAAAAGCTTCTGTTTCACCGTGATTATACATCAGCTGTGCAGAGATGCAAACGATTCTTCTATAGTCCACTAACGCATCAGAAGTGGGTTTATGTCATCACCGTCATAGTAGCCCTTAAAAGTTCACGATATATCGCAGGCCTCTGAGGTACGGGAGGGTTTGCCATAATCGCCAAGCTAGGCGAGCGGATTAGCGATCGCAGTACCTGGAAGCTCACACCTTAAAGGCTGCTGCCTGTGACAAGTCTAATTAATTTTTGGTCTTCTACTTTTCATGACGTGTTCCTTTATTGAGTAAAATATGGGATGGCTGTTAATCGTTACATTATCTGTTGTCTGAATAAAGGGCTCTTTTTGTAGCAATGAATATTATCGCGTACATTCGAGCGAGAGCTCGAGTTGACACGCTTTTCACGTTCAAATTATAATTGTACATTTAAGTCGCTTAAATGAATTTATTTAACTTTTTCCTTCTAAAAATTATTTAATGTCCAGATTTCTCTCAAAACAAGCATTAGGAAAAATAATAAATAAGAAAATAAATGTCAACACGCATATTCTCATTGCTGGAATAGGCAGAGGTCGAGACAATTAAGTCCTTACGACCCAACTTTCACCGAAGGCTATTTCAGATAACGTGATACGTAGTAAAACAACTGTAAAAAAAAACGGAATGAAATTATGCAAGCCGATGTCGGGCGATCGTTCGTGATGCGATTGCAGTACATTACGTTTAGCTATCTTGAAGTCCTTGCCTCAGTAAGATATCTTGAACCTCGGACGCTCTTCCGGGAGAGACCCGTGTTCAGCACAGGACTTGTACTGGATAAGCAAGTAATGCTCGTATATGTATTCAATATGTCTTCAACGTGAATCCTAAAGAAGACCCAATTGTATGGCGATATGAAATTACACCATGTTACAACAGGATTTAATATTTTTAGAAAACGTATCAGTTTTTCATCTTCACGATTTAATAAAAACATGTACTGGTTTTATCAAATATCACTGTTGTAACTCATGATCATGCAAATAATTTTCATCAATTATAGTTTTCCAGTTTTAAATTTTCATCAATTATAGATTGTAGGTAAAATGCATTATCATCCCTCACAATTCTGTAGTAATTTAATATCACGCACTATAATCTGTAATTAGGTGGATATCGCAATCATGTAATTACGGTGTTTATTATTATGAAGACGATTAAAATCCGCTACCGAGATTAATCCCCTTTCACATAGTGGAAATTTCTATGAAATCCAGACGGATTGATGTCTTCTAAAATGTTATCATACTTAATTATACAGTTTCTATTTCATTATAATGTCAATTTGGTTAATCAATTGTTGAAAGTTTTCTTCTCCGAATCCGCCATCTGGAGGCCAAGAAGACTGAGACGATACGTATCAAGAGCATCAACCCTCCCTAAGAGCCCGCGGTGGATCTTTCGCTCACACATAAAGGCAAACCTCAGACACATCACCAATGCAGCCCCATCAGAGACTCGTAGGATTTGAATGGCGTATCGTAATACAAAAGCTTCTGTTTCACCGTGATTATACATCAGCTGTGCAGAGATGCAAACGATTCTTCTATAGTCCACTAACGCATCAGAAGTGGGTTTATGTCATCACCGTCATAGTAGCCCTTAAAAGTTCACGATATATCGCAGGCCTCTGAGGTACGGGAGGGTTTGCCATAATCGCCAAGCTAGGCGAGCGGATTAGCGATCGCAGTACCTGGAAGCTCACACCTTAAAGGCTGCTGCCTGTGACAAGTCTAATTAATTTTTGGTCTTCTACTTTTCATGACGTGTTCCTTTATTGAGTAAAATATGGGATGGCTGTTAATCGTTACATTATCTGTTGTCTGAATAAAGGGCTCTTTTTGTAGCAATGAATATTATCGCGTACATTCGAGCGAGAGCTCGAGTTGACACGCTTTTCACGTTCAAATTATAATTGTACATTTAAGTCGCTTAAATGAATTTATTTAACTTTTTCCTTCTAAAAATTATTTAATGTCCAGATTTCTCTCAAAACAAGCATTAGGAAAAATAATAAATAAGAAAATAAATGTCAACACGCATATTCTCATTGCTGGAATAGGCAGAGGTCGAGACAATTAAGTCCTTACGACCCAACTTTCACCGAAGGCTATTTCAGATAACGTGATACGTAGTAAAACAACTGTAAAAAAAAACGGAATGAAATTATGCAAGCCGATGTCGGGCGATCGTTCGTGATGCGATTGCAGTACATTACGTTTAGCTATCTTGAAGTCCTTGCCTCAGTAAGATATCTTGAACCTCGGACGCTCTTCCGGGAGAGACCCGTGTTCAGCACAGGACTTGTACTGGATAAGCAAGTAATGCTCGTATATGTATTCAATATGTCTTCAACGTGAATCCTAAAGAAGACCCTTTTGTATGGCGATATGAAATTATATTTACAATATTTTGTAACTGAAAATTCATATTGTGTCAATTTGAAACTGTTGTAATCTGATGTAATCTCTATCATTGTAAACATTATACGATTACATATAGTGCAGTGTATGCAAACTCGTATCCCATGATCGGACTCGTAAGACAAGTTTCACCCACTGTTGCGTTGTCCCACATAAATTCGTGTGGATGAAATCAATGTAATAAATTGTGTTATATCAATCATAGGTACATTAATTTTTTATAGTCAAGAAATTTTCCAATAGGTTGGAAAATTTCGTGTCGGGGTTAGGCAGAGGTCCAAGAATGAGAAAGTTGTATATTCCTTTACCTGTTCCGGTAATCCTACATATTCATATATACCTACGAACATCCATGACTTGATTACATACATTCATATTCACCACAGAAATATTTTCCCTAGCGGAATTCGAACCCACAAACATCAGCATCGAAGGCTACGGGTCACTAGCAACTCGCTTACTTCATTACAATACATGTTTTTCAAAAATACCTGTGCGAACATATTTTTAGTCGCTCAGGCGGTGTTCCAGAAGTTTCTTTTTATTCCTTGCACGCTGCCCGCGCTCACAGTAATTGCCAACTGCTTTTATTTCTTTGTTTCGATAACAAGCTCTAACTTAAAGGTCCATTGAATCGGAATATCTGACAACTCACTGAAAAAAAAGTAATATTGAAAAGTAAAACACTTTTTCTGCACTGCAGTTGAAATAAAATACGGGCAGTGAAACTAAAACGTTTTGTAAGCCACGTATTTGTTATTCAATGTTGGGAAACTTACATTCCTATACTTACGTACTTATATTCTTATACTTATATTATACTATTGTTCTACTAGCTGCAACTTTGCCGGCGTTGACCACTACAAATGGAAGCTTTATTACCAACTCACATAAGTATAACTTTATAAGTGACGATGGTAGACAGTAGTTTTAGAAACATTCCTACAAATATTAAACAGTTACTTTAAAATCTGTTTAATAGGAAGCTGCCGCGATGTCTAGAAGATCAGTGTTTTTTTCTATTAAAGAATAGAGGAACGTGACAGACGGTAAGACTATCACCTTCTTAGTGTCTATCCAATCGTACAATATATAATATATAATAGAGACATGAATTTACATAGATAAATATTCATATATGATGATAAGATGTTTATATGTAACATCCATGACTTGATTACATACATTCATATTCACCACAGAAATATTTTCCTAGCGGAATTCGAACCCACAAACATCAGCATCGAAGGCTACGGGTCACTAGCAACTCGCTTACTTCATTACAATACATGTTTTTCAAAAATACCTGTGCGAACATATTTTTAGTCGCTCAGGCGGTGTTCCAGAAGTTTCTTTTTATTCCTTGCACGCTGCCCGCGCTCACAGTAATTGCCAACTGCTTTTATTTCTTTGTTTCGATAACAAGCTCTAACTTAAAGGTCCATTGAATCGGAATATCTGACAACTCACTGAAAAAAAAGTAATATTGAAAAGTAAAACACTTTTTCTGCACTGCAGTTGAAATAAAATACGGGCAGTGAAACTAAAACGTTTTGTAAGCCACGTATTTGTTATTCAATGTTGGAAACTTACATTCCTATACTTACGTACTTATATTCTTATACTTATATTATACTATTGTTCTACTAGCTGCAACTTTGCCGGCGTTGACCACTACAAATGGAAGCTTTATTACCAACTCACATAAGTATAACTTTATAAGTGACGATGGTAGACAGTAGTTTTAGAAACATTCCTACAAATATTAAACAGTTACTTTAAAATCTGTTTAATAGGAAGCTGCCGCGATGTCTAGAAGATCAGTGTTTTTTTCTATTAAAGAATAGAGGAACGTGACAGACGGTAAGACTATCACCTTCTTAGTGTCTATCCAATCGTACAATATATAATATATAATAGAGACATGAATTTACATAGATAAATATTCATATATGATGATAAGATGTTTATATGTAACATCCATGACTCTATTATAAACCTTCGTATTCGTCACTCAAAAAAAATTCAAATATTTGTTTCCTGCTCTTAGTGAGATTCGAATCCGCAACCCATAGCTACGAAGGCAGAGTCACTACCTATTTGTCTCTTATTGAATACATTGGACATTAATGTTCCACATCGTCGTATTTAATCAGTAATAAGAGAACAAGACAATATTTTGCCTTCTACATGCTATTCTTATTTATTCTTATCACTACGTGTTTTGTGTGTGGTTGAATTCCCTACGTTGAAGTCATCTGGGTCAGTACCACATACACATACACACGTACATACAAAGCATCCCGTAAAAGTCCACTGCATCACCTCGCTTAGCAAGCGGATTGGCGACAGCGGTAAAATAATTCTCTTGCTTTTTTGAAGTAGCACTAAATAGTATAAAAAATAAAATAATATGAAAAAAAGTTTTTAGTCATATAAAAAGCGTTTTTATGCTTAGCTATATAAACTTGTACTTCATCAAATTATTATATATCTTCATCAAGTTATTTTACATCGTATAGTTATTTTATATATTCAAAGATTCCGTTACATACCAACAAACATACATACATACCAAATTAAAAAAGCATTAAAAAGCTTACACATAATAATCATCCCTGACGGTTAAAGCAGTGAGAACAGATCTCCGAGTATTTTACATGTATGTTTTCATTATAATACTAAAACGCGAAAGTGAGTGTTTCAGTCTGATTCCTTTTTATACCTAAACTGCTGAATCTTCTGAACTGTCGTATCCCGCCCGATATCATATCGCCATTGTGGTATTTATAAATAAATATCTTCACGCAATTCCCAATACAGGGTAGACAGAGGTCAAGTCTAGACAATTAAGTCCCTTTGACCCACCTTCCACCGAAGATATTTTCGGGACAACGTGACAGGTGGTGAGCCCGTCGCCGCCTTTATGTCCAAGCCAACGATGAAATTCGTACATAAGTTTTTGAAAAACTCATTGGTACTGCCACCTGGGTATCGAACTCAGGTCTCTCGACTCGACTCATTGTGGTATTTGATTTACAATAAACCACCCTCTTTTTATCCGTGGGTGTCGTTTAAGGCAACAAAGAAACCTTGAAAGTACTGTGGGTGACCGATAGATTACGTTAGAACCTTCTCGAAAAATATCAGTCCGAAATTCAGCAGCAATAGACAGCATGGTACTGAGTTTATATTTCCTGAATCCGCCACTAGCGAGCTTCTTATGTGGAGACATACAAAAGTTATGTTGCACAACACTCTCCCGCTAATATTGGAGGTCGGAAGTGAGGAGAGCTTGACGTTGAGCAGTCTAGCAATGCGGTGAAAGGCTGTGACCAGAATTACAGTCAGTCGAGATGTATGGCCAAAGTGCCGAGGCCAAAGTGTCAGCCTGAGGAGAAGGGGGCCCGTCGTTGATGATCCTCAGTGATTGACAGGACTAGGAAGCACGCGTTGTGCCGAAACTTCGTACCCGATCGATCGCCAATTCGAATGCCAAGCATGGCTATTATGTGCAAATACTCCATTACGGTAGAATAGCCTATATTGCAGTGGACTAAATAAAAAGGAATAATAAAATAAATTAGCTTTATTTTTTGCTTATTTACCACAAAAAAAGCAAATTTATGTATTATAAGTTTTCATAAACAAAACATAATAAAATAGGAAAGTTCTAAGTAATAAAATAATAGCGTCTTTAAAAAAAATAAAAAGTTATGTTCATCACAATTTCGTCATTTTAATAACGCTTTACAATATACGGTCACAAAAACGCGTTGAAATAAAAATACGGGCAGTGAAACTAAAACGTTTTGTAAGCCACGTATTTGTTATTCAATGTTGGAAACTTACATTCCTATACTTACGTACTTATATTCTTATACTTATATTATACTATTGTTCTACTAGCTGCAACTTTGCCGGCGTTGACCACTACAAATGGAAGCTTTATTACCAACTCACATAAGTATAACTTTATAAGTGACGATGGTAGACAGTAGTTTTAGAAACATTCCTACAAATATTAAACAGTTACTTTAAAATCTGTTTAATAGGAAGCTGCCGCGATGTCTAGAAGATCAGTGTTTTTTTCTATTAAAGAATAGAGGAACGTGACAGACGGTAAGACTATCACCTTCTTAGTGTCTATCCAATCGTACAATATATAATATATAATAGAGACATGAATTTACATAGATAAATATTCATATATGATGATAAGATGTTTATATGTAACATCCATGACTCTATTATAAACCTTCGTATTCGTCACTCAAAAAAAAAATTCAAATATTTGTTTCCTGCTCTTAGTGAGATTCGAATCCGCAACCCATAGCTACGAAGGCAGAGTCACTACCTATTTGTCTCTTATTGAATACATTGGACATTAATGTTCCACATCGTCGTATTTAATCAGTAATAAGAGAACAAGACAATATTTTGCCTTCTACATGCTATTCTTATTTATTCTTATCACTACGTGTTTTGTGTGTGGTTGAATTCCCTACGTTGAAGTCATCTGGGTCAGTACCACATACACATACACACGTACATACAAAGCATCCCGTAAAAGTCCACTGCATCACCTCGCTTAGCAAGCGGATTGGTGACAGCGGTAAAATAATTCTCTTGCTTTTTTGAAGTAGCACTAAATAGTATAAAAAATAAAATAATATGAAAAAAAGTTTTTAGTCATATAAAAAGCGTTTTTATGCTTAGCTATATAAACTTGTACTTCATCAAATTATTATATATCTTCATCAAGTTATTTTACATCGTATAGTTATTTTATATATTCAAAGATTCCGTTACATACCAACAAACATACATACATACCAAATTAAAAAAGCATTAAAAAGCTTACACATAATAATCATCCCTGACGGTTAAAGCAGTGAGAACAGATCTCCGAGTATTTTACATGTATGTTTTCATTATAATACTAAAACGCGAAAGTGAGTGTTTCAGTCTGATTCCTTTTTATACCTAAACTGCTGAATCTTCTGAACTGTCGTATCCCGCCCGATATCATATCGCCATTGTGGTATTTATAAATAAATATCTTCACGCAATTCCCAATACAGGGGTAGACAGAGGTCAAGTCTAGACAATTAAGTCCCTTTGACCCACCTTCCACCGAAGATATTTTCGGGACAACGTGACAGGTGGTGAGCCCGTCGCCGCCTTTATGTCCAAGCCAACGATGAAATTCGTACATAAGTTTTTGAAAAACTCATTGGTACTGCCACCTGGGTATCGAACTCAGGTCTCTCGACTCGACTCATTGTGGTATTTGATTTACAATAAACCACCCTCTTTTTATCCGTGGGTGTCGTTTAAGGCAACAAAGAAACCTTGAAAGTACTGTGGGTGACCGATAGATTACGTTAGAACCTTCTCGAAAAATATCAGTCCGAAATTCAGCAGCAATAGACAGCATGGTACTGAGTTTATATTTCCTGAATCCGCCACTAGCGAGCTTCTTATGTGGAGACATACAAAAGTTATGTTGCACAACACTCTCCCGCTAATATTGGAGGTCGGAAGTGAGGAGAGCTTGACGTTGAGCAGTCTAGCAATGCGGTGAAAGGCTGTGACCAGAATTACAGTCAGTCGAGATGTATGGCCAAAGTGCCGAGGCCAAAGTGTCAGCCTGAGGAGAAGGGGGCCCGTCGTTGATGATCCTCAGTGATTGACAGGACTAGGAAGCACGCGTTGTGCCGAAACTTCGTACCCGATCGATCGCCAATTCGAATGCCAAGCATGGCTATTATGTGCAAATACTCCATTACGGTAGAATAGCCTATATTGCAGTGGACTAAATAAAAAGGAATAATAAAATAAATTAGCTTTATTTTTTGCTTATTTACCACAAAAAAAGCAAATTTATGTATTATAAGTTTTCATAAACAAAACATAATAAAATAGGAAAGTTCTAAGTAATAAAATAATAGCGTCTTTAAAAAAAATAAAAAGTTATGTTCATCACAATTTCGTCATTTTTAATAACGCTTTACAATATACGGTCACAAAAAACGCTGAAAATGTAATTAACAACTACGTGGTGAAAAAATGGTGAAATTATATAATTCCGCATAAGCTTAATACAATTGCACACAGAGTAAAATGAATTGTTAGTAAACGTTGCAATTGATGTCGGCTTCATTACCTGAGCACTGACGCTTTAAAACGATATTCGTGATCCAATCAGTGATCTCTTTGTTTATTTTTTTTTACTTTGTTCTTTATTTATTAACTAAATGGATGATTGATGTAAAATTTAGTGGTAGATATGATAGATTTAGTCATAGATGTAGAATTTAGTGATTAGAATGTTTTTTTGTCTTATTTTTTATTACATCATTGTAATTTTTTAGGTTTGTAATACTGAATACACTAATATATTCTATCGATTAAAGTACTAGTAAGGAAATATACAAAAATGTTCTATCTTTAAATCAATTATAATTATCTTCATATAAAACGCATTATACAATAATTGCAAAACATTTCAAGGTCAATTAAATAAAATACCTTATTGTTATTGATGTAGATCTCACGATCGGCTCTCTTTATCCTTGAAACATTTAACTTAAATAACATAATTAATATCATTTTTTATTTTGTCATGCCTTGTTTTAAAGCCAATATATTTGGTGGCCTCCGTGGACTAGTGGCTAGCACACCAATTATCATGTTATGGTCAGCTTCGAGGTCAGTTTGGGTGTTTATGGTATACATGTGAGTTGTTGATGAGTTATACATATGAGATATACATATTATACTACTTAAATTCATAAATGTATACTTTTGTACAAGATCAACTACGGGGAGTATTAATTGGTAGAATTTTTTCTCAACACACCTCTTGCGGTGTATTTAAAAAGCTAAGTCACCTTTTCATTACATTGTAAGTTAGTACCTCTACAGTAAAATATGAAAAGTAATTCAAAACCGGAAAACAATTCCCAATAGAACCCCAAACAAAATAAATATAATTAATATCATTTTTTATTTTGTCATGCCTTGTTTTAAAGCCAATATATTTGGTGGCCTCCGTGGACTAGTGGCTAGCACACCAATTATCATGTTATGGTCAGCTTCGAGGTCAGTTTGGGTGTTTATGGTATACATGTGAGTTGTTGATGAGTTATACATATGAGATATACATATTATACTACTTAAATTCATAAATGTATACTTTTGTACAAGATCAACTACGGGGAGTATTAATTGGTAGAATTTTTTCTCAACACACCTCTTGCGGTGTATTTAAAAAGCTAAGTCACCTTTTCATTACATTGTAAGTTAGTACCTCTACAGTAAAATATGAAAAGTAATTCAAAACCGGAAAACAATTCCCAATAGAACCCCCAAACAAAATAAATATAGAATTATAAAACTTAATGTTCACAAGTGTGTTACAATGACTTTAAAGCCAGTGTTCTTCGTTCAATTCCGCGAAGAGTAGGGTTGTACGATCGATTATTGGAGTTTTTAATAAGTATTGTAAATATAAACATGTCTTGTGGTAAAAAAAAATGGATAGCTATTGTAAATTTTAAGTCATATATTATTTCATAAAATGTAGAACTTCCTGTCTAGAATATTCGTAAAACAAATAATGCTAAAAGACGAAAATAAATGTCAAAGAAACTGAAATGATTGTTCTACGTTTTATCGAAAGAAACTAGAATGGTGTTGAATAATTCATATGCGAAGGGAATATCCGCCCGATGTATATCAACAACTTTCATTATGTTGTAATTTTTAAGCAATAACCGGCTAACCGTTTGGTGTCGGCGTAACGTAAACATTTACTGCCCACATTCTTCTCTTATGAGTCATAAGAGGCGACTTAGGAAAAACTCCGGAATTATGGAATAAGTTAGGCTTATTTAAAAGTGCAATGTTACACATAAAATTAAATTTTCTACACGATTCGTGCATTCCACAAAATTTAAATTGAATTGAATCTTTATAGAATCTTGTTAGCTTTTGTGTAAAGATTATATACATTTAAATTTAATTATACGCCGTTTAATTATATAACGTGTTATACCGCGGGGCAAATAGTGATAAATATTCCCTACTAAATCGTAAAGATTAGGTGACGTTTTATTAGTATTTATGTACCAACGTTAAACCATATACATTCATACAAAACTATCTGAAGCCAGTAAAAGTCCACTGCAGGATATTTGTGTCTCCCATAAGTAAGATTTGCCCTAATCACATCTTGAAAGTTGATTCCGCTTGCCAGATCCCACGCACCGTCGCTGTCGATGCTGCTGCTCGTCACAAGTCTTCCTAATTTTTTTCCTGGTGTATTAAGAGGTGGCTATGCCGCCATGTAAAGGTCGCTATTACAATATCCAAAGGACTATTTTCCTGAATATCTCTTACGACAAACGCGGAGATAAGGAGTGGCATATTCTGATGTCGTCTGCACATAGCAAGAAACTTACTATAGACCATAGAACATGCGTAATAAGAAATAAATAAATACATAGACAGGTAGGGACAGCCTACCTGTCTATGTACTGATCATATATTATGGAATCTAAACGCGAGAAAATGTAGGAAAAGTGGTTTTTCTTCATTAACCCGTCCCAAAATTGAACCCGGGATCAGAGATGGCGCCACTTTCAAAACCGATGTGTACGCCACTCGTCCACGTTGGTCGTTAATTCAATCAGGATTTAGAAACAGCAGTAGAAATAGGATGAGAATAACTGATTTCGCCCCATCACTGCCCGCCTTCTGTAAACATTTTGCTTTGTGGATTACTTTCGCACTTATCCTTTAAGTGGATAATGAATCATTATACATATCTAGTAATATGTCGCCGTGTTTTATTGTGGTAAGAATATACTACTCTATTCCTTTACTTGTTTATTAACGATAAACAAGTAAAGTTGTAATTTTCCTTTTTTTAAGTCACGACCACCCAACCACTCGGCTAGTGGTTGGGTGGTCGGAATTTCGAGTCGAGAGACCCGAGTTCGATCCCCAGGTGGCAGGCTCGTACCAATGGGTTTTACAAAAGCTTATGTACGAATTACATCGTTGGCTTGGACATAAAGACGGCGTCGGGCTCACCACCTATCACGTTGTCCCGAAAATATCTTCGGTGGAAGGTGGGTCAGAGGGACTTAATTGTCAAGACTAGACCTCTGTCTGTCCCTGTATTGGGAATTATTTATTATTACTTGTTTATTAACGATAAACAAGTAAAGTTGTAATTTTCCTTTTTAAGTCACGATAGCCGAGTGGTTGGGTGGTCGAAATTTCGAGTCGAGACCCGAGTTCGATCCCCAGGTGGCAGGCTCGTACCAATGGGTTTTATAAAACTTATGTACGAATTACATCGTTGGCATGGACATAAAGACGGCGACGGGCTCACCACCTATCACGTTGTCCTGAAAATATCTTCGGTGGAAGGTGGGTCAGAGGGACTTAATTGTCAAGACTAGACCTCTGTTTGTCCCTGTATTGGGAATTATTTATTATTACTTGTTTATTAACGATAAACAAGTAAAGTTGTAATTTTCCTTTTTAAGTCACGATAGCCGAGTGGTTGGGTGGTCGAAATTTCGAGTCGAGACCCGAGTTCGATCCCCAGGTGGCAGGCTCGTACCAATGGGTTTTATAAAAACTTATGTACGAATTACATCGTTGGCATGGACATAAAGACGGCGACGGGCTCACCACCTATCACGTTGTCCTGAAAATATCTTCGGTGGAAGGTGGGTCAGAGGGACTTAATTGTCAAGACTAGACCTCTGTTTGTCCCTGTATTGGGAATTATTTATTATTACTTGTTTATTAACGATAAACAAGTAAAGTTGTAATTTTCCTTTTTTTAAGTCACGATAGCCGAGTGGTTGGGTGGTCGAAATTTCGAGTCGAGACCCGAGTTCGATCCCCAGGTGGCAGGCTCGTACCAATGGGTTTTATAAAAACTTATGTACGAATTACATCGTTGGCATGGACATAAAGACGGCGACGGGCTCACCACCTATCACGTTGTCCCGAAAATATCTTCGGTGGAAGGTGGGTCAGAGGGACTTAATTGTCAAGACTAGACCTCTGTTTGTCCCTGTATTGGGAATTATTTATTATTACTTGTTTATTAACGATAAACAAGTAAAGTTGTAATTTTCCTTTTTAAGTCACGATAGCCGAGTGGTTGGGTGGTCGAAATTTCGAGTCGAGACCCGAGTTCGATCCCCAGGTGGCAGGCTCGTACCAATGGGTTTTATAAAAACTTATGTACGAATTACATCGTTGGCATGGACATAAAGACGGCGACGGGCTCACCACCTATCACGTTGTCCTGAAAATATCTTCGGTGGAAGGTGGGTCAGAGGGACTTAATTGTCAAGACTAGACCTCTGTTTGTCCCTGTATTGGGAATTATTTATTATTACTTGTTTATTAACGATAAACAAGTAAAGTTGTAATTTTCCTTTTTAAGTCACGATAGCCGAGTGGTTGGGTGGTCGAAATTTCGAGTCGAGACCCGAGTTCGATCCCCAGGTGGCAGGCTCGTACCAATGGGTTTTATAAAAACTTATGTACGAATTACATCGTTGGCATGGACATAAAGACGGCGACGGGCTCACCACCTATCACGTTGTCCTGAAAATATCTTCGGTGGAAGGTGGGTCAGAGGGACTTAATTGTCAAGACTAGACCTCTGTTTGTCCCTGTATTGGGAATTATTTATTATTACTTGTTTATTAACGATAAACAAGTAAAGTTGTAATTTTCCTTTTTTTAAGTCACGATAGCCGAGTGGTTGGGTGGTCGAAATTTCGAGTCGAGACCCGAGTTCGATCCCCAGGTGGCAGGCTCGTACCAATGGGTTTTATAAAAACTTATGTACGAATTACATCGTTGGCATGGACATAAAGACGGCGACGGGCTCACCACCTATCACGTTGTCCCGAAAATATCTTCGGTGGAAGGTGGGTCAGAGGGACTTAATTGTCAAGACTAGACCTCTGTTTGTCCCTGTATTGGGAATTATTTATTATTACTTGTTTATTTACTAGAATTCTTTGTAATTCGATTCTTAAAA
>JAGSMR010000632.1:0-16985 GCA_029286605.1 Sericinus montela | reverse complement strand
TTGGGAATTATTTATTATTACTTGTTTATTAACGATAAACAAGTAAAGTTGTAATTTTCCTTTTTAAGTCACGATAGCCGAGTGGTTGGGTGGTCGAAATTTCGAGTCGAGACCCGAGTTCGATCCCCAGGTGGCAGGCTCGTACCAATGGGTTTTATAAAACTTATGTACGAATTACATCGTTGGCATGGACATAAAGACGGCGACGGGCTCACCACCTATCACGTTGTCCCGAAAATATCTTCGGTGGAAGGTGGGTCAGAGGGACTTAATTGTCAAGACTAGACCTCTGTTTGTCCCTGTATTGGGAATTATTTATTATTACTTGTTTATTAACGATAAACAAGTAAAGTTGTAATTTTCCTTTTTAAGTCACGATAGCCGAGTGGTTGGGTGGTCGAAATTTCGAGTCGAGACCCGAGTTCGATCCCCAGGTGGCAGGCTCGTACCAATGGGTTTTATAAAACTTATGTACGAATTACATCGTTGGCATGGACATAAAGACGGCGACGGGCTCACCACCTATCACGTTGTCCCGAAAATATCTTCGGTGGAAGGTGGGTCAGAGGGACTTAATTGTCAAGACTAGACCTCTGTTTGTCCCTGTATTGGGAATTATTTATTATTACTTGTTTATTAACGATAAACAAGTAAAGTTGTAATTTTCCTTTTTTTAAGTCACGATAGCCGAGTGGTTGGGTGGTCGAAATTTCGAGTCGAGACCCGAGTTCGATCCCCAGGTGGCAGGCTCGTACCAATGGGTTTTATAAAAACTTATGTACGAATTACATCGTTGGCATGGACATAAAGACGGCGACGGGCTCACCACCTATCACGTTGTCCCGAAAATATCTTCGGTGGAAGGTGGGTCAGAGGGACTTAATTGTCAAGACTAGACCTCTGTTTGTCCCTGTATTGGGAATTATTTATTATTACTTGTTTATTTACTAGAATTCTTTGTAATTCGATTCTTAAAAAAAAAAAAACAGGCTTCCTTTGACCAGGATGTGTAGATATGAAATTCAATGTAGTATTTTCTTAAAATCTTTCTTTAACGTTTTTATTTAAATTAATATTATTTGGGTTAAAATTGACAAGTTTACTTGTTTATTGAACGACAAACGTTGTTGTAATTTTCCTCTTTTTAAGTCACGATAGCCGAGCGGTTGGGTGTCGAAATTTCGAGTCGAGACCCGAGTTCGATCCCCCAGGTGGCAGGCTCGTACCAATGGGTTTTATAAAAAACTTATGTACGAATTGGCATCGTTGGCATGACATAAAGACGGCGACGGGCTCACCACCTATCACGTTGTCCCGAAAATATCTTCGGTGAAGGTGGGTCAGAGGGACTTCAATTGTCAAGACTAGACCTCTGTTTGGTCTCTTTCGTATTGGGAATTATTATTATTACTTGTTTACGATTAGAATTGTAATTCGATTCTTAAAAAACAGCTTCCTTTGACCTTCCAATGACAAAGAAGACAACCTTTTCGTCCGCTTCCATTCTGCATCTTTCACGCACTTCCTCAATCAATGCTTTCGTGTGAACTTTCTGGAGCTTATATCTTCTTTCCTCTCTCTCATATCCTTATCATTAGAGGCCAAGTAGTCTAACCATGCTTTCTTCTTCATTTTACAGCTTCTTTCACTGTCATTCCACCATGCATCACCCTTTTACTACTACCCTTTCACAGTTCCGCACACACGTCTTCCGCTGCAGGTTCAACCATTCATCCCCCAAGGCCTCTGCCATATTTCTTCCACACATTCTTTCCTAACACCAATGCTGCTGTCCAGCTGGCTACCCTTGCTTGATATTTATTCCAGTGTCGCTTCCTGAAGCTCCAGCTCGGATACTAATGACCGACTGCGGTTCTGGTATCGTTAACCGGGTGGCGCCAACCCGCGAACAGACCCCTCAAATCTAGTAATCACTAGAAAGATCCGTTCCCAGGTCAGCACCTCGGAACACCCGCGTATCCATCACCTGTTTTCGCAGTCGGTCATCCAATCAGGAACAAATCGATCATACTTCATTCTCTCTTTGTTCTAGTATACATATGATTTTCTTGTGACTAAACATAGTGTTTGTCATAAGAAGACCCTTTTCCTGCATACAGCTGTGTATAAGCTTGCCAGCATCGTTAACCCTTTTATCGCCAACACCTGGGCACCGACTCGTACCCTGGCCGAGCGGTACTAACCCATCCATTCAAATCACATACAACAATTCTTCTGCTCTCTAACCAAGTCTAGAACTTCTTACATTCTCCCAAAACCTCCAGCTCAGCTCTGACGACGAAGCCACCGGCGCATAAACAGCCAAAAGGAATAACTTCGTCAGTCCAATTTAAAGCGAACCCAGAGAAGTCTCGAGTTCACAACCTTATATTCAGTTATAACATCGACCAACCGAGACGACAGCAGCACTTTCACTCCCCGGCAGGCGCCTCCCGCTCTCCGACCTGACCATAGAGCTAACGGCTCCGCCAGGCCTTCAGTACCACTGCCCTTCCGCTTGGTCTCCGACAAACACACGACATCTAATTTCTTTCTTTCATTATTTCAATCAACTCATCTGTCTTATCTCATGCCTCCTCTAACATTCCACGTGCCAACTTGCACCTGTCCTCCACCTTCCGCCGTCGGGCTGTGTGTGACGGGTGGCGGTCCCATCGCCGCTTTGCGCGCTGTATTTCGACACCAACGGGGACGGAATCCGGTAAGTGTCGTTTGGGGGGACGTCCTCGTTGGCATGGGTGCGCAGTTGTGTAGAATTTAGCCTGAAAAGGGCTGGCAGGGCGCATTTGAGCACGCTTCTACAATGACCGGGCTAGTAGGCGATTTTTTTATTTTAGAAACATATTCACATATATTCTCCAATACAGAGGTAGACAGAAGTTCAGACGATTAAATCCTTCCGACCCACCTTTCACCGAAGATTTTGGGACAACGTGACAGGTAGCGGCGAGCTTTATCGTCGTTTTGCGTAGATTGTTAGAGAAATAAAACAGTTGAAACATGTCAGTTTTATTTATTATAAAAATATAACACAATACAACAAATTATTACTAAATTTCTTAGTCTGGGAGGATATAGTTTTTTTCGTTTGTAAACAATTTCAATTTTCATGTGCCAAATTTCTTCTTATTTTGTTCAGTCGCTTATTATCAATTATTTTACTTAGATTGTCTGACGAGAAGATGAACTAGGACAAAATTAATGCATATACATAATGTACATAATGTAATGTGAGTATTATACTACACCCAACTATATATTATCCAATTTCCGCTGATTTTAGCCGTCTCAAAACTGTGACATGTCCTGTATTATCTCGGAAACAAAAACTGGGATAAAATAGTAATACTTTACTAGCTCTTAAGTTTTAGTTTCTGGTTGTCAATGTTCAACGAAAGAAAGTCTGACTAATCTTCTTATTTTCCTGAATAAACGTGAGTTTCCATTAGCTTTTTCTCTCTGTTAGTTTTGACAACGCCGGAATGATCATCCAAAAATTCATTCTTTGATTGTTTAGAGATCGTTATGCAGCGATAAGGGGCTATATTGTACAGATTTTTAGTTTTTAATTTTAATGTTTTTCGATTTCGTGGTGTACATTAAAAGTATTTTCATTCATTCATTCATTCATTCATTCAAAAAAAATTAGTCTAATCGAAAACCACTATTTCTTCCGCTAGGTTTACTTATGAAGGTGACCTAGTTCCATAATTTTTAAGTGCCTATTTTTATTTTTTATATTTCTTAACTACGGTTAACAGACTTTAAATAATAAATATCTTCTCGCCATTCCCAATACAGTGGTAGATAGAGATTCAGGACAATGAAATCGTTCCAACCCACAACACTACTTTAACAAAATGTAAATAATGCTGACAGTGGTTTTACAGAACGAGAATTTCAAAATCATTTTAAATTTTGATACCAAATACAAAACATGCTTGGTATCGAGTTCAATACCCGACATCTGTCCGCTTGATTTTAATATTTTGGTAGTCTTGGGTTCTTGCTACTGTCTTTGTGACATATGTAAAGGCTACTTACTTTATTCAAACTCATTTTCATGTTTTTAAAAATTGCATTATGAGATGATTTAAAAATGGAGGATTGAAAAAATTAATAAAATAATAAGAAAATTCTAACCACAACATAACTATATCTTAGTTGTAATGCGTTATTTTCATGCCCATTCGGTCACCAGAGCATTGATAATATTTTATACTTTTACCTGTATTTATTTAATTAATATTTAGCTGCAAAATTGAGTAATGTAAAATGTGAGTTCATTTACCCACATTTACTACTCCATCTATTTTATAATCGTTCACAGGGAATAGACTCAGTCGTAAGCTCAGTTAACACTGTCCCTGTCGTTATCGTAAGAAGCGACTATAAAAACCTATGAAATGGTAACAGAGACATGAAAGGGACACCATCTCATACATTGCTCTGTCCAAAAGTACAGCTTGCCTGCAATATGGAATTGAAAACACCGTGGAAGGTACCACAGACACCCAGACCTGAGAAAGTGGAAGGCAAGAAGAAGAAGTGAGTTTTCAAGCTCAGAATAGTAGTTTCAACAGGGCGACACCTTGAAAACCGGGTGTATATGCCACTGTCCACGGAGATCATCAGAACAATTATTTAAGAATTATTATTATTTAAGAACAATTTCACGTGAAATAAAAGACAAATTAACGCTGCTGCATTTTCGATAATATTTATAACAATTTATCATATGTTTCTTTGACAACTTCTGACTTATTGCCTGTGAAGATGTCAATTTAATCGAAATTAATGATAATTGTATACTGCTGGTGCCTGCCACAATTACCTCACAAACATCACCCCAAACATAGTTCGTGTTATTTGGTCAGTTTTATCGAGATGATTAATATATACATTTATTTGTGCACACAAGCTAGTGGGGTAGACTCTCAGTGCATTTATATAATGTTTTTAGCTAATTGGAGAATAAAACGTTCCATTTTAGTTCTCGGAGACGATCAACACAGTCTTCTTTGAAGTATTTATGTGTGTCATAAGCTACAGTAGTCACTAACCATCAGGTAGACTTTTAGCTTCTTAATCATTTACCGTATTCGAGTTGACAGGAAAATCAACTAAAATAATGTTAAGCAATTTAGTAACTGCACTTAAGATTATATTTAGAATTCCTTGACGAAAAGATTTTTGTAAAGTAAGGCAATATTTCACATACTTTTTAAAGTCCTGTAAAATTTTAATGCAAAAAGTAGCAAGCTACTCTCTAGGCTTCTTTAAAAATTGATAATTTTCTTAAAAGATAAATATCCGGATTCCGAGTGGTCTTGACTTTCTTATCTTCGAAAGTAACGTGCATAGGAGTTACTTTCGAAAGTAAATTGAGGCGTGCTTCCAACTTATAAGGAGACAATATATACATTTTATAATGGCTTTATCTTTCCTTGCGGTGGCAAGAAAAGGTATAGCGTTGATTTATTTCGAATTTTTGTTATCGAAGTTACAGGTAGAGGAACTTATAATAACATTAAATAAAAATATAAACATACATATACACAGATACTACTACATACTCTAGTATAACAAGATAGGGTAATGTATGCATTTATAATATAATATCAATTTATACTTATCAATAATAATACTTTATAATAAGTCACGATTTATTACAAAACAGATAAACTGAATGTTGCCTTTGCCTCATGCGTAAAGCTGCTATCCAGTGGTGAAACAAGGCAACAATTTTGAAGCACTATTGCAACATGATTAAACTGCACTATGCCATCTGCAAATATACCTAATTGGCTTTCTTAATAACTAGTACATGTTCTAAACATTTAATGAATGAAGTTTCAGTTAATTGAAATTAATTACTGTCATTCAATAACAGTAATTAAGTCTTTAGTGTCATTACTGGTTATAACAGTACATGCATAAGTTATATATATACATACAAACCATCAGGGAAAAAGAAAAAATAAAGAATATAAACTATCAATTTTAATAGATGTTGTAGCTACGAATTCCACTGTTAAATGACATGTTTGAATAAATATAATTAGTTTTTTTTTATATAATGTAAATAGGGTCTTATCTCACATATTATTTTATCCCCAAAGTAAGTGCAGAAAATTGCGGATTGACGATCGGTATTAGAAAATTTTTTAGCTACAGAGATTGGTTATCCCATCACTATCTATGGATACACAATCGCTGTGCTACTTGGCATTATTTTAGTTTCTCTTCATTACTCAGTTTACCCGAAATTGGATTACTAGGTGTATGTGGCACACAGCGTACCGAAGATCGATGAATGCAGGTGTTCAGGATCATACTCAGTGGCAATCACTGAAGAGACATAAATAAAGTAGAATTTTGAGACAATCTAATGAAGATGATACTATGAACAAAATACTGTTTCCTATTGCCTATATATAGGGCTGCAACAGCCACTTACGACCACTCTTTATTAGTCACCACTGCTTTTTCACATAGTTTATTTACAGTTACGTAAAGTATTTAATTTATTCATTTTTAGGGTTTTGTACAAAATAAAAACGGAACGCTTATGGATAACTCCTCATACTGCTGTCTGTCGGTCAAGCAAATAATTTGTTTCAAATCTAAACAGAAAGAAGTTGAAATTTTACGCATATCAATGCTCGTGACTAAACACTGAAGTAAATAGATTAATGACGAATGTTATGAGAATCATACATTTATTGTTTTGTAATTTCAAAAATATGATTTATCTTCAAAATTAGTCTTTAGAAAATAGAATGAAAATTGATTGTTTCTTTTACCGTAATTTTCGGCCAGGAAGCACTATGTGTTGGAACACCGATAAGAAATTCACGATCTTTAAATAACAAATCTTTGAACGGAATGTGATAACTTTTACGAAACCCTATGACAGAGTTCGGCCTGCTCTAACCCCTGGTTTTTTTTTTTACGCTTATTATATACTAATATTTCTATATCATCAGTTCTTGAAAATAAGTGCCCAGTCTATTAGCTATAGTCTGTTTAAATAAAAATTTATTTCGATTCCTTTTCATTGTCTTAAATATACTTTAATTACGACGTTTGTGTTTTTAGCTCTCGTAAAGCTTCCGAAACCTATAAAAATCGCTATTTATTATTCATTTCAAATTTTTGGCCTTCATATCAATATAAGAATTCTATGGAGAGGATGTTAAACAAAATTAAATTTATATTAATATAAATATAAATTCTATATATAAATTTACATTATAGTTAAAACTTTGACAATTATCAAATATTGACTCAACATTAACCTCGCGTCGATTTTTTATACCATATCTATATCATAAAACGAATTTGAATTAATTTTATAAAATGCTGTTTTAAATGCAAAACTAGTTGGGATCTTCTGACTGATTGTAGAACTGTATAATAAGATTTTGTCCCGAGGAAACTTATATCGCTGTGATACATCCGGCATACATTGTTTATTATGTTCATTATTAAAAATGATAGATGAAAGGATTATTTATGTATCAATTTGTTTTTGGAACCAATATAATGCATTGTTGTTGTAATTTGTAATGCCATCGTTTCGTAATGCGTTATCGGGTCAATTCATACATGTTGTTTTACTAATTTTTTATGTGTCTATTAGATTGTAGTAGCTAATAAAATATATTTTTATTTACTTTTAAGGTATGCATAAGGTACGTTACCCGGGACAATGGATTTAAATCAGATACTTTTACCAAATCTGTGTGATAACTATAACTCTTATTTAACAACTAACTATAATCAAGATTAACTTATAACTCAACAATGCCAGCAGCTGTAGGTGCCTATGTTGCATAACGAGCATAATTCAATCATTCTTCGATTTTGTACTCTCATCTGAAACGACTCTAATCGTATCTCCTCATACTACAGAGGTGGACCTCTTACACCCTCCACCTACACCCACTCCCCGCATTGAGAATGGCGAAATATTTTGGGTATCACAGAAACATGAATCCAATCCCTATCAGCAACGCGATATATCGGCCCATCGAAGAAGCAGCAGATGCCGACTCCTTTAAGAATGGAATTAGAAAATAACAGAATGGTTATGTAGTAATTTCATCTTGACCTTTTTTCGATACGCATGGTCATGATGCCTCTAATTTAGGTAGGTATTTTGTGTGTAGCAATGGCACTTCCGTGGTTGAATGGGTCAAACCGTTTTAATTTTGTGAAAACGTAACTACTTTTGTATTTATGTTGAACACTACTCATCTAAAATAAACAATTTTGGATTTTATCGTGTTTTTATTTAGTTTTTAAAAACTATGTTTTAATTCCTCATTGTTTCTTTATGAAAGAATTATAAAAAGTATATATTATATTTAGAGAAAAGTTCTCAAGTGTTTGCTTCAATTTAATAGTAAGTCTATGGGCAGTCTGCGGTGGTTAAAATGTGAGTGACAATTTGTAATATAAAGGTAGGTGATATTTTATTGTCTATAACTATGAAAATGGCATGAACAAATTGCATTACAATTTAAATGTTTTCTAAAGTATTCCATATTAAAACAAAAAGTGAAAAACGTTTGAATTCCACAAATTGCAGCTGAACGGTCCATATTAACGTCATTAAATTTGTTGCTGTTCACAACTACATCAAGTAATGTTATAAATTTATTAAATACCTTCATATTGGGGTGTATTTCAACCCATTTTTCAACAAACGGTAGGACTGCTCAACATTTTAGCCGAACACAGATAAAAAGCTATAATAAATGAATATTTTCACGTATGTTCCAATACAGAATACGGGAGACTGAATATAATTAAGTCCTTCGACGCATATTTCACTGGAAGTCTTTTGGGACAAAGTAACAGATGGTGAGAGCCTATCGCCGTCTTAGTCCAGCGGTAACTACAGATAATTAAAAACATGTAGATATATATTTAACATTCACATTCCATGTACTCGGAGTAGACAGAGGTTCAGGGCTAATTTAGTTCTTTCTGAACCACCTCCGCCGGAGGACATTTTAGGATAACCTGACAGGTGGTAAGTGCCATCTTTATGTCCAAGTCAACGATATAAATCGTACACAACTTTTTTGAAACCCATTGGTACGAGTCTTGGGGATGGAACTCCTCATGTCTTTTGGGATTCTATTCCGATCACCTTACCCACTTGGCTATCGTGACTTGTGTCGTGATATACTTCATCGGTGCCTCATTTGCATAGATAAATATTTATACATATTTGTATATACATGACTCGAGTACAAACGTTCTATTTTATTTCAATAAAATTGTGCAAAGGAATCAACCCGCAAACCTTAGCTTCAGCGTAGGTAACTAGACAGGTCGTTGTTATATATAGTTATTTTCTGCATGCATATTTAAGTAAATTTTCGTGTTTATAGCCATATTAATAACAAGTGGTTTTGAATACTAACTAAGCTATCACGTTCCTATCGAATTGCAATTTCATAGTGATAAAAAGATGTAAATTAAAAGATTATTGATTTAACTAAAGGGATTAAGGACTCAACAAGGACTAAAAGTAAAGGGTGCGTCCTCAACAGCCTCCTCTCACATCACTAATTTGAAAGAATCAATTATAAGAAGAATGGTCGTGATCGATTAATGCCGTGCAAAAAAGCATACAATACAAACGGGTGAATTTGAAAAAAGCCTTACCTTTACTTTTTAGTCTTGTTCTTCAAACATGTTGTTTATGTCATGTTTTCGAAAAGTATCATTTGCGCAGAAAAATTAAAATGTGTTCTGACGATAACTCTTATGCCTTTTAGTGTTTTCATTAAAACTTGTTACTGTAAAGGCCAAGCAGCTATACTGATTCAGAAGACAAAGTTGTTAACGGCAATAAAAAATATCTGTGTGCAGAAGTAATAAAAACACAACAACGCTTACTGAGTTTTAAATTTATAAAATATAGCAAAATACTACGTATTAAATATCTTAACTTTGTAATGTCCTTAACATTATGGTTTTTATTAAAGCAATAACATTTTAAATAATTTTTATAGATACTTTTACAAAGGAAATGCGTTTTCTATTTACTTATTTAAATTGGTAACATTGTAGTAAGTCACTTATAATACCTAAGATACATCGCATAGTTTAGGACAGCTCAGTATTTTTCGATAAGGTATGCACGAATACAATGCGGTTCGGTACCATGGTTACTTACAAAACATTATTCAAAGATTTAGTTTCAAAACGTAACCAGTAGTTGCTGTCAGAGAAATGATTTTATTCGTTTTTTTATCAAAGCAAATTTGCATTCAATCTGGTGACATCGTGAGCTCGTGTGCCGTTTTTAATACAAACGCTTGTAATCGCCTTGTTTCTTACATTTTAGTCAACAAATCTCTTTGCCATTTAAGTGTATGTATAACGCTTACCCCAAAGGTATATGATCTGCATAACAAGTATGAAGCAATAAAGTTGTGTAATTTTTAGATTAATATCGGAATTGTTTTTTATATTGATAAGGATATGGTAGAAGAGGAAAGAAAGATATAAGCTCCAGAAAAGTTCTCACGAAAGCATTGATGAGGAAGTGCGTGAAAGGAGTAGAATGGAAGTGGACGAAAGGTTGTCGCACAACTATGAGAACCCAAACTCTTCTGCAAAGAGGTTGGAAGGACCCGAAGTGAAAGTGGGATAGCCTTAAGAAATGAATAAAAGCCTTCGGGGAACATACATATGACGTCCCTCTCAGAAAATCGGACGTCATGCAGCGATGGAACGAATTTTATAGAGAGAGGATGTATGCGTGATGATCTTAGTGGGGGATCCGGGGTGACGTTGTGACCGGTACGCCAGACTTCGGACCTCGATGACACTGAGTGTCATCAGTATGAAAGAAATTTAAAAGGATTAGAAGTTTGAAATGTGGTAAGGCTGCGGAACAAGACAGAGTTACTGCTGAAATGGTCACATGTGGGCCACGCGTTCGGGGACAGCTTTCATCTGCTGTGCAATTTGTGCTGGCGAACGGGGCCGTTCCATGATTATGACACACAGTCATTGTGCCTTTATAAGCAAAGGTAAAGGTTCACATTATGATTGGTGGAAAAGCACGGGCGACTGGGGCTTGACCAGTTTAAGTAAAGTTTACCGAAGGTTTTGACACGTAGGATGCAAGAGAAATCGGAAAGACTTATGGAGGCAATGTGATTTAGACTCAAAGAGGATGCACGGATCAACAAGCTTTCCGCATGATCATACGGAGAAGCTTCTGGCTGCTAACCAGAAGATTTTCAGCTTTGTGATCTTGAGAAAGCATTTGATAAGTTGGGTTGTAAGGAAGAAAATGGGAACTGTTGCCGGGTACAGTGGATGGTCGATTGCTAATGGCTGTGCAGTCACTTTACTGTGATCAAAGCCTGTGCGGGTAGGGGCATGACCCGTCACCCATGTTTAGTCCAAACGGGCAAACAGGTTGTGTCACGTCTTCCTGGTTGTCATTCATACTGTAATCTCGACAGCCGTTTACAGAAGCCGAAAGATAACTGTTTGGGTGAAATTGGCGACATAAAAGTAAATTGTTCGTTTTATGCTGATGATGCAGTTAATAGCACCATCAGAGTGCAGAACTGCAGGCATTAGCGTCACGTGTATGAAAGAAGAATGTGAAATTACCGTTCCGTTTGAATGCTAATAAAACTAAGGTTCTGGTATTTGAAAGGGATTTGCAAGAAAAGCAACGAAGTGAAATTTGGCAAACCCTAGAACAACGTCTAGAACAGGTGTGAATGAAATTGTATACTTGGGGAAAAGTTTAGCCGATGGAAGATGGATTAGATGTGGATAGGCGTAAGTCAAGTTGCCAACAAAAGTCAATGAGTTCTGACTGCGTTAATCAAAGGCAAGGCGTTGTGAAAAGCGCACGCCTTGCAATACACATAACGCCAAAGCTGGTACCGACTTTGTTATGCGGCAGCGAAACCTGGGTATGCCAGAAGCGCCACAAAAGCAGGCGAACGCAGGAGATGGATCTCTAAATGGCGGCCTTTACCATGGCTGACCGAAAGCGAAAACGAAGAGATCTGCAATATGGCAGGTTTGGAAAGATGACCCTTGTCTCAAAAATGGATATATGCGCTTCGATGGCTCATAACGAGCGAATGAGTGAAGACCGAATGGTGAAGAAAAATAGAAGCGTGAAAGTTACAGGTGTCGGTAGACCGAGATTAACTTTCTTTGAAGACCATGTGAGCAAATTGCTCGAAGAGGGGAGGTCAAGAGTACTGGATACCCAGACGTGCATGTATGAAGAAGATGATGAATTGTTAAAGTAGAAAGAAGTATGTAGGATCGTGTGACACTTGGCGATCTGTTCTCTGGCTACCCCTGTCAGGGATTGTGTAAAGATAAATTGTGTGTGTCCAATGGTATTTTAACATAGTTTAAATAGAGTATATTACGGAGCTGGATAAATTTTTCTAGTGTTCAAAGTTATTATGTTAATTTAATGTTTATATAGAAGTTTTTAAGGGATAATTAAATCCATTGGAGCTTTAATATTTTTAATTTAATATACTGAGGGCTATTATAAAAAAATAGTATTTGTAATAAGACTTTATATAATAACACTATCTTAACATTGGTTTTAAAAGGGATCGTTGTTTTGATAGATGTTCAGTGTTCAAGCAACGGTCAATTAAAGTTTACTAAGTTTTAATAGATAATTGTATACCCAAAGTGAAACATTTAATTTAGGATTAATATTCTACCTATTTATAAAACGATAATTTTAATAATATTTCTAATGTAATAATATTATTTTAACATTGGCTTGCAAGGATGCGTTGTATTGACATTCATTGAATAAGAATTTAAACTGTCTATCGACACAGAGTATATCTCTAGCGGAGATAGTAAGGAAAGAAATTTTATAATGTTGGAAAACATAATTTTAACTCTTTTCCTAGACACATTAGTCGGGCACGATCATCAATGAGGTGTGTCATATTAATTCATTTATTAATTTATTTATATGTTATGTACATTGGAGAAAAGAATATAATTCCCATTCTGAAGTTCTTAAAAATATTTATACACCTTGAAAGAGTATATAAAGTAATTTGATTTTGTTGATATATATATATATATTATTTCTATAAAGTATATTATATTAAGTATATTATAATCATCTAATGAATTCTTTTAATTATTTAATGAATTTTACTATTTAATTTTGTATTATTATTAATTAATATATTTTTCTTAGTCAATGATTGTGCAAACGTTCAGAAGACGACTGTCTCCGCAAGATGCTGCGATGACCAGAACATTGCGGGAAGTCGATGGGTGTAAATGACATAGGACCTTTCTATGTGGCGATCCCAGAGAGGCGCATGTTCAGCAGTGCAGACTTCGTTAGATCATTGCTATGATGACGATGATCATGATAAGTAAAGCACATGTCACATGAGATATTGCAATTACACTTTGTTAGCTGAAAGATAGCTGCTTCATTTATTGAATGACAACATTTATCGATTGGTCTACCATCTCTAGATGTATGTTTCGTTTAAATATATTGGAGATTTTGATGTTTTATACTTTTAGTATTTTAGTATTGAATATGGTAATACTAAATAAGCATTTAGTATATATGTATTTTAGCATTGGGGGTCAGTCAGGTAGCGTGCTCGTCGCGACTTCTGCCAGCCCTTTCAGGGCTGCACCCACACAGCTGCGCACCCATGCCAACGAGGGTTAGCGTCCCCACAAGGCGACGCACACCAGTTCGTCCCCGTTGGTGTGAAATGCAGCGCGCAAAGCGGCGATGGGGACCGCCACCCGTCACGCACAGCCCGACACGGCGGAAGGTGGAGGACGGAGTGCAGAGTTGGCACGTGGAATGTTAGAGGAGGCATGAGAGATAAGACGAATGAGTTGATTGAAATAATGAAAGAAAGAGAATTAGATGTCGTGTGTTTGTCGGAGACCAAGCGGAAGGGCAGTGGTATATTCCCGGCGGGGGCGTTAGCTCTATGGTCCGGAGTCCCGAGAGCGAGAGCGCCTGCCAGGGAGTGGGGGTGCTGCTGTCGTCTCGGTTGGTCGATGTTATGACTGAATATAAGGTTGTGAACTCGAGACTTCTCTGGGTTCGCTTTAAATTGGGACTGACGAAGTTATTCCTTTGGCTGTTTATGCCGGTGGCTTGTCGTCCAGAGCTGAGCTGGAGGAGTTTTGGGAGAATGTAAGAGAAGTTCTAGACTTGGTTAGAGGAAACGAAAGAATTGTTGTATGTGGTGATTTGAATGGATGGTTGGTACCGCTCGGCCAGGGTACGAGTCGGTGCTTGGAATGTTTGGCGATAAAAGGGTTAACGATGCTGGCAAGCTTATACTGGCTGTATGCAAGGGTCTTCTTGTGACAAACACTATGTTTAGTCACAAGAAAATCCATATGTATACTAGAACAAGAGAGAATGAGAGAAGTATGATCGATTTATTCCTGGTGGATGACCGACTGCGAAAACAGGTGATGGATAAGCGGGTGTTACGAGGTGATGACCTGTGAACGGATCACTACCTAGTTATTAAAAGATTTAGGGTCTGTTCGCGGGTTGGCGCCACCGGAAGGCGATACCAGAACCACAGTCGGTCGGTAGCATCCGAAGCTGGAAGCTTCAGGAAGCGGACACTAGGAATAAATATCAAGCAAGGGTAGCCGAAAAGCTGGACAGCATTGGTGTTAGGAAAGAATGTGTGGAAGAAATATGGCAGAGCCTTAGAGATGGAATGGTTAGTGCAGCGGAAGACGTGTGTGTGAAATGTTAAAAGAGGTAGTAGTAAAAAGGGTGATGCATGGTGGAATGACGAAGTGAAAGAAGCTGTAAATAAGAAGAAGAAAGCATGGTTAGACTACTTGGCCTCTAGTAATGATAAGGATATGAGAGAGAAGAGGAAAGAAAGATATAAGCTCCGGAAAGTTCACACGAAAGCATTGATTGAGGAAGTAAGTGAAAGGAGTAGAATGGAAGCGATCGGTAGAAAGGTTGTCGCACAACTTCAAGGAGAACTCCAAACTCTTCTGGAAAGAGGTTGGAAGGACCCGGAGGAAAGTGACAGCCTTAAGAATGAATAAAGTGTTGAACCAATGACGTCCTCAGAAAAATCGGACGTCATGCAGCGATGGAGCGAATTTTATAGAGAGATGTATGCGTGTGATGATCTTAGTGAGGGATCCGGGGTGACGCCGTGACTGGTACGCCAGACTTCGGACCTCGATGACACTGAGGTCATCAGTATGAAAGAGATTGAATGTGCGATTAGAAGTTTGAAATGTGGTAAGGCTGCGGACTAGACAGAGTTACTGCTGAAATGGTCAAGTATGGTGGCCACGCGTCTGGGACAGCTTTCATCTGCTGTGCAATTTGTGCTGGCGAACGGGAGCTGTTCCGATGATTGGCGATCCGCGGTCATTGTGCCTTATATAAAGGTAAAGGTTCACATTATGACTGCGGGTGCTATCGGGCGATCAGCTTGACCAGTTTAGCAAGTAAAGTTTACTCGAAGGTTTTGACACGTAGGATGCAAGATAAATCGGAAAGATTTCTATGGGAGGCACAATGCGGATTTAGACCTGGAAGAGGATGCACGGATCAAATGTTTTCTCCGCATGATCACGGAGAAGCTTCTGGCTGCTAACCAGAAGATTTTCTGTGCTTTTGTGGATCTTGGAGAAAGCATTTGATAAGGTTGTAAGGAAGAAAATGTGGAACTGTTGCCGGGGTATGGTGTGGATGGTCGATTGCCAGGGCTGTGCAGTCACTTTACTGTGACTGTAAAGCCTGTGTGCGGGTAGGGCATGACCTGTCACCCATGTTTAGCGTCCAAACGGGCGTAAAACAGGGTTGTGTCATGTCTTCCTGGCTATTCATACTGTATCTCGACAGCTGTTTACAGAAGCTGAAAGATAGCTGTTTGGTGAAATTGGGTGACATAAAAGTAAATTGTCTGCTTTATGTTGATGATGCAGTGCTTATAGCACCATCAGAGGCAGAACTGCAGGCATTAGTCACGTGTATGAAAGAAGAATGTGAAATTAATGGTCTCCGTTTGAATGCTAATAAAACTAAGGTTCTGGTATTTGAAAGGGACGAAGAAAGAACGAAGTGCGAAATTTGGGTAAATCAGGAATGTCTAGAACAGGTGAATGAAATTGTATACTTGGGGAGTGCGTTTAGCCGATGGAAGATGTGATTTAGATGTGGATAGGCGTGTCGTTGCCGGGAACAAAGTCAATGGTGCCCTGACTGCGTTAATCAAAAGGCAAGGCGTTGTGAAAAGTGCACGCCTTGCAATACATAACGCAGTGTTGGTACCGACTTTGTTATATGGCAGCGAAACCTGGGTATGCCAGAAGAAGCATAAAAGCAGGTTGAATGCAGTGGAGATGCGATCTTCAAATGTGCGGCCTTACCATGGCCGACCGAAAGCGAAACGAAGAGATTCGCAATATGGCAGGTTTGAAAGATGACCTTGTCTCAAAATGGATAAGGGCGTGCTTCGATGGTTTGGGCACGTTGAGCGAATGAGTGAAGACCGAATGGTGAAGAAAATATATAGCGCGAAAGTTAATATTAAAAGGTGTCGAGGTAGACCGAGATTAACTTTCGAAGACCATGTGAGCAAATTGCTCGAAGAGAGGAGGGTCAAGAGTACTGGATACCTAGACGTGCATGTATGAAGAAGATGATGAATCTGAAAGAAGCGAAAGAAGTATGTAGGGATCGTGACACTTGGCGATCTGTTCTTCTGGCTACCCTGTCAGGGATTGTGCGTGAAGATAAATAAATAAATAAATAAATAAAAAGTATTGAATATGACCTGTCATACACGCAAATTACACAAATTTTAATAACTTTATCTCATGCACACCAATGTAGATATCGAGCAGAGTTAGAGTTTGTAGGATTTAAAGTTATAATAAAT
>JAGSMR010000631.1:0-19279 GCA_029286605.1 Sericinus montela | reverse complement strand
AATATGGCAGGTTTGAAAGATGACCTTGTCTCAAAATGGATAAGGGCGTGTTTCACGGTTTGGGCACGTTGAGCGAATGAGTGAAGACCGAATGGTGAAGAAAATATATAGCGCGAAAGTTAATATTAAAAGGTGTCGAGGTAGACCACCGAGATTAATCTCGACATTCGCGTGAGCAAATTGCTCGAAGAGAGGAGGAACAAGAGTACTTTTCGGATACCTAGACGTGCATGTATGAAGAAGATGATGAATCTGAAAGAAGCGAAAGAAGTATGTAGGGATCGTGACACTTGGCGATCTGTTCTTCTGGCTACCCTGCCGGGATTTTAAAAAGATAAATAAATAAATAAAAAGTATTGAATATGACCTGTCATACACGCAAATTACACAAATTTTAATAACTTTATCTCATGCACACCAATGTAGATATCGAGCAGAGTTAGAGTTTGTAGGATTTAAAGTTATAATAAATTTCAAGTAGTTTAAGAATGTGAAATTAATGGTCTCCGTTTGAATGCTAAGAAACCAAGGTTCTGGTATTTAGTGACAAGAAAGAACGAAGTGCTAAAAATTTGGGTAAATCAGGAATGTCTAGAACAGGTGAATGAAATTGTATACTTGGGGGAAAGGCCGGGGATGGAAGATGTGATTTAGATGTGGATAGGCGTGTTGCCAGCCGGGAACAAAGTCAATGGTGCCCTGACTGCGTTGAATTGTTCCCAAAAGGCAAGGCGCTGTGAAAAAGTGCACGCCTTGCAATACATAACGCAGTGTTGGTACCGACTTTGTTATATGGCAGCGAAACCTGGGTATGCCAGAAGAAGCATAAAAGCAGGTTGAATGCAGTGAGATGCGATCTCTTCAGAAATGTGCGGCCTTACCATACGGGACCGAAAGCGAAACGAAGATTCGCAATATGGCAGTTTGAAAGATGACCTTGTCTCAAAATGGATAAGGGCGTGTTTCACGGTTTGGGCACGTTGAGCGAATGAGTGAAGACCGAATGGTGAAGAAAATATATAGCGCGAAAGTTAATATTAAAGGTGTCGAGGTAGACCACCGAGATTAATCTCGACATTCGCGTGAGCAAATTGCTCGAAGAGAGGAGGAACAAGAGTACTTTTCGGATACCTAGACGTGCATGTATGAAGAAGATGATGAATCTGAAAGTAGAAGCGAAAGAAGTATGTAGGGATCGTGACACTTGGCGATCTGTTCTCTGGCTACCCTGCCGGGATTTTAAAAAGATAAATAAAATAAATAAAAAGTATTGAATATGACCTGTCATACACGCAAATTACACAAATTTTAATAACTTTATCTCATGCACACCAATGTAGATATCGAGCAGAGTTAGAGTTTGTAGGATTTAAAGTTATAATAAATTTCAAGTAGTTTTAACATTAAAGAGTGAAAAAGTGCACGCCTTGCAATACATAACGCAGTGTTGGTACCGACTTTGTTATATGGCAGCGAAACCTGGGTATGCCAGAAGAAGCATAAAAGCAGGTTGAATGCAGTGAGATGCGATCTCTTCAGAAATGTGCGGCCTTACCATACGGGACCGAAAGCGAAACGAAGATTCGCAATATGGCAGTTTGAAAGATGACCCTTGTCTCAAAATGGATAAGGGCGTGTTTCACGGTTTGGGCACGTTGAGCGAATGAGTGAAGACCGAATGGTGAAGAAAATATATAGCGCGAAAGTTAATATTAAAGGTGTCGAGGTAGACCACCGAGATTAATCTCGACATTCGCGTGAGCAAATTGCTCGAAGAGAGGAGGAACAAGAGTACTTTTCGGATACCTAGACGTGCATGTATGAAGAAGATGATGAATCTGAAAGTAGAAGCGAAAGAAGTATGTAGGGATCGTGACACTTGGCGATCTGTTCTCTGGCTACCCTGCCGGGATTTTAAAAAGATAAATAAAATAAATAAAAAGTATTGAATATGACCTGTCATACACGCAAATTACACAAATTTTATCACGTGGCTTTAGTATTCAATTTCCGGTTAGATCAGGTCGGCCTTCTTCCAATTTATCTTTAGCCCATATCCTGAAGCCACTTTCAACACAAGCTGAAGTCGTTCCACTGCTTCTTCTTCACTTTCTGCTGTAATTAAGATATTGTCAATGAAAATAATCCTAATGCATTGCGAAATAAAATCCCTGAAGATAATGCTTATGAATCGCATAAAATACTTTGGGCAGATGGACAAACCAAAAGGAGCTTGAAGGAACTCGAATTGGCCATGGTGTGTCACAAATGATGTATACGGGATAGATTCCTTAGCCACCTTGAGATGAAAGAAACCATTCTTTAAAATTCAAAACACTAAATATTTTGGCTTCACACAGCTTATCTATCATATTGTCGATCACTGGTAATGGAAATTCATCTTTAAGAATTTTTGTTTAGCAGTCTATAATCCACACAAACCCTAACTGAACCATTTTTTTTCTCACTAATACCAAAGGACTTGAATATTCTGAAAACTTACTTGTACTACACCATTATCCATCCATTCCTTTACCTGCTCTTCAACTATTCTCTGCTCTGCTAAGGACAAACGTCGTGGTCTCTGGGCGACAGGCACGTCATCTTTAAGAACAATCTTCACCTCAAAAGGTGCATCTTTCAATTGATTGGATTATAACCTTCAATACACTGCAAAACGTTTTCCTTATGGAATAATCAGAAATATGCTCAACTTCCAAAGTGGGATCTGAAAACAACCAAACTTAGGCATCCATTCATCACTTTCAGACAAAACTGCACTTTGTACCCATTCATTATCATGGTTATTTTTCGTAGTAATTCCAGGCCTAAAATCATATCAAAAGACATAACATCTTTGTTCACTATATGAAATAACACGTTTTGATAGTTTTTCCCGTCGATTGTAATGTCCAAGAACATATTTCCTAATGAATTCACCATCGTACGTCCGAGTCCCGTCAAACATAAGTTATCTTCGTATTTTCTGTTCCAACGGTAATGAAACGCTCGTCCGTCATTAAATTGAAGTCGCTGCCGGACTCTTGACACTAATCATCGGCTTCGTTGAGAGATTTCTTGTTTTGTTTACGTTATTTTCCACCTGCATAGCCTCGTTTCCACCTTTTGACGTCTGGCTGTCACAACTGCTGTCACTTGTCGCACCCACCCTGAAGTTAGCTGAGCGCAGTTTTGCCGACTGAGATCCACTACTGCCAACCGCACGATCTTGCGCTGCGTTCGGCGCGGACTGTTTTACCGACTTGTGAGGAGCGCTAGCGCTGCGTTCCGTGCTCGCGCCGCCGCCGGCCGCAGCCCAAGTGCATCGTGATCCAATATGGCCGTACTGATTACAGCGAAAACACTTGAGACCGTTCGGACAATGTGTCGAGATATGACTGTTTTCGCCGCAGTTGTAACAACGTCGAATGAATTTTTCTGTTTTCTTTCTTACAGCTATTTCGGTTCCCGCTTCTTTCTTCGCATCGTTTACCATCTTGAATTCTAAATTACTAATTTCTCTTTGAGCATAGTGTACGTCGTTACGCCATATAAAATAATTTCGCCTGAGCGCCGTCGATTACATCCACTATGTACTGGATAGCAACATAATCGGGAAATCTCGCTTTTTCCCCAATTCTCTCATCGCAAGCATATACTGATAGTAGCTTTCGTGCTTACGCTTCATTCTATTTGCCATCAGCTCATGCATTTCTTTACTGTTGATTTCATCGGGAAACTCCTTTGTATAGCCGTCTTGAGCTCGTCGTACGTTTTGAATACCTTTTCTGACTTCAACCATAATGCCGCCGTGCCGCACAAAGACCTGCGCACGATTATAAGTTTCTGTTGCGCGGTCCAAATAAATAATAAATCTCAGTTCGTTGAATTATTATAAATGCTTCATAGAATTTTTTTTCTATTCCAAACTGAGATTAGGAAAATTATTGTAAAATAATATTAAATATAAATCCCACTGAATTCTATTTTTCGAAAGTAATAGTTTTAGTGCAGAAGTTTTTTTTTCGTTTCTTTACTTCTAATGAATATAGATTTCGGGAATTCCAATTAACTTCGAGGTTATAGTATAAGAGTTATTGAAACAGAAAATGTCGACTACAGGATAAAGGCTTTTCTCATGTGGCATTTCTCAGGTGGCAGGCGCGTACCAATGTGTTTTTTCAAAACCTATGTATGATTCACATCGTTGGCTTTAACATAAAGACGGCGGAGGGCTCACCACCACATGGTGATGACGACGATGGCGAATGTAAGGGTGAAAAGATCTTTTTTTTATAGAAAAGGGAGGCAAACGAGCAGGTGGCTCACGCGATGGTAAGTGATTACCGCCGCCCATGAACACCCGCAATACCAGAGGCTTAGCAGCTTACTTCCCCGGACGAGCCGGCCCATTAATGCAACAACAAAAGCTGATGCATGGCTGTACCACTGTAAGATCTAACACTCTACCACTAAGAGATCTATTTTAAATGAACTATTCGTAATGAATTAACTGAGCGTGTCGGTCCACAGCTTTAAAAAAGATATTTTATTTATTTATTTATTTATCTTCACGCACAATCCCTGACGGGGTAGCCAGAGAGAACAGATCGCCAAGTGTCACGATCCCTACATACTTCTTTCGCTTCTTTCAGATTCATCATCTTCTTCATACATGCACGTCTAGGTATCCGAGTACTCTTGACCCTCCTCTCTTCGAGCAATTTGCTCACATGGTCTTCGAAAGTTAATCTCGGTCTACCTCGACACCTTTTAATATTAACTTTCGCGCTATATATTTTCTTCACCATTCGGTCTTCACTCATTCGCTCTACGTGCCCAAACCATCGAAGCACGCCCTTATCCATTTTTGAGACAAGGTCATCTTTCAAACCTGCCATATTGCGAATCTCTTCGTTTCGCTTTCGGTCGGCCATGGTAAGGCCGCACATTTTACGAAGAGATCGCATCTCCACTGCATTCAACCTGCTTTTATGCTTCTTCTGGCATACCCAGGTTTCGCTGCCATATAACAAAGTCGGTACCAACACTGCGTTATGTATTGCAAGGCGTGCACTTTCACAACGCCTTGCCTTTTGATTAACGCAGTCAGGGCACCATTGACTTTGTTCCCGGCAGCGACACGCCTGTCCACATCTAAATCACATCTTCCATCCCGGCTAAACGCACTCCCCAAGTATACAATTTCATTCACCTGTTCTAGACATTCCTGATTTACCCAAATTTCGCACTTCGTTCTTTCTTCGTCCCTTTCAAATACCAGAACCTTAGTTTTATTAGCATTCAAACGGAGACCATTAATTTCACATTCTTCTTTCATACACGTGACTAATGCCTGCAGTTCTGCCTCTGATGGTGCTATTAGCACTGCATCATCAGCATAAAGCAGACAATTTACTTTTATGTCACCCAATTTCACACCCAAACAGCTATCTTTCAGCTTCTGTAAACAGCTGTCGAGATACAGTATGAATAGCCAGGAAGACATGACACAACCCTGTTTTACGCCCGTTTGACGCTAAACATGGGTGACAGGTCATTCCCTACCCGCACACAGGCTTTACAGTCACAGTAAAGTGACTGCACAGCCCTTAGCAATCGACCATCCACACCATACCCCGGCAACAGTTCCCACATTTTCTTCCTTACAACCTTATCAAATGCTTTCTCAAGATCCACAAAGCACAGAAAATCTTCTGGTTAGCAGCCAGAAGCTTCTCCGTGATCATGCGGAGAGAAAACATTTGATCCGTGCATCCTCTTCCAGGTCTAAATCCGCATTGTGCCTCCCATAGAAATATTTCCGATTTATCTTGCATCCTACGTGTCAAAACCTTCGAGTAAACTTTACTTGCTAAACTGGTCAAGCTGATCGCCCGATAGCACCCGCAGTCATAATGTGAACCTTTACCTTTATATAAAGGCACAATGACCGCGGATCGCCAATCATCCGGAACAGCCCCTGTTCGCCAGCACAAATTGCACAGCAGATGAAAGCTGTCCCAGACGCGTGGCCCACCATACTTGACCATTTCAGCAGTAACTCTGTCTAGTCCCGCAGCCTTACCACATTTCAAACTTCTAATCGCACATTCAATCTCTTTCATACTGATGACCTCAGTGTCATCGAGGTCCGAGTCCGGCGTACCAGTCACGGCGTCACCCCGGATCCTCACTAAGATCATCACACGCATACATCTCTATAAAATTCGCTCCATCGCTGCATGACGTCCGATTTTTCTGAGAGGACGTCATTGGTTCCTGAAAGCACTTTATTCATATTTTAAGGCTGTCGCACCACTCCGGGTCCTTCCAACCTCTTTCCAGAAGAGTTTGAGTTCTCCTTGAAGATGTGCGACAACCTTTCGTCCGCTTCCATTCTACTCCTTTCACGCACTTCCTCAATCAATGCTTTCGTGTGAACTTTCTGGAGCTTATATCTTTCTTTCCTCTTCTCTCTCATATCCTTATCATTACTAGAGGCCAAGTAGTCTAACCATGCTTTCTTCTTCTTATTTACAGCTTCTTTCACTTCGTCATTCCACCATGCATCACCCTTTTACTACTACCTCTTTTCACAGTTCCACACACGTCTTCCGCTGCACTAACCATTCCATCTCTAAGGCTCTGCCATATTTCTTCCACACATTCTTTCCTAACACCAATGCTGTCCAGCTTTTCGGCTACCCTTGCTTGATATTTATTCCTAGTGTCCGCTTCCTGAAGCTTCCAGCTTCGGATGCTATCGACCGGCTGTGGTTCTGGTATCGTTGTCCGGTGGCGCCAACCCGCGAACAGACCCTAAATCTAGTAATCACTAGGTAGTGATCCGTTTCCAGGTCAGCACCTCGGAACACTCGCGTATCCATCACCTGTTTTCGCAGTCGGTCATCCACCAGGAATAAATCGATCATACTTCTCTCATTCTCTCTTGTTCTAGTATACATATGGATTTTCTTGTGACTAAACATAGTGTTTGTCACAAGAAGACCCTTTCCTTGCATACAGCCAGTATAAGCTTGCCAGCATCGTTAACCCTTTTATCGCCAACATTCCAAGCACCGACTCGTACCCTGGCCGAGCGGTACCAACCCATCCATTCAAATCACCACATACAACAATTCTTTCGTTTCCTCTAACCAAGTCTAGAACTTCTCTTACATTCTCCCAAAACTCCTCCAGCTCAGCTTTGACGACGAAGCCACCGGCGCATAAACAGCCAAAAGGAATAACTTCGTCAGTCCCAATTTAAAGCGAACCCAGAGAAGTCTCGAGTTCACAACCTTATATTCAGTCATAACATCGACCAACCGAGACGACAGCAGCACCCCCACTCCCTGACAGGCGCTCTCGCTCTCCGGGACTCCGGACCATAGAGCTAACGCCCCGCCAGGGAGCTCTTCAGTACCACTGCCCTTCCGCTTGGTCTCCGACAAACACACGACATCTAATTCTCTTTCTTTCATTATTTCAATCAACTCATTCGTCTTATCTCTCATGCCTCCTCTAACATTCCACGTGCCAACTCTGCACTCCGTCCTCCACCTTCCGCCGTGTCGGGCTGTGCGTGACGGGTGGCGGTCCCCATCGCCGCTTTGCGCGCTGCATTTCACACCAACGGGGACGAACTGGTGTGCGTCGCCTTGGGGGGACGCCCTAACCCTCGTTGGCATGGGTGCGCAGCTGTGTAGAATTGCAGCCCTGAAAAGGGCTGGCAGGGGTCGCGACGAGCACGCTTCTACAATGACCCCCATATATAAAAAAAAATATAAAAAAAATATCTTCACGCAATTCCCAATACAGGGGTAGACAGAGATCGAGTCTAGACAATCAAGTCCCTTCGACCCACCTTCCACCGAAGATATTTTCGGGACAACGTGACAGGTGGTGAGCCAGTCGCCGTCTTTATGTCCAAGCCAACGATATTCGTACATCAGTTTTTGAAAAACCCATTGGTACGAGCCTAGCAACTGGGGATCGAACTCGGGTCTATTGACTCGAAATTCCGACCACCCAAACACACGGTTATCGTGACTTATACGATAGCTTTGAAATACTATAAGTACACACACAATAATGTGCATGTCTGCAATAACTATATTTTTCCTTAGACAGTACGAATATAATATTACATTATAAAGACGTAGGGACGAATAATTGCTAAAATGAAAACTGCGCGATATGCAAAGAAACGACATTATTTACTTACATCGCGTCTGTTTAGTCACCGCACCAATTGAATTTACGAATTACTTTTATCTGAAATTTCATATCTAAATGTCATAATTCACCGGAGAGCGTGTACACAAAGATATAATAAATCCAATTGAGATCTGATCATTACTCGACGCCTGATTTCCTATGAGTATAAAACATACAAGAAGCAGGTATTTGACTGTAGAGGAAAGTCAATTTACAACCTATAAGAAAACATTAAACATTATGAATTTGTTTTGTTAAGGAAAAGAATGTGTAAAATTATTAATTATTTTTATGGAAACTTCCTAGTTGTTAAGAATAAAATCTTAGGTCAAATTACTCATTTGGGACCACTCTATTTTAGTATCTGCAAACTTTTATATTTTATTCTTTTCTTTTATATGAAGGTGAATTCAGTGTTCAAGATGGTAACTGATTAATTCAGCTATTACTAGTACTAGTTATACTTTTTAGATTATCTACAGACAGATTCTAAAAACATTTACTGTATGGTCAATTATGTGGCCATTTAAATTTATTGTGTGAATATTTACAAATACATTTTATCACGTGTTCAATCTATGAATTTTTTCTCCCTCTGGGCAAGGGCAAGGTAAAAAGGTGGAGCTTTGCAAAGGGAAGAAAGGTATATTGCGCGTTGGTATTATTTCACCTCTGCCAATTAAGGGATTGACCACTAGAAATAATTCAGTCTAGAAAGCCACGTGTAACATTGAAAGCCGCGTCTAAATCCGTTCTATAATTCAATTCATCCCTTCCCTTTTTAGAAACCGATGCAGGAATCATTGAGATTCGTGCGTCAGTTTCTAAGTTGAAGAACAAGACATTAGAGAATGGAAACAGGATCAAAATCCGTTCAGTATCTTTAGCGTTAACCTTGAACAAACATTTAAGAACTGTAAATATCATCTTTTCGGCTCAAACAGTAACCTATACCACTGGGATATCGTTGTAGAAGCGATCGTTGCGTTACTCTATGGAGAATGCATTACTAAAAAAATCACTTTATTCTCTAACACATTTATTAGAATCGGAATCATTCGGAATCGCTGTCGTCGGTGGCGGGCGCGTCGTCCACGTCCACCGACGACACGCGCTCGATGGGCAGCAGGCTGTTGCTTATTGAAGTCTAAGTTATTTAAGTCTAAGTTATAAGTAAGTAATTTGTCTGACCCTTGACAACAGTATGTGTGTATTTATTCATTGAATAATAATTTAAATTCGTCTATCGACATAGAGTCTATCTCTAGCGTAAATAAAACAGGCGTAAGAAATTTTTATAATGTTGGAAATACAATATTAACTCTTTTCCTAGACATTAGTCGGGCACGATCACCTCAGTCCTAGGTGTCATATTAACGTATTTATTTATTTATTTGCTTGTATATGTACATGCATTGGAGAAAAGAAAATAAAGTTCCCATTTGAAGTTCTTAAAATATTTACACACCTTGAAAGAGTATATAGCAATTTGATTTTTGTTGATATATATTTCTATAAAGTATATTATATTAAGTATATTATAAATTAACTAATGAATTCTTTAAATTAATTAATGAATTCTTTACTTATTTAATTTTGTATTATTATTAACTCATATATTTTTCTTAGTCAATGATTATACAACTGTCTTATTAGACCGTCTCCCGCAAGATGCTGCAGTAGACTTCTGTTAGACTGTTATGATGACGATGATCATGATAAGAAGTACATGTCACATGAGATATTGCAATTACACTTTGTTAGTTGAAAGGTCATTTATTGAATGACAACATTTATCGATTGGTCTACCATCTCTAGATGTATGTTTCTGTTTGAATATATTGAGATTTTGATGTTTCATACTTTTTAGTATTTTAGTATTGAATATGACCCCGCAAATTACACTAATTTTTACTAACTTTATCCCATGCACACCAGTGTAGATATCGCGTTCTCATACTTATTATGCGTTTTCGTGTATCTTTCAACATTAACACTATTTAAACAGAGATAAGTAGCCACTCATAATATGTACAGTGAGGGCAGAGTTAGGAGTTTCTAGGATTTAAACTTATAACAACTTCAAGTAGTTTTAAGATTAAAGATTGGCTATCGTGACTTTCTTAGATTGGCTTGTGAAGGCATCTCTATATACTCTATGTACGTCGGTGCACTTGGACAGCTGTCGCAGTTCCGGGGGCTGGTGTGCGGCGGGCTGCTGCCGCCCCGGCACGGCGCGCGGCGGGAGGGGGCAGCGCCCACTCCCGGGACGGGCGCAGCTGCAGCGTGGAGGAGCAGGTCACAAACTGACCCCGTAGCTTAGTTGCTAGCGACCCCGCCTTCGAAACTAGGGGTTGATGATTTACATGTGCATACGAATCCTCTCTGTCCGTGAGTGTCTCGAGAGGCGACAGAGGGAAAGCCCTACCCACCCTACCTATCTCGAAAAATACCAGATTAAAATAAGCAAACTGGTGACAAAGCGATCGCCAATCCGCCTGAATGATCGCGAGAAGCCTGTAGAATCAATCCTGAAATGGACTTTCATAGGCTGCTTTTTATGTATATACTCAAACTAACCGCGTTCGTAGCACTATAACAAAATGAATAGTATCACTGAAATCACTTACTGTCACTTGCAGGATTAGCTCATTTTGTTCGGGCTAGCTCCTAACACCGGTTATGATAATATACTCGTAAAGAAGTGAATGATAAATGACAGGATATATCAGAGCACTTTATTACGTAACTGATATCTAGTTCCTTACCATGACATAATTAATATTCTAAATGATATATAAACATTTAAAACGTTAAGATATTTGCACGTTCCTCGCCAGGTATCCGAGCTGCTGCGCCACTGCACGGACCCCGACGTCCTCGGCGTCACCAGGTCAACCGCATCTAAATCCGTTCTATAGATTTCAATTCACAAACAAATAATTTTCCATTTTTAGAAACCGATGCAGGAATCATTGACATTCGTGCGTCAGTATCTAAGTTGAAAAACAAGACATTAGAGAATGGAAACAGGATCAAAATCCGTGCAGTAGCTTTAGCGTCAACCTTGAACAAACATTTAAGAACTGTCAATATCATCTTTTTCCGCACAAACAGTAACCTAAACCACTGGGATATCGTTGTAGAAGCGATGGTTGCGTTACTCTATGGAGAAAGAATTACTAAAAAACACTTTATTCTCTAACTAACTAATAAATGTATTAGAATCGTAATCATTCGGAATCGCTGTCGTCGGTGGCGGGCGCGTCGTCCACGTCCACCGTGAACTTGTACTCCTGGTCCGCGCCCAGTCCGACATGAAGTAGAGCGTGTAGGTGTGCCGGCCGCCCGCGCCGCACACGAAGTCCAGCCGCACCCGCGCGGCGCGCGCCAGCGACACGCGCTCGATGGACAGCAGGCTGTTGCTCTCGGCTCGCCCACCACCACCCACCAGCCCTCCTCGCGCTTCTGCGGCACACGCGCACGCGACATGGCGGGACATGGAGCCACTCGGGCCAGCGGGACATAAGTGTGTGTGTGTGTGAAATGTTCAGCATGAACGAATTTTTTATTTTATTAAGTTGCAAATGTTACTTTAGTCTTATACATTACACTTATATAACGTACACACATAACAGCTTGCAGTAGTCCACTGCTGGACATAGGCCTCTCGCGTGCCGCAATCGCCATGCTTGGCAGGCAGATTGGCGATCGCACTACCAGACACCTCGCAACCTAACCTAACATAACCTAACCTAACATTTGTACTTAGGACGGGTATTATTCCTTGGGGCATCTATGTGCCTAAATATGCTATGGGTATAGACTAAGGGGAAAATCTTAAAGACTAAATTTACTTTTTCTACATGTCTCGGGACTGGGTATTTGTGGCCCATTCGTTGTTTCTTATTCCATAACACAAGTAAGTTTGCTACTTACGCATGAGACATCGGAGCAATGTATGTGATTTTAAACCTATCAATGTATGTTTCTACGTATGTATTGTTGGGTTAATTAATGTTTAGAGAGCCTTAAGATATAATTACAAATTCATACTTAATTATTCAATCCAAATGTAACTAAGGCCATTTATGGCCATGTGTCCAATGGTATTTTAACATAAGCCTAAAAAGAGTGTTTTGACTAATTTCTCAGTGTTCATAGCTATTGCGTTAGTTAATGTTTACATAGTTTTAATGAATAGTTATAAATCCATTGTTTTTAATATTTAATTTTAATAGACTGAGGCTATTTATAAAAACAGTATTTGTAATAAGATTTCTTATATTATAATTTATATAACGTACACACATAACAGCTTGCAGTAGTCCACTGCTGGACATAGGCCTCTCGCGTGCCGCAATCGCCATGCTTGGCAGGCAGATTGGCGATCGCACTACCAGACACCTCGCAACCTAACCTAACATAACCTAACCTAACATTTGTACTTAGGACGGGTATTATTCCTTGGGGCATCTATGTGCCTAAATATGCTATGGGTATAGACTAAGGGGAAAATCTTAAAGACTAAATTTACTTTTTCTACATGTCTCGGGACTGGGTATTTGTGGCCCATTCGTTGTTTCTTATTCCATAACACAAGTAAGTTTGCTACTTACGCATGAGACATCGGAGCAATGTATGTGATTTTAAACCTATCAATGTATGTTTCTACGTATGTATTGTTGGGTTAATTAATGTTTAGAGAGCCTTAAGATATAATTACAAATTCATACTTAATTATTCAATCCAAATGTAACTAAGGCCATTTATGGCCATGTGTCCAATGGTATTTTAACATAAGCCTAAAAAGAGTGTTTTGACTAATTTCTCAGTGTTCATAGCTATTGCGTTAGTTAATGTTTACATAGTTTTAATGAATAGTTATAAATCCATTGTTTTTAATATTTAATTTTAATAGACTGAGGCTATTTATAAAAACAGTATTTGTAATAAGATTTCTTATATTATAATACTATCTTAACATTGGTTTTAAAAGGGACGTTGTTTTGAAAGATGTTCAGTGTTCATCTATTAAAACTTAGTAAACTAAAATTGACCGTTTAAGGTCAATTTTAGTTAACTAAGTTTTAATAAAAAGAAAGAAATTTTTATAATGTTGGAAATACAATATGAACTCTTTTCCTAGACATTAGTCGGGCACGATCACCTCAGTTCTAGGTGTCATATTAACGTATTTATTTATTTATTTGCTTGTACATACATTGGAGAAAAGAATATAAAATTCCCATTTGAAGTTCTTAAAAATGTTTACACACCTTGAAAGAGTATATAGCAATTTGATTTTTGTTGATATATATACATATTTCTATAAAGTATATTATTTTAAGTATATTATAAATTAACTAATGAATTCTTTAAATTAATTAATGAATTCTTTGCTTATTTAATTTTGTATTATTATTAATTAATACATTTTTCTTAGTCAATGATTATACAACTGTCTGTATTAGAATGTCTCCCGCAAGATGCTGCGACGACCTGCAGAACATTGCGGGAAGTCGATGGGTGCAAATGACACAGGACCTTTCTATGTGGCGATCCTTAGGAGAGGCGTATGTTCAGCAGTAAACTTCTGTGAGACTGTTATGATGACGATGATCATGATAAGAAATACATGTCACATGAGATATTGCAATTACACTTTGTTAGATGAAAGGTCATTTATTGAATGACAACATTTGTCGATTGGTCTACCATCTTTAGATGTATGTTTCTGTTTAAATATATTGAGATTTTGATGTTTTATACTTTTTAGTATTTTATTATTAAATATGAGCTGTCATATACGCAAATTACACTCATTTTTACTAACATTATCACATGCACACCAGTGTACATATAGATATCGCAATCTCATACTTATTATGCGTTTTCGTGTATCTTTCAACATTAACATTATTAAAACAGAGATAAGTAGCTACTTATAATATGTACAGTGGAGGCAGAGTTAGAAGTTTCTAGGATTTAAACTTATAACAACTTCAAGTAGTTTCAAGATTAAAGATTGGCTATCGTGAATTTCTTGGATTGGCTTGTGAAGGCACCTCTAAATACTCTATGTACGTCGGTGCACTTGGACGGCTGTCGCAGTTCCGGGGGCTGGTGCGCGGCGGGAGGGGGCAGCGCCCACTCCTGGACGGCGCAGCTGCAGCGTGGAGGAGCAGGTCACAAACTGACCCTGTGGCTTAGTTAGCGACCCCGCCTCGAAGCTAGGGTTGATGATTTACATGTGCATACGAATCCTCTCTGTCCGTGAGTGTCTCGAGAGGCGACAGAGGGAGAGCCCTACCTACCCTACCTATCTCGAAAATACCAGATTAAAATAAGCAAACTGGTGACAAAGCGATCGCCAATCCGCCTGAATGATCGCGAGAAGCCTGTAGAATCAATCCTGAAATATATACATATACATATCTTCACGCAATTCCCAATACAGGGGTAGACAGAGGTCTAGTCTAGACAATTAAGTCCCTTTGACCCACCTTCCACCGAAGATATTTTCAGGACAACGTGACAGGTGGTGAGCCCGTGCTTTTTGTGTCCAAGCCAACGATGAAATTCGTACATAAGTTTATTTGAAAATGAATCCTGAAATGGACTTTCATATGCTGTTTTTTATGTATATACTCAAACTAACCGCGTTCGTAGCACTATAACACAATGAATAGTATCACTGAAATCGTGGTAGATTCAATTTGTGATATCAGTGTCACTTGCAGGATTAGCTCATTTTGTTTGAGCTAGCTCCTAACACCGGTTAAGATAATATACTCGTAAAGATGTGAATTACAGGATATATCAGAGCACTTTGTTACGTAACTGATATCTAGTTCCTAACCATGACATAATTAATATTCTAAATGATATATAAACATTTAAAACGTTAAGATATTTGCACGTTCCTTCGTTGTGGTATCTGAGCTGTTGCGCCACTGCACGGACCCCCACGTCCTCGGCGTCACCAGGTCCAATTGGGAGCCCTGGATCTAGTCACCAACGATGCGATGCGATATTGAAATTGAGCTGAAACTCTAATTAAAACTATGTCCTTTCCGAACTAAGAAATTTACTAATAATTTGTTGTATTGTGTTATATTTTTATAATAAATGGAAACTGATATGTTTGAACTGCTTGCTTTAATGAATTCACGCAAAAACAACGATAAGCTCGTCGCTACTCGTCACGTTGTCCCAAAATCTTCGGTGAAAAATGGAAGGATTTAATCGTCTAGACTTCTGTCTACCTCTGTATTGGAGGAATCTATGTGAATATGTTTCTAAAATAAAAAGTAGCCTACGATCCCACGTTACGCCACAAAAAATCAGCTTTCTGCCAGTGTATGTCCCGTTGAAATCGGTCTAGCCGTCTCAGAGATTAGCTGAACAAACGGACAGACACCAGAAACGTCCAGGACCGATTTTGACTGGACTTTCACTGGCGGTAGCTGACGTTGTAAGGCAAAAATTCAAGGCTAGCATTATTTTAGAAACATACCAGTCGTTAACTACAAAACCGCGAGAAGAGCCGCAGGGGCAGCATTTAGTTTAGTTGTCATAATAACTAAGCTTACTTTCTTAGATGCTGCATCGGCAAAAGCTTATGTTACTCGGACTTATACATTACACTTATATAACGTACACATAATAGTGTGCTGCACTGCCATTGGCAGGCAGATTGGCGATTGCACCCTCAGACACCTCGCAACCTTACCTAATATAACGTAACCCAACATTTGTACTAAGGACGGTATTATTCCTTGGGGCATCTATGATATTATTCCTTGGGGCTATAGACTAAAGGGAAAATCTTAAAGAGTAAATCTACTTTTCTACATGTCTCGGGACTGGGTATTTGTGGTCTATCTGTTGCTTCTCATTCCATAACACAAGTGAGTTTACATTTACGTACGAGAATATTCTGGTGCAATGTATGTAGATTTTCAAATCTATCAATGTATGTTTCTACAAAAGTATTGTTGGGTTAATTAACGTTACAGCTTCGAGATATAATTACAAATTCATACTTAATTATTCAATGCAATGTAACTAAGGCCATTTATGGCCATGTGTCCAATGGTATTTTAAACATGCTCTAAAAAGAGATTTTGTTTTGTCTAATTTTCTGTGTTCATAGCTATTATGTTAATTAATGTTTACATAGTTTTAATGGATAATTATAAATCCATTGTTTTTAATATTTAATTTTAATAGACTGAGGCTATTTATAAAACAGTATTTGTAATAAGATTTCTTATATAATAATACTATCTTAACATTGGTTTTAAAAGGACGTTATTTTGGAAGATGTTCAGTGTTCAAGTTAAACGGTCAATTATAGTTTACTAAGTTTTAATAGATAATTGTATAAATTCATAGTGAAACATTGAATTTAAATTAATATTCAGCCTATTTATAAAATGGTACTTTAATAATATTTCTAATGTAAAATATTATTTTAACATTGGCTTAAAAGGATGTGGTATTGACAAACTAGCTGGGGCCATTCGATGCTGTCACCATATTTGATGTTAGACGCAACATACAATTAAAAACTACATTTGTTTTCATATTTTTATTAATGTTGTTAGTATGGACTGTCATAAACATTTATTGAAGTCTAAGTTTGATTTTATTTGTCTGACCCTTGACAACAGTATGTGTGTGTGTATTATCATTGAACAGAATTTAAATTCGTCTATCGACATCTCTAGCGGAGAGCAAAACAAAGGAAAGATATTTTTATAATGTTGGCACAATATGAACTCTTTCCGTCATTAGTAATGATCACCTCAGTTCGTAGGTGTGTCATATTAACGTATTTATTTATTTATTTGCTTGTATATGTACATACATTGGAGAAAAAGAACATAAAATTCCCATTTGAAGTTCTTAAAATATTTACATAACACCCGAAAGAGTATATAGCAATTTGATTTTTGTTGTTATATATACATATTTCTATAAAGTATATTATTTTAAGTATATTGCAAATTAATTCAATGAATTCTTTAAATTAATTAATATATATTCTTAGTCACGATTATACAACTGTCTGTATTAGAACGTCTCCCGCAAGATGCCGCGACGACCTGCAGAACATTGCGGGAAGTCGATGGTGCAAATGACACAGGACCTTTCTATGACGATCCTTAGGAGAGGCGTGGTACAACCAGCAGTAGACTTGTTAGACTGTTATGATGACGATGATCATGATAAGAAGTACATGTCACATGAGATATTGGTATTAGTATTTTATTATTGAATATGACCTGTCATATACGCAAATTACACCTTTCTTTTACTAACATTATCACATGCACACCAGTGTACATATAGATATCGCAATCACATACTTATTATGCGTTTTCGTATCTTTCAACATTAACATTATTAAAACAGGATAAGAAATAGCTTATAATATGTGGCTATGGAGTAGAGTTAGAAGTTACTAGATTTAAACTTATAACAACTTCAAGTAGTTTCAAGATTAAAGATTGGCTATCGTGAATTTTGATTGAAAGCTTGTGAAGGCACCTCAAATACTTATGTATCGTCGGTGCACTTGACGGCTGTCGCAGTTCCGGGGCTGGGAAAAGTGCGGTGGAGGGGGGCAGTGCCCACTCCCGGGACGGCGCAGCTGCAGCGTGGAGGAGCAGGCCACAAACTGACCCTGTGGCTAGGTTGCTAGCGACCCCGCCTTCGAAGCTAGGGGTTACGATTTACATGTGCATACGAATCCTTCCTGTCCGTGAGTGTCTCGAGAGGCGACAGAGGGAGACCACTACCCTTACCTATCTCGAAAAATACGAGATTAAAATGAGCAAACTGGTGACAAAGCGATCGCCAATCCGCCTGAATGATCGCGAGATGCCTGTAAGAATCAATCCTGAAATGGACTTCATAAGCTGTTTTTATGTACATACTCAACCAATCATGTCTGTTGCACCATATAACAATAAATGAATGGTATCACTGAAATCGGTAGTATTCGTTCTGTGAATATCACTTGCAGGATTAGCTCATTTTGTTTGGGCTAGCTCCTAACACTGGTTAAGATAATATATCGTAAAGATGTGAATGGATGTGAATAACAGGATATATCAGAGCACTTTTGTTACGTAACTGATATCTAGTTCCCAACCATGACATAATTAATATTCTAAATGATATAAACATTTAAAACGTTAAGATATTTGCACGTTCCTCGCCAGGTATCCGAGCTGCTGTGCCACCGCACGGACCCCCACGTCCTCAAGTCACCAGGTCCAATTGGGGTGCCCTGGATCTAGTCACGAACGATGCGATGCGATATTGAAATTGAGCTGGAACCTCTAATTAAAACCATGTCCTTCCTTGAACTAAGAAATTACTAATAATTTGTTGTATTGTGTTATATTTTTATAATAAATGGAAACTGACATGTTTTAACTGTTTTATTTCTTTACAATCTACGCAAAATACCCATAAGCTCGTCGCTACCTGTCACGTTGTCCCAAAAATCTTCGGTGAAAGGCAGGGTCAGATTTTAATCGTCTAGACTTCTGTCTACCACTGTATTGGAGGAATTATGTGAATATGTTTCTAAAATGTGCGCAGCCTGATGATCCCATGTTACGCCACAAAAATCAGCTTTCGCTGCGTAAACCCGTTGAAATCGGTCTAGCTGTCTCAGAGTCAGCTGAACAAAACGGACAGACACCAGAAACGTCCAGACCGATTTTGACGGACTTGACTGGCGTGGTGTAGCTTGACAGCGTTGTAAGGTGTAACTAAGGTTAGCATTATTTAAAACACACTAGGGTTTCGCAAGTTAACTACAAACCGCGAGAAGAGCCGCAGGGGCAGCATTTAGTCGAAGGTTGTTACACAACTAAGCTTACTTTCTTAGATGCTGCATCGGCAAAGCTATGTTACTGACTTGTATACATTACAATCTTTATAACGTACACATAACAGCTTGCAGTAGTCCACCATTGACATAGGCCTCCTCGCGCCGTAATCGCCACGCTACAAGGGCAGATTTATGGACTGC
>JAGSMR010000630.1:0-19988 GCA_029286605.1 Sericinus montela | reverse complement strand
ACCACTTGGTGACTTGGTGACCCCTGCAGCCCTAAAACCATGTCCTTCCTTGAACTAAGAAATTACTAATAATTTGTTGTATTGTGTTATATTTTTATAATAAATGGAAACTGACATGTTTTAACTGTTTTATTTCTTTACAATCTACGCAAAATACCCATAAGCTCGTCGCTACCTGTCACGTTGTCCCAAAAATCTTCGGTGAAAGGCAGGGTCAGATTTTAATCGTCTAGACTTCTGTCTACCACTGTATTGGAGGAATTATGTGAATATGTTTCTAAAATGTGCGCAGCCTGATGATCCCATGTTACGCCACAAAAATCAGCTTTCGCTGCGTAAACCCGTTGAAATCGGTCTAGCTGTCTCAGAGTCAGCTGAACAAAACGGACAGACACCAGAAACGTCCAGACCGATTTTGACGGACTTGACTGGCGTGGTGTAGCTTGACAGCGTTGTAAGGTGTAACTAAGGTTAGCATTATTTAAAACACACTAGGGTTTCGCAAGTTAACTACAAACCGCGAGAAGAGCCGCAGGGGCAGCATTTAGTCGAAGGTTGTTACACAACTAAGCTTACTTTCTTAGATGCTGCATCGGCAAAGCTATGTTACTGACTTGTATACATTACAATCTTTATAACGTACACATAACAGCTTGCAGTAGTCCACCATTGACATAGGCCTCCTCGCGCCGTAATCGCCACGCTACAAGGGCAGATTTATGGACTGCACCACTTGGTGACCCCTGCAGCCCTTAACCCTAACATCAAGACACAAGGAGGAGAACATTCATCATGACACATGACGGTGGTGTTCCACAAGGCAATGGACAAGTCGAGAGAATACAGAATATTAATTCCATTATTTACGTAAGTCGTTTATAGAGAACTCTGGCCTTGGTACAAACACATTAGTCGAGTGCAAACAGCCATTAATAGTACCTTTTCAAAGAAGAAGCATCAACTGTACACCTTTGTGAACTATTGCAGGTGCAAAAATTGAGTAAAAAGAAGACAAGAAGATACAAGAGTTACTGCTAGAAGAGTACATACATGTTCAATGAAAATAGAAAGGATCTCAGAAAACAGCTAAAGAACAGGATTCTCAGAGTTCAAGAAGAGAATGCAAATAGCTTTAATAGAAAAGAAAAGGACATTCATTACCAAGTTGAGAAATTGTATTATAAAACACATACACAATTTGGTTCAGGACTTAAACTGAACCTAAATATCACACTCCACAAGGTGACAAAGAAGGAATGATTACAAGGATCTACAAAAAATGATAGTGCTACTGAGGGGCCTATAAGAACATCTAGCTCAGCAGATTGTATGAAGGCTAATAACAGAAGGTGAAGAGAGTTCTTAATGCAAGAAACTTGTAAGTATAATTTGGTGAAGAATGATAGATGATGAATGCATTGTTTCATTTAAATTTTTATTATTTTTTTTTCTTTTCTATACATAGTTTATCTTGTATGTTACTTGTTACCATGGTTTTAACTGGAGTAATGTATTTAAAATGTAAAAATAAAAGGCATAACTAAATACTGAGTATAGAAATTTGTAACTAACTGAAAGATGTTTTGTTTTTTTAAGATGTTTTCTTTTTGTTTTAAGATTGTTTTTCTTTTGTTTTAAGATGGCTAGGCTTATTTTTATTTTTTTTTTTAATAATTAAGATAATGTTTGTAAAGTATGACCGAAGGAATGTGGAATGTGTGTGATGTATTGTACTGAAAGACTTGAACATCATGAATGCTGAGGAATGCCTGAGTGACAGTCATTGTATCAGGACCTGCCGAATGTGGGAACGGAATGTGTTGGGAACAGAACGTGGATGAGTGAGTGATGAAAGGAAGAAAATGACAGGGAGTGACGGTAAGTATCATCACACTCATGAACACCCGCAATACCAGAGGTTTAGCAGATGTAAATGTTTTCTAGAGTGACCCCTCCCAGAATTGGGGAGAGGGTGTGTGGGCCACCAGTTACCTGCACTCACCAGACGAAACGCTGAAGTTTTTAGACTTCACCATGGTATTCTGTGTGGTCGGGTACTTCCCCGGTCAAGCTGGCCCATTCATGCAACAAAAGCTGATGCGTGGCTCTATCACTGTTAAAAGTGTGGATCGAATAATAAATTTTCTAGATCTCAGACTATTTCTTGAAGGAAAATGTGTGGAAGTTATAAAAAAATTTTATGAAGTTAGATTAGAATGTATAGAATTTAATCACCATTGTTATCTAGAGCTTCGCTAATATTCTATATCTCATTCCAAGATTAATCTGGTTCTTTCAGTTTGCTAATCCACATCAATGACAATGTTACAGTTTTGTTCAGCTATTAATTAGAATGGAGTATTAATTCTATATTAGATTTGACGATATTTTTTGGGCTCACGTCTTCAATTTGCTTTACGTCAGTAGACACAGAGGTTCATTGTCTCGCCCATCACACCAGATAGGTAAACAGTGGAGAACGCCCGCCGTTCAATTCCATGCCAACGATGTTAATTTACGATAAGCCTTGAAAAAGCACTGGCACGAGCTCACCACCCGGTGATCGAACCTCGCTCGATCAGACTCCTTTGGTCTCTTTAATACATTTTTACCTTTAACGCACCTGTCCATTGCATTGCAGTGCCCGTGCACTGTCGCCGGCAGACAGTCAATCATCCTTGAGCACCAGATGCAGACGGATGCCCGCCTGCCAGGTCATAACGCCACTCATTTCAACCATTGTCGTCCCGAAGCTAAAAATACTTTATTATAATCCTGGATACATTTACTTTATATTGTGAAAGCTTAAAGTTAATTTGGCATATCAGTCAGAAACACTTCATTCTTATATGCAAACGCATAGACTTTAACAACAAGTCAGGAAGGTCACGAAACAGCGTGCAGTCAGTGCAATCGATTTCACCGAGCCCGACCTTACCGCTTTGCGCCGGACCGGAGCCAGTTACGTGATATTTTGATATTTGTTCTTTCGCCGATAACACTTTATTCTCGCAATCTTGCCTTGCTTCACAAAAGTTAACGAAATCGTTTTGAAACGTACAGCGGAACAACATAACCATCCAGCCATTGGCCAGACCACTCACACACCACCTGACCGGCGGCCTCGCCGCGGCCCACTGGCGCAAAGCACCATACGATACGTCGATAACAGCTTGATGGACCATCATTGCCTCACTGCATCAGCCTGGTGCAGTGGCAGGCATGACTGAACACCATTACGCCAGGTTCAAATGGGCGTAAAACAGGGTTGCGTCATACCCCCGGTTGCCCAGCCGTATCTTCATCAGCCGTCGACAGAAGCTGAAGATACGTTTGGCAGTGAAACTGGGCGATTACGGCATTCCGTCCAGCTTTATGCCGACGATGGCATGGCCGCACCAGAGCGGAACCGCAGGCGGCTGGTCACGCAGGCCAGAAATGCAATATCGGTCTCCGCCTGAATGTTAACGAAACCAAGGCACCGGCGCCCAGTGCGATCCACAGCCACGCAGGCGAAATTGGCAGTTCAGAACGTTCAGAACGAACTGGGGCCTGGGAGCAGCTGCCGGACGGAAGATGATTTCAGACGTGACCGGCGTACGCCGTCGGGAACGTCACGGCGCCTGACCGCGTTGTTCGTGCGGCGTCAGCGCACGCCCTGCACACAACGCAGCGCTGGCACCGGATCTCATCATACGGCGAGTCTGGTATGCCAGGAAGAAAGAGGCAGCAGTTGAATGCAGGAGATGATCACTCAGCGTGGCCTGGTCGAGATCGAGCGAACGAAGAGCCGCCCGGCAGGCGCGACACCCGAACCGCGCTGGCCAACGGCGCGCCGATGAGTTTGGGCACGTTGAGCGAATGAATGAATGGTGAACAGGCGGCGCGAAAGCCAGCAGCAAAGTCGAGGCAGAGCGAGAGCCTCAATCTCGAGTTGCGCGTGAGCAATCGCCGAAGAGGGAGGGTCAAGAGCTGGACACCCAGACGCATGTATGAAGAAGATGATGAATCTGAAAGAAGCGAAAGAGTGATGATCGTGACACGCCCTCACATTCAGCCTTTCGGCCTGCCAGATTGTGCGAACACAATATTTATCGACACAAGAGCCATCTCCGCGCCCATCCCTGCAACCATTAGTTTCAGGTCGTTCGTATCCATTATACGCCATTAAATCCTCTGATTACGCCAGGCGCACAGAGCATCAGGCCGCCATTGGCCCTCCCACACAGGAACGCCAGGCCCGCGTGCGGGCGATCGCAACAGCCAGACCTTCCACCGCCACCGTTCATACCGGTCCGGAAACGGCAGCTGCCCGCAACCATCGGCCGCCACAACGATCTCGCTGCCGCATCCTGTCGCCCGTCACACCATCCGGAAACAGCGGCGCCCGTCGCCACCGCGACTGGTCACCCAGGCCCGTCATTTCGAAAACGAACGAACAGTCTCGAACACTTCAACCTTATACGCATGTCCTTAGCCACGCCGTCACCTCGGTTCACGGGAACATACCGTATACAACATATGCCTCAATCTCTGGAACAGTCAGGAAACATTGAACGCTTCCGGGGTCGCGCTTTACGATCAGATTTCGACACGAAAGCTTGTTTACGCCGTAAAAACGCTTAACCGTTTTCGTAAAACAATATTGTTTACGACCCTGAAACTGAAGATTTTCTTCTTGACCGATACGACGCCGCCACGACACCGATCCACGCTGACAGCACATGAGTCAGCACCAGTTAACAACGCCTGACAGCGGCACCACCTTTGTTGGTGGGCGCACGGCTTGTAAGCACACCACCTGAAGCCGTCCCTGCCCAGCCTCCCGAGTTCACTGGCCCGGACAAGACCGCAGAGAACCGACTCCCTTCCATAGCAGAACAGGTCCGCGGATAGTACCAGCCAGCCTCGATCTCCACGACAGCAGCTTTGCTTCACCTGAGTCACGACGTCAGCCTTCCCACGGGTAACCCAGGAGGACAGCGAAGACGCCTTTGTAACAGCGCCGACTGAACCACCCCCGAAAATTCAGCACAGACCAGCACCACCGGCGATGGCACATGGTCTGGCGTCTGGCGGCCAGCGCCCTCGTCCCCACCAGCGCGGACAGTTCACGGCACTCCCAGCAAGACTTCCCATCAATCACCGTTCGAAGAACCAGACTGAACGCCAGGAAAACATGGCCTCAACGATTTCGTGCCACACCATACCGACCTTGATACCAAACAGTGCCACCGTCTCACGGATTCGAACCCGCATCTTCTCGTCGATCCGTGGCGATGTTTCAGGCCACCTCCACACGCATCAAGCCGAAATTCTTCACTCTAATTCCAGTCACCAAGCCACTCGGCAATAATAACTTACATACATCTGCTATTAGTTAAATATAAATTTGGCAACTGTCACAAACTTGCGAACTCCAGTCTGTAGTGATAATTTATGAGAAATAAGGAGAGAATCGCTGAAATACCAAAACATGTCTATTTTCTTCTTAATTCAAAATTAATATGACAACTCTTCGTGGACGAGTGGCGTACAATCAGTAATCGTGATGTCGCCAGCTCTGAGGTCCCAGTGTTCCATTCTCAAACGGGGGCAATGTTTATATTATAAAATAAAATGTAAGCAAATGGATTTTGGTTAATTAATGAATCCATCTATTAGTATGTTATGACCAAGTTGTAATATTTGTTCAAAGAAAATATTGTGATATTAAAATAATATCACGAGGTTTCAGGATTCAAAACCATTTCAAACGATTTATTTTCACTAAAAACTCATTATAATTATCACAAATGATGGTCACAAAATTTACTTTACCAAAATATATTTTGAAATAGAAACACGGAAAGAACATCCCAGTCCTCTGCTAAATATAGTCCTTCCGTAAGTTTTGCCATAATCGCCACACTTTGGCTTCAGATCGCAGTATCAGACACTGCGCACCTTAGATGCTGCTTCTCGTAACCAATTTTCATAATTTGGTCTACAACAGCCATTGATGTAGTCAATTTTCTCACTTAGCCGCCTCTTATGACACTCCATGAACGAGGATGGCATATTCAGCCGATACCACCAGACACTGCCAATCTGACATTTTATACTAATAATTTCATCGTTTCCTTTAGAAAAAGAGAATAAAAGAAGAGGTTTCACGGCTTCCAACAAATATAAAAATATTAGTGTGTATATTTTTTTAAAAAATTAATTGAATATAACTTTTGTACACCAAAATAAAATCACAGAAAAAGAAACAAAAAGATAGACTTGGTTTACACAAAACATTTTGAAACATTGTTATGTTTTTAAACTTTCCTTTTCTATGTAAACACTAGAGTTACGAGAATTAAGACAAATTTTATTATAGTTACACCTGGACACACTGTCAATGAAACAAAACCGTTTCCAGCTCACCTTCCGATCCAATGTTAACACGGTATTAATAGTGATGCACTTAATCTTTGAGGTCTGCACAAGAGCGGTCGTAATAGCTGCCAAGAGGCACTTAAGGTCGCCGAGGTGAATTCGGACAGTGCGTGTATTAATGTTAACTACTAAAAATCAATACAGACATTGATTGGTAACAAAAGCAATTTATCATATTGGTTTTAAATATGTCCGTTCGTAGCGGATTTGATTAAAAGATACATGGGATGAGAACAACGACAGCAACACACAACTCTGATTCCAATGTTAGTAGCTGCCATCGTGAAAGCATCTAGAAAATATAGAATGATAAAATGGTTTTCATGAACTGTCCTGTCCGAGAATCAATCTTGCACAAGAAAACCTTTGTTTTTGAGGTACATTTACAGGGTTTCTAATGCATTACACAGTAATACCTTCGAAAAGGTGTTGACTGGTAATACCCTGTTACAAATCTGAAGCTTATACCCGAGGAGTATATAACATTCACGCATTTTCCAGTAATAGGGAGGCAGTGGTCTAAAGAATTTTGGCCTTCACACATTTCAATGGAGCTTTGTTTTAGACAACGTGATGGCCTGGCCTTCGCCGTTTTCATGTCTAAACTAAGTAAATTCTTCATATTAATAACATAAAAGTCTGCCACAAACATGCTCGGTAAAAATCAACAAACTGTACACAAAAAATTAAAGTATATATCGTGTTGATATTCTATCTCGAAAGTCAGGACAATTGAACATTGGAAAGGGATGGTGATGCCTGCGCTGGCTGGGGGCCCAAAGGTACGGGCAATACAGAACACGAGTTTCGCCTCAATGCGCGTAAGACCACGGTGGTTTCCAGCAGATGTCGCCGATGAAGACCTGGGTTTGAAACCAGCCCGTGTCAGATGAAATTTTAACTTTTTCTCTTTACTTATCATCAAAGAAGTTAGGCAATATTAAATGCAGAATAATAGGATAACACGAGAAGGAAGAGTGAAGAACAGAAAGCCTGCAATGGTGGCACCCCAGCGTGGCCGGGTCACTACAGCGAGACAGAGTCGATTCTCGAGTCAGCACCGAGTCGATCTCCAGTTCACGATCATGGCTCCATGGCATCATCGGGGTCAGGCTGCATGATTTTGGTCGGCCGGCGCCCAGCGAGCTGGCTCACGTTGTCCTCGTGTCGCCTCAGCGCGATTCCAGCGATGACCGGATCGCGCCTGATGTCCAACAGCCGAGTACGGCGTGATACGCCTTTGCCATTGCACATCCGGGCAAGGCTGGTAAAAGCTTGTGCCTGGCAGTGCCGTTACGCCTCAGCCCAGATGGTTACAGTCTCATTCACTGCCTGTGCCCCTGTTCTCGCACATTGCCACTGTGTGATTGATCGCCCGCAGTGGTTCAACGATACCTTTTCAACAACAGCGATTTAGTTGCTGGCTTGAGGTGATCGTTATTTGCTCAGTTGTTTTCGATTTTCACACAGTATGCCGTTACTTTGAATCAGAGAACACATGTTGTCATTTTCGTTTATGTGTGATTTACTAATTTATTGTTTTGGTTATTTTTAGCCAGCGGGATGAGTGGCGCATGAATAGAGTTTTATTCATTTGGCTGGCCGCCTTACCAACTTCTTCACTACTGAGCTTTTTACCGATACGCAATTTTTCATTGATTTTGTGCTACGTGATTTATACTGCAGTGGTCGCGGGTCTGAACCTGCCTGTGTCAGTTGGAGATTAAAATCATTTTTGCTCTTTAATTCTAATAACATAAAGTTACAGAAATTATATGCTCAAAATTGTTGTGTAATAATGTGTAAATAACTGCTATGGATGTAAACAACATATGGAGGGAAATTAACCTGCAATTTTATATATGAGTTACGAGCTTACGATTTTAACGTTTTATTTGCTTAACTGACATTGCATCACATTTTTTGCTAAAATAAGAGTCAGATTCGATCTCGAGGCAGTATTTTAGCATTGTAAACAGAACTGGAACAACGAAGGCATGAAATACACTCGTGAAAATAGAAAGATTTTTCACATTGAGTCGATTGGCTCCCGACTCGGATGCTTGAGCGAGCTATATTTCCCAAAACAAGTAAAGCTTCAATGACAACTTAGTCCACACACAAATACTTCCAGCTTAGGTCTTCAAGCCGGATATGATTTTGTTTAAAGGTGACTGGCCATGGTTTATTTACAAAGTTTTTAAAACCATCATTAGGATCGAACTAGTCTTTTGGACCAGATTTCGAATTATTTAATTCTATTTTTTTTTTAATGTCCGACAAACAACAAAACATTACAGCTATTGTTTTCCTGAAGAAGGCTGCATCCTTTTAAAGGATAACAAGAATACTTACACTTTATAATTTTGGTTAGAAAACATGAACAATAACTTTATTTTATTATTTATCTTCACGCATGACATATCGTGTCGAGGAGTGATTAGACACCACCTTTTTCAGGTCAAGATTATGGAGTCAAATGTCATCCTTCATCTTCTTTACAGCCTATAAAGAGTTGCTGCCGAATATAGCTTCTGTCAAAGATTTTAAAATCACATTTTCAATCGATAAATGCGGACGAATGTCTCGAAATATACCAGGCTAAAACACTATACAGCATAACGGCCATCAGCACTGTCAACGATATCTGAGTTCGATCCTCCGGCCGGTACTGGCAACATTTTAAGTCTATTGTAATTATTATTTTGCCAAATCCCATTTAAATCCGTTGTTTTAAGAAGAGCATCCATTCCAAAATTTGTATGGACGTAGCGTGAACCCGAAGAAAGTAGTCTTCAAACCTGCGAAACTGCTAACTGTTTGAGTTATAATTAAAAATATTAAAACTCAGTACAATTATTTCCTTTAATTCTTTCTGTATTGCAATATCAAAATATTATAAACTAAAACAAAAAAATAATTATGCCATTCTAATGGGTACATAGAAATCTGTACACTAAATCCTTTAATCTCCTCCACCAAAAATAAAATATATGAAAAATTATACAAAATATTATAAAAGTAATATGAAACTAAGATAACATAACACATGCGTTTATTAAATATCTATGAAAACTTACAGGACTTTGTAACACGATGCGATCATGAATATACACACTACAGGTTGGTGTCTGTGTCAAGTGTAACTTGACACCATCACAGCTTCTTGGAGGTTGCCGGGAGCATAAGACGGGGGTGTCTGGCAACCTCCGATACTACACACGGCTAGCAAACGTTTCTCCAGTTTTCAGCAGCAAATTCTAATTTTAAAAGTGTTATTGTTTTTATAAATATATATATATATATTAGTTTTTGTCACAAAAATTATTAATGTGAAAGAAACGAAAGAGTTTTTTAAAGCATCTCGATATTTGTTACAGGTCACTGACATCAGGATGCTTATGAAAGTCAGTATTTATTCACGGGGTCAAACATTCTTTCATGACGGAATAACGTGGACGAGTGAAACAGAGCGCAGTGATCGCAGCAATCCAGAGTTAGCATGTTTCACCCAAGAGGCGCACAGATGACGACGACAAACACGTCACCATAACAACAGCCTGCCGCGGCCTCACAGGCAGAGTCTGATTCTAGACAGTTCGGTCCTCGAGCTCAATCGAAGATACTGACAGTGACAGGTGGTGAGTCTGCCCGCCGAACCTTTGAGGTCCGAAGCCTGTTTCGCGCCTCGACCGCAGTTGCCCTGAAGAGCCCGCAGCGGCGCGACCGCCGCTGTGTCACCGCCGCCTGACAGCCCCATTGTCAGAGCCTGGTTGCGTGCACAAAGAGCATTCTATCTATCTGCCCATGGTCTCACATCTGGTGATGGGCACCAGAGATTTCAAAGCTCAAAACGTAAACGGAAAAGAAAAAACTGTGCGAACATTTTCAAACTCACCATATTATATTTTAACACCACACATATTAGATATTGATGACACAACGCAACCCAACGAAACATGTAACAACAAAGTCACGACAGGTGCTGAGCAAAAAGTGCCCACTTTGTTGAGATCGAGTCCGGTGGCAGCTGGTACTGTTTTCAGTGCACCATGCATGGTTCACGCCACGGCCACGGGCTCACCACCCGCCCACTGTCCTCGGTGAAAGGTGGTCAGCGATTCAATTACCTGACTGACCTCGTTCACTCAGACCAGAAGATATTTATTTATAAACATATTAACATATGAGTAGTAGCACTGTTTTAAATTATAACAAACAACATACTGTCTTTTTCTTTTGTCATTTAATACTCTCTTTCCTCCCTGTTCAAGGCCAATTTAAAAATATTGCCACAAATAAAGATCCTACCACTGCCATTGACTGCCCGCAATATCAGCAGGTCATCCCAAAAATCATTTTACTACTATTTATAAATATTTTTAGTCAATTGTGTTTTTGAGGAAAAATAAATGCTGAAGTTTAAAAGATAGATGAGAGTTATGAACATTTGCCAAAGCTGTCAAATAAATTAACTTTACCTGTGCACCCAATGTCGCGTGTAAGCGTTTTTTATGAAAGTGAGTGCAAACGAGCAGGTGGTGGTTTACGTGATGGTGTAGGTGATTATCGACCATGCTCACCTGCAATACCACAGTCACAGCAGATGAAAGTTGTTTGAAAGTGAGGAGATAAGCCTTTCTGAAGAGTCCCGGAAATTTGCTTATAGACGATAGAATCCGCTTCACCAACCTTTTATTTTAGACTGTACCAATGTGTTTTTCAAAACTTATGTACGATTTTCATCGTCAGCCTGACTTAAAGACAGCGCCAGGCTCACCACCGGTCATGACATCCCCAAAACTAATACAGAAAGGGACAGTGGGTCGAAGTGACTTAATAGTCTTTATTTGTATCTATCCCAGTATTGGGAATGGCATGTAAGATATTTCTTTGTGAATTTTCTTATTTATTTCCTTACACAGCAAAGATAATCGTGCGTCACCTGAAGTGATAAATCCAACGTTGTAAGACCCTGCGAACCTAAAAGACCGGACCAGAGTCATCTCAGAGGTGGAACGTCGTGGAGTCTTATCGCTTGGAGGATGCCTTGTTTAGGACGAAACACGTCGCGGTATCATGGGGCGATGGTATGCTTACCTTGGAGTCTAGTGTAGTGCCTGTGTATGCGGTGGGGAATGTTACATAATTAATGCAGGCATAGAGAGCGTGGTGATTTACTACTCTACGGAACAAGTAACATATGCCATTTGTTTCTGAACCTTGAATTGTACAATATTATTCTCAAAGTTACGATGACGGAGTGGTTTAAGATAGTAATTCGAGTCAAGAGACCTGAGTCTGATATCCAGCACGTAGCAATGGTTTTTTCAAAACTTTATCATGAAGCAAATGATCATAACGAAACAGGCTACGTAAAAATTGCGGCAGGTTCATCATCTGTTACGATATCCGGAAATAATGTATTCGATGAGCACTTCATTGTCTAGACCTCTGTTTACCCAAGTATGAGAAGTTAGGTCAGCAAACTAATTACGTGCCATTGATGAGATGAAATTAGTGAATTTTTTATATTTTAATAAAGGTCAGCTGTATAGTACAGGTACATCGCAGTATAACAGTAACGTAATCAAAAGTTTAAACATGAATTTTTGCTTTGTTATAAAAACTTGGCCTGTTTCAAGTTTATTCAAGCCATCAGGAGCTGGCTCCTTCCATTTGACAGTAACCAACGACGAGCGGTTCGAATCGTCGCGACGAACAAGATTCGTCTGATCGGCTAGATCCCTAGCTCGCGAAGAGATGTTGCATCTCTTGCATTTTTTATGATGTACTACGGGGCGTGCCCGAGGAATTGTTGTTGTTCGATTAATCCCATCCGCTGAATTTCACCATCGTACCCTTACGGCATAGTCAAAATTCCATCACCACCATCTTGATGCTTGGCATTCCACCACAATGCGTTTTTCGCGGAATTTTCTTGACCACTTGCACTTTATGGAATGTTCTATCGTCTATAGTAGGCTTTTTCGGGACCACACAACTTAGAGACCTTCAAGAAAAGAGCTCATATCTTCCTCAAAGCAACTTCCATCTGCTATGACTGTGGTATTGCAGAGCATGGGCGGCGGTAATCACTTTCACCATCACGTAAGCCACCTGCTCGTTTTCCTTTCTATAAACGCTTACATCTATGACATTGGGTACGGAGTAACGTTAATTTATTTGACGTAACCTTTCCGACGTAGTCACGGGTTTACATTAGACAATGACTTTGGCAAATGTTCATAACTCCTCAACTATCTTTTTAAACTTCAGCATTTATTTCCCCAAAACACAACTGATCAAAATATCAAGATAAATAGTAGTAAATTGATTTTTTGGGATGACCTGCAGCGTATTGCGCAGTCAATGCAGGTAGGATCTTTATTTTGCAATATTTTAGGGTGTTGAGAACAACAATAACACTTTTAATGATAAAACTATACACTTTTATATTAAATTTGCTGCCAAAGAACGTTTGCTAGCTGTGTGTAAGTGTCAAGGCTGCCAGACACCCTGGCGTCTTGTACTCCCGCAACCCTCCAAGAAGTTGTGATACATTGTCAAGTTGCACTTGACACAGACGCAACCTGTGAGTATTATGCTCATTCATGGTCACATCGTAAGCGCGCACCCTGTAAGTTTTCATAGATATTTAATAAACGCATGTGTTATGTTATCTTGGTTTCATATTACTTTTTGCGTAATTTTTGCAGAATTTTTTCATATGTTTGTTTTTGGTGGAAGGAGTGGTTCAAAGGACGAACAGCAGATTTCTGTGTACCCCAGTATTGGGAATGGCGGAGTTATTTTTTTTTTGTTTTAGTTTATAATATTTTTGGACAATGCAATAATACGAAAGAATTAAAATAATCAGTCAGAGTTTAAACCATTTTTTTTAATTATAACTCAAGCAGTTAGCAGTTTTCGCAGGTTGAAAGACTTCCGCTTTCTTCCGGGTCTACGCTACGTCCATACAATTTTTTTTCGGAATGGATATATATTTTAAAACAACGGATTTTACTGGACGACAAAATAATATGTAATTACAATAGACTTAAAATGTTTATAGTGCCGGCTGGAGGACGGAACTCAGATATCGTTGGCTTGGTCACTGATGGCCGTTATGCTGTATAGTGTTTAGCTCTGGGTATATTTTGAGACGTTCGTCCCATTTATCGATTGTAAAATGGATTTGAAGTAATCTTTGACAGAAGGCTATATTCAGCAGCAACTCTTATAGGCTGTAAAGAAGAAGAAGAAGGATGGCATTCTTTGCTCTTTTCCTTTAGTCGCCCTTACGACACCCACGAGAAGAAAAAGGTGGTGGTAATATAGTCGCGCCCACGACAAGATATGTCATGTGCGAAGATAAATAATAAAATAAAAGTTATTGTTCATGTTTCTAACTCAAGTCTATAAAGTGTAAGAATTTTGTTGTCCTTTAAAGGATCTGCGTCTTTCCGGGAAAGGAAACAAGGCTGTAATGTTTTGTTGTTTGCCTGACACGCAGCCGGACGTGATGTTTGGTCATTGCCGCTACGTATTCTATTTGTGTGACATCAAAGTTCAGTTCAGAACAGAGGCAAAGTTTTAAATAATAATACTTTCTAAGGTCTTTTAAATGTAAATTTAATCTAGTAAAACAAATTTTGTAAAAATTAAAAAAAAAAAAGTAAATTAAATAATTCGAAATCCCAGTTCGATCCCCAGTAAGGTCTCGCAGTTTTTCCAAAACTTTAGTACTACAGGCTCATGGCCAGTCACCTTTAAACAAAAATCATATCCGACTTGGAAACTGCTTTGAAGTATTTGTGTAAAGTGACCAAGTTGTCGCATTGGCTTCCTTGTTTTGAGAAATGCGTGATTATGCGTAAGCATCCGTTCGATTCTTGTCGGCTCAATGTAGAAAATCTTTCTACATTTTCATTGGGTCTTAGTGTTTGTCGTACCTTCGTTGTTTCCGGATTTAATAAACACAAGTGCTAAGGTACTTACCTCGGGATCAGTGGCAATGGCAAGTTGTACCAGTGATGTTATTCATATTTATTTATTTACTTTAAAAATGTGATTATAATAAATCGTTAAAATCGTAAGTTTGTAATCCTCTCAAAATTGCGGTTAATTTCCTCCATATGTTTGTTTCACATCCATATGGTTGTTACACATTATTAAGCACAGCAATTTTAGTATATATAATTTCTGCTTAACTCATGTTATTAAATTAAAAGAGCAAAATACCTTAAAATTTAACTGACACGAGCGGGATTCGAACCCAAGGACCACTGCGGTATCAATCACATGCTTTAAAGTCAATGAAAATTGCGTATCAGTAAAAAAAAAAACTCAAGTAAACAGTGAAGTTAGTAAATAATAATAAATGAATAAATATATTCATGCGCCCTTCCTCATCCCATATAGCTGGATAAGGTAGCCAGAGTAAATAAATTAAATAAATCCACACATAGATAGTGACAACATATGTTCCTCTGATTCCAAAGTAAGCAGCTGCTAATTTGTAAAAGAAGTGAATCGGAAACAACAAGGCAAAATGGCCAGTCCTCAGAAAAATTAAATCGTACCAACGGCTTAAATCGTATTTTACATTTGAAAAAATATCATTGTGACCTACCTCCCCAGAATCCAATCCTTTTTTAATCGCAGTCACCGGAACTAGGGAACACAGGTACAGGTAGTAGACCAGAGCTAGTCTAAAGTGGAATTCCTGTTAACAAACGCCTTTTAATACAAACTTCTGGTTTTGCTAATATTAGCTTGATAATGTACAATAACAAAAATACATCTACACGCTTATTTTCAATATTGGGGCAGATAGACGTCCGTATTAATTAAGTCCTTTCGTCCCACTTTCCAATGAAGACATTTTGGGACAACGCGACCAATGCTGAGCCTGTTCGCTATCTTTTTATGTAAACGATAAAAATCGTACATACATTTTGATGAGTACCATGACCATGATCAGCATGAACTGAAGATCTGAATCGGGTCTCTTTGACTCGAAAATTTGATCACGCAACCTCTCAGCTATAGTGACTATTATTTTTAATAAAGATTGCCACCATTTTCACTCAGAGCTTTTCCTGTTCTTCATCCTCCTTCGATATTTGTTATCCCTATCTATTTATTTCTATATTTAATATTTATTTTGTTATTAAATTAAAGTATGCGTTAAAAATTCATCTGACACGGGCGGAATTCGAACCCGCGATCTTCACCATTTCGTGGCGACGCTCACTTAGAGCCACCGTGTCTTACATGCATCAGTTGGAAATTTAAACTCGGTATTCTTATGTTACTTATGCCTTGTTTATTGGCATAGGCGCCATCTGTTATCCCTTTCCAGTGATAATTTGATAATCCTGGACTTTTCAGTTAGGAATTATCACGATTCAACTGTGTTCCATTGAGCTCATATTACCGGCAGTTGTGTAACGCAGTAATCGCATAAAAATTTTAAACGACTCTAATTAATTTAACTTAATCAGAGTGGTTCAATATTATCACCCCTTCAAACACCGGTTGTGTAGGATAGCGAAGTAAATATGTTAATTAGTGTGCACGAAACAGTTTATTATTAATCATGCAGCGTCTAACACCAAATCAAGATAAACATTATTCTTCAAACCCCTGACCTACCAACAACAGCAACGAATCGCGAATCTTTGTTAATCACGTAAAGGGAAAGGCTAACTCGACGAAGAAATTTTGAAGATCGCCGAATTAAAATAAACGAACAATTCAGCTCATGGAAACAACTGGATCTTACTATCACCGATACCATAAAAACGTATTGATGCTGTTTGGAGCAGCATATATGTAAAAAATAACTACGTCTATTTACGGCTACCTTGAATCAGTTGAATAATGTCGTTTAGATGATGTACAAAAATCTTTAACTTCGTAAATAATAGGTGATTCATTTGAAACCCGTTTGAAATCAGTGGAAGGAAAATCCTCGCGTATTGATGGCGTATGTAATTTCAGGTTGCCTCGCTAAGTACTAAATTGAGATAATGGAGCAACAAGCCAGACAATAACATTGAAATCGCTAACCTACCCGGAACGTCGCGATGAAAACTTAATCAGTCTTATTGGAAAATTGGTGTTATCAAACATCCGATAAACCCTTCCGACATCGTGTCAGCCCATCGTGTGCCGCATAAAGATAAAAAGAATACACACCCAAAACATTATCGTTAGGATGACGTCTGTACCAATTGTAATAATATCATAACCGCAGCACGGGCATAGAGTATGTCAAACTGACTAAATATCGATGTCATAAAATTTCAAACTGTATACTTGAATCGAGTGATTTAACGGCGGAATCATTTTTCGCATTTGTCGCGAAGTAGCTAAGAACCATAAATATAAATATGTGTGGATTAAACACGGCACAATACTCGTCTGACAGACAGACACATCAGCCATTATCGCAATACGCACTGAAAACGATGTTCAGAAAATCAAATCTTAAAGTATTAATTATAATATTTTTAAGTATACCATTTATAGTAATCGTTTTATCAAAATGTTGTTTGCATTAAATTAGTGTCTTGTTTGCGTAACAATGTTTTAAAATATTGGTTTGGGGTAGAATTGAACAGTTTTTACACTACGTCAATGCATTAACTGTAATGTTTGTTAAGATATTCTCGGAATGTAAACAACTGTTGTCGAAAATTCCATAGCAGTGTATTTTGGTATTACTGGTTTTCTTTCTATTTATTTCTCACATATTGTACCTATTATCCATTTATCATAATAGTTTAAAATACGTGTAGCAGACTTAAAAAAATGCGGCTATTATTATAATACTGTGTGGATCTTGTCTAGGCTTATCTTAGTGGCAAATATGTCTTCTCGTACATTAATTCCTTGGACATAGGTGGTAATCATGAGCTCATTTTTCATTGTTTTACAGTTATAAAAAAAATACAATAACGTGTTATATATCTAAAGGCCAATATTTTTATGAATAATTATGGATAAAAAAAGTCAGAACTTAGTTATTTATCATCAGAATTGTCGAGGTTTAAAAACGAAATTACATACCATGTATATAAAACATCTTGTCCAATACGTATGACGTAATTATTTTAACTGGAACGTGTCACCTCTGATATCACTTAATAACGAATTTATTGACACTAGGTATCAGGTGTTTAGAATGGATGAATGAAAGGACTGGCAGGACGGACGGTGTGGTGTGTTAGTGGCAGTATTACGCTCCCTGTGTGCGATACTGGTATCCGAATCACATACTTCTAATCTATCTGGTAGTAGCATCCTGTACCCCAATAATAGACTACCTTATGTTGAATCTGCAAATAAGTAATAACACTCTAGTAATATGTGCTGTCTATATTCCACCTAATCAAGGTTTTGTGTATATAATGCATTTATAAACATATTACAAAACTATTTACATGACCCTAATGCAACTTTGTCTTAGTGGGCGATTTTAATCTTCTCGAATTCAGTGGAATAACACATACACAGCCTATCATAATTAATGACCCACCATTCTCGTCTTGCTAATTTTATGGCTTTTTATAACTGCAGTCAGATAAACTCATACTAAATAAAAATAACAGAATTTTAGACTTATGTCTTACAAATATTATGGACTGTAGATTAGAGCCCACACCATCGTCCTTGATACCCCTGGGTGATGATTTCTTTCACCCACCATTTTTAATATACATCCCATTTCAAAATAACTCAAATGCCTGGACAGTACGTCATATATAAAATATTGTTATCAACATGCAGATTATAATATCATAAATGATGAATTATCCAACACGGATTGGGCCAGTTTTATTCCTTTGCCATCAAAAAATGTGAAGAGATGGTTTCTGCTTATTGAAGTACTATACAGAATAATAAAGAGACACATACCTACTAAAATAGTCAATTATTCCTCTTACCCATTCTGGTTTACCCATGAACTTATCCATTATAGTAAAAAGAAAATCGTACTTGATTAACGCGAAAAATATAACAGTGAGACTTATTATAATATTTTCTCGATATATAGAAAAAGAAGTTTAAACTTATGAGTAGACGTTGCTATTTAAAACTATTTAAGAAGGGTAGAAGGTGTGTATAAAAAATTAATATAAAATATTTCTGGACTTACATAAAAAATAGAAAGAATTGCGCGGATTTTCCTAATCTAATTTCATATAAGGATAAAACCACAAATAATCCGCATGAAATGTGTTCTCTTCTCTGAGTACTTTCAATTAGCATTTGAACCATCATCAGTTACAGATGGTTTTTATATCAACGATATTAAGAATCTAGATTTGAAAACTCCTGATAGTGTTAATGTAACTCTTGTGATATTGTAATAAGTAAGTGACGTACAGAAAGGTTTAAATACTCTGTTTCGTTAAGTGAAAGGGGTAGGAGCTGATAATATTCATGCCATTTCTTAAGGCCAATAGCTGTATCAATAAGGAGCCAATTACTACAATATTTTTAATAATGTCTACGTACTGGCGTATTTCCTGATATCTGGAAACAGCTAAAATTGTACCTTGCAAGAAGCAAGGGAGGCCATAAAAAGATGTTATTAATTATCGACCTATATCTATTTTTGTGACCCACTCTGTCAAAGTTTACGAACGTCTGGTACATAATGTTATATATCATCCTAGTTTGTACACAATACATCATACCTCAGCAGCACGGTTTCGTAAAACAAAGATCACTGTAACTAATATGTTAATTTTATGTAACTTACATATTTAAAGCTTTTGACGCTATATCGTGCTGATAGCGTTTACACGGACTTCGTAAAGCATTTGACAGAGTGGATCATAAAATACTACTTGAAAAATTATTTAATGGCATAAGAGGTAAATTGGCGTTGGTTTAAACTTTCATATAACTAATAGAACGCAAAAGTTGTATTGAAGGGCTATGAATCTAATTATAAACCTCGTCACTTGAGTAATCATAAGAATCTAATATAGGTCCTTGTTATTTCTGTTTATAAATGATGCCAACAACTGTTTTAAGTTTTAGAATTTCACTGTGCAGACGACCTAAAAGACGGTTCGGTTATTAATAATTCAGATGACTACAAAAGATTGCAGGAGGATCTTGATAATTTTTCTGCGCTGCTATGAAAATAAGCTAGAACTTAGTCCAATAAATGTAAGAGCATAACTTTTTACCAAAAAAGAATTGTGTTACATATCAATATAATCTCTTTGCGATGCCATTCTTGAAACAAACAATATAGTTAATAAGGGATCTGAAATTACATTTCTGATTCTAAATTACATTTTGATACATACATATAGAAAATATTGTTACTAAGGCGTATAAAAATATGGCTTTGTTATTCGCCCTGGAGAATTTTTTCTTAATGATCCTACTATATATTTGTATTTATTTAATCATGGTAAGACCCCAACTGAATATGCAGTGTCTATTTGGAGTCCTATTTACTATACCTATATAAACAATATCGAAAGAGTACACACAAAAGAAATTTCTTAGGTATATTAACTATAAATGGC
>JAGSMR010000629.1:0-20549 GCA_029286605.1 Sericinus montela | reverse complement strand
AACTATAAATGGCAATAAAAAAAAATGAAAATAAGCTAGAACTTAGTCCAATAAATGTAAGAGCATAACTTTTTACCAAAAAAGAATTGTGTTACATATCAATATAATCTCTTTGCGATGCCATTCTTGAAACAAACAATATAGTTAATAAGGGATCTGAAATTACATTTCTGATTCTAAATTACATTTTGATACATACATATAGAAAATATTGTTACTAAGGCGTATAAAAATATGGCTTTGTTATTCGCCCTGGAGAATTTTTTCTTAATGATCCTACTATATATTTGTATTTATTTAATCATGGTAAGACCCCAACTGAATATGCAGTGTCTATTTGGAGTCCTATTTACTATACCTATATAAACAATATCGAAAGAGTACACACAAAAGAAATTTCTTAGGTATATTAACTATAAATGGCAATAAAAAAAAACGTCTGTCTTATCAATATAATCTCTTTGCGATGCCATTCTTGAAACAAACAATATAGTTAATAAGGGATCTGAAATTACATTTCTGATTCTAAATTACATTTTGATACATACATATAGAAAATATTGTTACTAAGGCGTATAAAAATATGGCTTTGTTATTCGCCCTGGAGAATTTTTTCTTAATGATCCTACTATATATTTGTATTTATTTAATCATGGTAAGACCCCAACTGAATATGCAGTGTCTATTTGGAGTCCTATTTACTATACCTATATAAACAATATCGAAAGAGTACACACAAAAGAAATTTCTTAGGTATATTAACTATAAATGGCAATAAAAAAAAACGTCTGTCTTATAAAAACTTATTAAATCACCCATCCACTCGGCTATCGTGACTTTATTAAATTTATTACTAATCTGGTACTGCCTCTATGACGGTGACATGTTTACCACGTTTCGTTTCATAAATAATTTTAGTTTGAAAGTGGAATCTTCATATTTTCAAAATCCGTGTATTATGACGCATGATAAAAACATTGAAAAGTTTATTCAGTTGAGGCTCATAGTACAATGGAGACCACGAGCTGTGGTCTCCTTTTAAGTATGAGAAACTTGCGTAGAGTAGAAAGTTATATTTCTTTGCTTTGAAAATATAATAAATTTAAAAATTTTATCTCGCATGTATTGTAAGTTTTTTTTCAATTTTTATCAAGGTGTCTAATGTGGCTTTTCTTTCCACCTAAAAAAACTGAAAGAAGAAATAAAGATAAAACAAAGAACAATAAATGGAAGATCCTTCTAAAGGCAGAGATCTATATCGTGCAGTGGACTTTTACGAGCCGTTAAGTAAATTAAGTAAAAGACAATTAACATTCAATTAACAGTCACGATAGCCGAGTGGTTATGTTCGAATTTCGAGTCAAGAGACCGAGTTCGATCCTCAGTGAAGCTGCACCAATGCCTGGGTTTTCACAAAACCACATGTATAAATTATATCGCTGGCTTGGACATAAAGACGGCGACGGGCTCACCACATGTCACGTTGTCCCGACAATATCTTCGGTGGAAGGTGGGTCGAAGGGACTTAAATGTCTAGACTAGACCTCTGTTTACCCCTGTATTGGGAATTGCGTGAAGATATTTATTTACAATTAACATGGGTTTTCGCAATTATATTGATTTTTAAAGCATATTTATGCTAAAATTTTATGTGATTAAATTAAAGAGAAAAATGTTTTTTTAATTGGGCTACATATGCTTTAAAAAATAAATAAAATTGCGTAATAAAAAAATTAGTTGGCGTTATCTTAAAGAATACAAATATAAATTTCAACTGATGCGTGGAACACACGGTGGTTCGGAAGTTAGAGCGTTGCCACGATTCGGCAGAGATCGCGGGTTCGAATCCCGCCCCTGTCAGTTGAATAGCTTAGACTAAGCTTAGGCTATTAAAGATAAACAGAAGTGTGCATAATTTATAAAATGAAGTTGCTTGAAAACATCATAATAGTTCTATCGATAGCAACTCTTGACTGTCAAGTATCTAAAAATGTATTAAGTATCTCACGCTTTTCTTTATAGTCATCTTCACGCAATTCCCAATACAGGGGTAGACAGAGGTGTCTAGTCTAGACAATTAAGTCCCTTTGACCCACCTTTCACCGAAGATATTTTCGGGACAACGTGACAGGAGGTGAGCCCATCGCCGTCTTAATGTCCAACGATATAATTCGTACATAGGTTATTGAAAACCCCACGGTACGAGCCTGCCACCTGGGATCGAACTCGTCTCTTGACTGAAATCTGACCACCCAACCACTCGGCTATTGTGACTCTTTTAAATTTAAATTACCGTATTTATTGCCATCATTATCATAATTAGCATAACAATCTGTAAAAGTCGACTGCAGGACATATCTCTCCCGTGAGGAAAGATTTTCCATAATCGCCTCGCTTATCAATCAGATTGATGACCATAATACAAAGACACCTCGCAAGTTAAATGTTGCGGCCTGTCATCTGGCTATGTTTTGGCGAGTTGGTAATACCAACATCTGTCGGTAGCAAATTACATTTTCAGGGGTTTACCGACCTCTTACGATAACCACGAGAAGAGAGGGAGTGGTATTACTCTTAAACCGAAACCACATGGAATTTTTTTATTTAAAATTATTACATATATTTATTTATTTATTTATCTTCACGCACAATCCCTGACGGGGTAGCCAGAGAGAACAGATCGCCAAGTGTCACGATCCCTACATACTTCTTTCGCTTCTTTCAGATTCATCATCTTCTTCATACATGCACGTCTAGGTATCCGAGTACTCTTGACCCCCTCCCTCTCTTCGCGCAATTTGCTCACATGGTCTTCGAAAGTTAATCCGGTCTACCTCGACACCTTTTAATATTAACTTTCGCGCTATATATTTTCTTCACCATTCGGTCTTCACTCATTCGCTCAACGTGCCCAAACCATCGAAGCACGCCCTTATCCATTTTGAGACAAGGTCATCTTTCAACTCGTTATATTGCGAATCTCTTCGTTTCGCTTTCGGTCGGCCATGGTAAGGCCGCACATTTTACGAAGAGATCGCATCTCCACTGCATTCAACCTGCTTTTATGCTTCTTCTGGCATACCCAGGTTTCGCTGCCATATAACAAAGTCGGTACCAACACTGCGTTATGTATTGCAAGGCGTGCACTTTTCACAACGCCTTGCCTTTTGATTAACGCAGTCAGGGCACCATTGACTTTGTTCCCGGCAGCGACACGCCTGTCCACATCTAAATCACATCTTCCATCCCGGCTAAACGCACTCCCCAAGTATACAATTTCATTCACCTGTTCTAGACATTCCTGATTTACCCAATTTTGCACTTCGTTCTTTCTTTTTAAAAAAAATTCTAAAATTATTACATCAAACTTATTATTATTTTTAAATATAATTATTAGGCGACTCGACAGTCTAGTGGGTGGCCTAGTAATTACATAAGGGACATTAAGACGACGATAGGCTCGCCACCTGTCACGTTAACCCAAATAAGCTTCGGTAAAATGGGTCTAGACCTCTGCCTACCCTAAAAGTTATTTAAATAAATCATTTAGATAGGTTATCTCCCAAACCATTTATGTCAACAGGCAGTAGTGTATGATATCCGTGGTGTTACTGTTTTAAAGGTATGAAGAGTCACTATGTATATAAATTTTTATGATATCACTTGTGAGAAATTGATATAATAAATAAAATCTTAACGCTTCTGCTGTATTCAATACTTATAAAGATATGCTTAATGATACTTATAGAGGTTAAGCCGATTAAAGTTATAAGTCGTAATATAAACCCTCTGGATTACGGACGTTTCTAATTGTTACACGTTTAAGGTCCTCCATTATTCGCCCTTTTATTATCAGCTATAAGGAATTACGCTTTTATCGGAGATTTTGTATCAACAAATACTACCTTGTAGCGAAATATTGAAATCCCACGTAGAATTTTATGAAAAACTATTTGGAATATTTTCTTTGATTTAATATTTATATCAGCAAATTGAACACTGTATAGTAGGATTAAGTTTAACCAGAAACGTTTTTTTATCTTCACAAAATATCCCGATTCTGAGGTAGACTGCAGTCTAGATAATTCAATCTATCTACACACACCTTTTAAAGAAGCTTATCTGAGATAACGTGACACGTGGTGATTTCATCACCATCTTAGTGCCAAAGCCGTGGTATTGGTACAATATGTATTTACATAAATAAATATTCAAACATACTGACCTTCATATTCATTACACAAATGTTAGCTCTGAGCTGGATTTGAAACCACATCCTTTAGCTTTGAAGGCACTACAGGCGATCACTGAGTAATAAGAAACAGTTTTTGTAAAAGTGTGTAAAACTAATAAAACTTGAATTTGATGTCTCGACAAGTGATAATAATAATAATTGAATTTATGAGTTCAGTGTTGGCCGCAGATTAAATAAATTAGTTTTTGCTAACGCCTGTGATCTAAATTGGCTATAAGTTTCAGTATTTGTAACTTAAGTATAATAAAATTTAAACATTATCAATAGAAACAAATCAAGTACGAATTGAGCCTCGCTATTACGGTAACGTACACATATCATAATTTAGTTTTGTTTTCAATGTTTGTTGTATAATTTTCACGCTTTCTTCACTGATACAGCGGTAGTCAGAGATGTAGACAATTTGATTTTTGAGTAACATTTCCTGAGAGTCTTTTTAGTTCTCTTTTATTACCCGAGGGGTGTTATTACCTAGAGGGTAAACATGTCGTAAAATATTTGTAAAATAATTAATGAAATATATAATAAAGCATTTTTTTTGTTATCTATGTGTTATTATTTTAGCGTTGGCTTGGATACTAATACTAATAGGCTCACCGCTTGTCACGTTGTCCCAAATAGGCTTCAGTAAAAGTTAAGTCGAAATTACTTGCCAATATCTCTGTCTACTACAGAATTGAAAATTTACGTTAAGATAAAATTTTCAAGATTGCAAATTTTTAAAGATCGTATTTGTAAGGATAGTAAGTACTATAAAAATATTCATTTGGTAAAAGTTAATTCAGAAGTTTCGCGCTTAATTTAAAACGAGCACAAATTTGGATTTTTTTATCATGGAAATCAACCCTAATAATGAGGCAGCGTTACGACCAAAATAAAATTATTAATAACAATACTAGTTAATCAAAATGGAGTATCGTTTCATAAAATGTTTGAAATTTGTGATGACCCGATAACCGAGTTTGTATTGACTCTTTATTCGAAACTATGAGCTGCGTGTTCGAATCCTTCTTAAACATTTGTGTAAAAAATATTAATGTTTGTATTCGAGCCGTGGATGTAAATGTATTTATGTATATATATATATATATATATATATATATATATATATATATATATATATATATATATATATATATATATATATATATATATATATATTATTATATGATAAGTCACGATAGCCGAGTTGTTGGGTGGTCGGAATTTCGAGTTGAGAGACCCGAGTTCGATCCTGGGGATCAGTGGCAGTACCAATGAGTTTTTCAAAAACCTTATGTACGAATTTCATCGTTGGCTTGGACAAAGACGGCGACAGGCTCACCACCTGTCACGTTTTCCCGAAAATATCTTCGGTGGAAGGTGGGTCAAAGGGACTTAATTGTCTAGACTTGACCTCTGTCTACCCCTGTATTGGGAATTGCGTGAAGATATTTATATTTATTTATTTATTTATTATATGATAAAATTATAGTTGCGTTAGCGTGGACACTGAGATTGCGATAGCCTTACAACTTGTCACATTTTCCATAACAAGCTTTGATGTAAAATGGGTCGAAAAGACAAGTTCAATGTTTGGAAAATTGCAAGAAGAAAATTTAATCAACTATAAAATAATTTTAATCCACAACTTTATACCATTACCTTAAAAGATACCTTGTCAGATATATGATACCTTGTAATAATTAATCACCCAAATAATAAACAAATGTAAACCCGAATTAAGAACCTCCTTTGTATAAATTCGATTAAAATAAATAATTTCTTATAAGTACAAAAAAGTAGAGTGATTAAAAAAATATAGTTTTATGATAAAAAAAGAGAGGGGAGCTTCTTAAGATACTTTGTAATGCCTTTAGCTTTACCAAATAATGATTGGCATTTTTGCCAATAAAATGTTTAATTTTATTGACATCTAGGATCACAAGCCTATTATACGATAAAAAATCTTCTATTTTTTTTAAATAATATGAAATAATTTTAAGCTTTAAATTCGGCTAGTTACAAAAGCGTATTCATTAACTTTTGTAAATTATTATTTATTTTATTACAAATTTTTATGCGACGTGGCACGTCTTTATCGAACTAAATAAAATAAAAATTATTAAGTTATACCTAAGTAATTAGTAAAAAGGCAACAGGTACTTCCAGAGTAATTAAACTGTAATAAGAAACAAATTTTGTAAAATTAAGTAAAACTAATCAAACTTTATCTTGATGTCTCGATAACTTTAAGTGATTATAATTCAAATTGATTTCATAAGTTCAGTGTTGGCCGCAGATTAAACTAATTTGTTATTGCTAACGCCTATCATCTAAATTGGTTTGAAAGTTAGAGAACTTGTAATTTAAATTAAATGAAATTAAAAGATTACATATAGATTAAACCAGCTAGTTACGAGTCGGGTCTGTCTGTTACGATTCCGTACATCTTACGCCTTAGTTCATGTTTTACATTACAGCAATCGCTTCAATCGTGCGTGCGGGTCATCCATATCAGGGGTGTAAAAGGCCCCTTATGGGTTGCGAGTTTTGAGGCATTGCCTCATGACTGGCGTCTTCTCAGGGGCTGCTGCTCCCCGGTCCTGGGTACCGCCTTCAGCGGCGTTGTGTAGGTGTGTTACGCACTTTACGTCTTATGTCGGGACTTTATTGCACTTCCCCGGTCCTCTTCGGGCCGGGTGGCAATGAGAGAATATCTCTCGGGAGGGGTCGCCACCCGGTGGTCGAGCGTAACGGTAGCCGTTCCTGGATCGCCAGGCGATGTAGATGTTCGTGTGGCCCGTTGTCAGCACGGTCGTACATTCCGCGCGACACCCGGACCACGAATTCTTCGACCGTTTCCATTTTTAGGTCCCTGGCGATAACGTCATTAGGTAATAAAGCGACCTGCTCCAACTATAGTACGTAGTACTTTATTCTGTTGGACCTGTAGTCGCCGACGTTGATATGTTGAGGTGAACGCGTACCACGCAGGCGCCGCGTAAGTAAGTCTTGATCTTATATATGTTTTATATATACCTATCTTGGTTTTTACTGGTAGCTTTGTTGTTGATAGTACCGGATAGAGAACCGCCTTCGCTGCTCTCGCGCTACTTATAGCGTAGTCCACCTGCGCGGTGAGCCGAAGCGATTTGTCTATCCGGCAACCAAGATAGGTGACGGCGCCTGCCACTTAATCCTTTGCCCTCTTAGTTTGAGTTGTGGTGGCACGCGCCCACGGCGATTGGTGATTATGGCGGATGTCTTCCCGACATTAATAGTCATCCGCCATTTATCTAACCATTCTGGTAATAGGTCCAACAGTCGCTGCATCTTCTTGGCAGCGATGTTTGCCCGACGGACGACGTAAAGTACGCGCTGTCGTCCGCGTAGAGTGCGAGCATGACATCGTCTTCCCACTCTCGGACGCGACCTCGAGCGTGGGGATGTCGTTGGTGTAGATTGCGTACAGGCAAGGAGAAAGACAACTGCCCTGTGGAACGCCTGCTTCTATAGTGCGTACCGCCGAATCGGCTTGCTCGACGGTGACGTAGAAGCCATGCCCTACTAGGAACGATTCTACTAATCGTACGTAGCCAGGTGGTATTTTTCTTCTTGCAAGAGCTTGTATATTAGACCCGTATGCCACACTCTGTCGAAGGCCTTCTATGTCTAGTAAGACCCCAGACAGCAGCGGTCGCGATGTTGTTCGGCCGCTAAATAGTGTAACACACGGGCCAGTTGCGTCGTTGTAGAATGACCGCTACGGAAGCCGTGTTGTTCTACGCGTGGTTTCACGAGCGGGCGGAGCCTCCGTAGCAGTAACTTTTCGAATAACTTTGCTACGTACGATAGCAATGTTATAGGGCGATAGCTTGCCGGAGACTTCCTGTCTTTCCGGGTTTCGGCAGTACGACTATTCGTCCTTTCTTCACCCGTGGGGTAGTGTAGGGTGCGCAATATCCCGTTGTAAAGACGGGATAGCGCAACAAATCCTTTTCTCGGCAGTTGTCTTAACGCGACGGTTGTTATAGAGTCGTGCCCCGGCGCTTTGCGCAGTGGCAAGCGCAATGCCACTTTTCTCACTTCAGCGGGGGAAATAAAATCATCCCCGCTTAGTGGCGGCACCGGAGCTTCCATAAACTCCTGTACGCGTAGCTCGACTTGTGCGTGAAATTCTGCGGCGACAGCTGCAGCAGTATTAGGCTTGAATTGCCCTCGAGATGTTGTGCCAAGATCTCTGCCCGGTCCTGGTCTGTAGTACCGGTTGCCCACGTTGTCCACTAGTGGGCAAATCGGAGGTGGTTTCCGCAGAAGCTGTCGGTTGTTGGTGAAAGATGGGGGATAGTCAGCGCCTCTACTATACGACTATCCCATGTGTGACTTCTGTGAGCTTGTATCCCTTCCGACAGCTCCTCCGTTAGCCGATTTAGTCTGGTTTTAACTAGTGGGCAACGTGTGCGCGCCCAGAGTTTTCTGGCTTCTCTCTTCTTTTTAATTAGTGTTCTCAGCCGAAGTGGTAGTTCATCCTTACGGCGCGCTACAGGTACCGTCTTAGTGGCCGACAGATACACTTGATGTATCTTATCTCTAATATATTTGTCGGCCACTTCTACGTCATCTGCTGTCGTTATCGGCGCGCCGTATCCGATATTCGCTAGTCCACTTCGGTAGGTGTCCCAGTCGGTTCTTTTCTTTGTTCCTCTGGGCGCCATGGAGTCCACTGATTGTGCAATTGTGAATAAACCGGTAGGTGCTGCGTATCCAGGTCGTACAGCACCTCCGTTTGACCGGGTGAGTGATACCGTGACACAGTACGACATCTATAACATCCGGTCGGTGTTTCTGTTTGTGGGGATATGTGTTGGCGATTCTGTGCCTAACACTTCATATCCCCATTTCTCTGCATCTTCGTATAATACCTGCCATTGGGGATATGGTGTTCGACCCCATGCCGTGTGTTTTGCATTTAAATCCCCGGCAATTATGGCAGGCGATGTCCCATCGAAGATGCAGTGATGTCCGAGGGGCTTAGGGGGAACCGGGAGGGCGATAAGCTGCATATATCCTATGCTCCTCTCCGGCTATCCGTTGGCGTACACCTATCTTCCTTGTAGAGACATACGGTTGCAGCTCTAATTCTTCGTGTATTAGATCTCTCCTTACTAACACAGCTACGCCTCTATAAACTATGCTTTCGGGAGATATCTCATCGCGTCGATACACGAAGAAATTAGGGAGTTTGAATGGCTGAGATGGTCTTAGCTTAGTTTCTCCCAGCAGTACCACCTGGATATCGTACTGCTGGACAAGCGTTCTTAGTCCGGCGGTGTGGATCTTAATACCGCCGGCGTTCCAGTACAGTACTCGCAACTCAGCCATTTTTAGCCGTTGTCAGACGGGCCAGTGCGGTAACTACCGCTGTTAAGGGGTCAGCTCCCGTGGTCATCGCCGTGACGACGTCTCCCAGGATCTTGATTACGACGGTGACCAATTGCGCAAGTGCTTCCTCAACCGTCGTCGGTGGCGTGTGTTGTGGGGGGGAGGCCTCGGTTCTCCCCCTTACGGTGTGTGCGATTTGTGCTTGTTGCACTTGCGCATGCTGAGGTTTCCTGGCCCGTTTCTTGGTCCTGGGCCCTTCAGCGGTGGCAACGATGGGGAGGGGGTGGGGTGTAGAGGTTATTACAGCCTCGGACGTGGCTGTCCCCTTGTTTTTCTTCTTCCCCCTCCTCTTCTTTTTCTTTTTCTGAGAGGGTTGTACACCTCTCTCAGTGGTATTGTTTGCCGGTGGTGCCAAAGTTGTCACCGCGGCGAACGTGGGGCGGTTATTTGTGTGGGTGCCTTCAATCGCCGCCTTGCGGCTGAGACCGTGGCGCTGCCTGGCGTATTGGGTGTGGCCTTCTCGGCTGTGGGCTTTGGGCGGTTGCGCCGTCGAGCCTCGGGTTGGTACCGTAGGGGTATTCTAATACCCTCTTCCGTGCAATGCGCTGCAGTACCGGGCAGCGCCTATCATTTGCTGTGTGCGCCTTTGCACAATTGGCGCACTTTGGCGGACTATCCCTAGATTTAGTGCAGTCCGCCGCCGGGTGATCCCCTGCGCATCGAACGCACTTGAAGGGCCTTTAACAATTGTACGAGGAGTGTCCGAACCCCTGGCACCTGTGACATTGGGCTGATCCTTCCCTGCCCTGCCAGGCTTCTATAGTTATGCCTGGCATATAGAGGAGCTCATTTATCCCGTATAACCTCTTGAGCTCCTCGTCGGGGATGTGGTCCATTTAATACGGAAGAGGCATCCGGTCTGCCTCTTTCGGTGGGATGGACCTCACGAAGGTCACAGGGAAGCCTAGTTCTTCAGGGCCTCCTCGATGTCCTCCGGATTGGTCTCGGCGGGCAGTCCGCGCAAACCCACCCTTGTTGGTTGCTCTATGGACGGCGCATAGCAATACCACGCTAGCGTAGCATCGACCTTGCTACGCTCAACAAGGTATTTTTGTACCGTCCTATATTCCTCCTCGGTTTGGGACGGAATCGAACCCCTTCCCGAAAGGGCGTGCACTCGGCGCATGCCCTAACCGGCTATGCAACACTTTAAAGTGTTTCGCCCAGTCGGGCATGCACTCTACCACGATCGGGGGATATGCCTTTGTTTCCGTTTTTGCTTTGGTTTCTCGTTGTGATATTGGTGGGCTGCGCGGTCGTCGAGGCGTTGCTGCCATATTCGCATAGGTCGTCGTCGCCATTGGCGCATTTGACGGCCCCGGAATTGGACAACGCCCTGCCTGCGCGTCATAGGTCTGTGCGACCGGTAGCATAGGAGGCAGGGCGATAGGCGTGGCCCTATCTCTTTGTGGGACTCTGCGCATCTCCTTCCGGATGCGTGGAGTCGGGGTTGGGGGGGACACCTCTTCGCTTATATAGTCGCCGGGTGTGCGGTCAGGTTGAGTTGCACAACTCGCGGCGACTAGAGCGCGCTTTTCTTGCGTCGCTCCGTTCTTAATGTCCCCCCGTTCCAATGTCGGGGGCAAGTCTAAGTATGTCGTCGATGTGCCGACGCTGGTTCTCGCCCCAGGCAGCGGTACTTTGCGCGGGAGAGTACTCTGACGACGACGACGATGTCGATGACGGAGATTGTGGTGGCTGCAAGTGTATTCTTACAGGGGCTGCGCATACCGCTTGTCCTCCTGTAGATACTGTTCTTCTATTTCCGGTGGTGTGCGTTGGCGAGCCGCTCGCCGAGCTGCGTTGGTACCCGGTTCCCCGAAGTGGAAGCTCAGTTCCCACCCTGGGAGAGCGCGGGTGCGGTGCCCGGCGAAATTGCGCTTCGCGGCAACGGTTGCGGAACTCGCGACGGTTGCGTTGCTTGTTCACGCTGAGGTAAAATCCGTGATTGACTCGGGTCGAAAATGTTCCGTTCCATTAGTGGGCGGTCCACAACCGCGAGTCTTCTATGGTGGTGTTGTTCTTGCTTGTGGTAGCGAGCGGTCAGGGTTTGGTATCCGGTTTCCTGAGACTCTGTTCCGTCTCGCGGATTAATCGGTGTCTCCGACATCGCGGTGATTTTACGTACGCGTGGGGACTCAGGTGTTTTGCACCCCCGCCCCTCGTCGCTGTTAGCCTCACCGAGTGACCCCGGTGGCGCTCCCAGCGGTTTGGGTGGGTTCGTAGGCTGAGATACTGGTTTGCTAGTCCAGTAGAGAATTTCGCCACTCATATGTGTGGGCTGACCAGCCACGCATATGAGGTGCACGACCTTTGCCCTTTCCAATGAAAGGGATGGGGTGTGCTTGAGCAGACAGTTACTTTCCGCCGGTTACATTACGCACACAGGGATGTGTGAACGGAAAGTAACTGTTTTAGAAGGGGTGAGGTCACCCAAAGCCTCTTGCTTCAAAGCGTCTAGGGAGTAAAACTCAACCTTTCTGCCTATCCACCGAGCTCTTTAAAGTGACGGCTGCCGAGGTGACTTGTACTGGTCGAAACTTTCCAAAGTCCACCGATGCAACGCTACTCAAAGCCCTTCTTCCTAAGCCTAATCATGCCTTACTATTGTTTTTAAAGTTTAACGCGTAACTTTAATGTAGAACTATAAATAAATAAATATCTTCACGCAATTCCCAATACAGGGGTAGACAGAGGTCGAGTCTAGACAATTAAGTCCCTTCGACCCACCTTTCACCGAAGATATTTTCGGGACAACGTGACAGGTGGTGAGCCTGTCGCCGCCTTTATGTCCAAGCCAACGATATTCGTACATAAGTTTTTGAAAACCCATTGGTACGAGCCTACCAACTGGGGATCGAACTCGGGTCTATTGACTCGAAATTCCGACCACCCAACCACTCGGCTATCGTGACTTTTGTAATGTAGACCTGCATGACATATAGTAGTAGAGAATATGTAATACCACTTTCCTATGTTCTCGTGGGTGTATTCCAGAGAGGGACTAGTTTTAGGATTGACTATTTGTTACTATGGAAAATTACATTACGGGTATATCGAATCGGGGATATGCTTAAATAAAGTAGCTGTCAAAAACATAACTAGTTTTTGTTTTTATGTACATACGACAAAAATGGTCAAAACATTATCTAAAATAGTAGAATAAAAGATACATCTAGCTCAAGAGATATACACATAGATAGATATACCACTAGTAAAGATTGAAATGCTCCAGTAACACAGAGTACTTCAGGTTTTTGTTTGATATGTAGGACAAAAGGCGGATTATTCCTGTAGTAACTGAAAGCAGGTAAATAAGAAAGACTTTGAAAGCTAATTAAAAAAATGAAACACAACATACTCTATAAGGTTTTCACAATAATAAACGCTTATTAAATTCGATGTCCTCCCTAGACGAGGTTTACACAGGTTTTATGTCTCTGGTTCAATTCCCATGTATCAGTCATGACTAATCCATATTGGTTTCTGTTCTTCTCCAACCGTATCTTTTCCCTCTCAATCAAGCGGAAATTCCATTATAGTTCTTTAATTTACGTAGAAAAAATTACCTAATTTATCATCCATATCGAGGGCGATATCATCGCATCTATAAGCTATAATAGTAAAGTTAAACTAGTCTCCATTGATTACCAGATGAATAACATCAGTATTACAATACAGTCGTTTTACGCTGAAATTCAATGATATCACTTCCTTATCGAGTCAATCCTTTTATGCAGCCGTTACACGAAAGTACCCTCCTATAAAAACTCACTTCAAACAATTTAAAACTCAACCTCTTTTTCCTAAATCGAATCGAAAAACGATTCGATTCGAGAGAGATTTTTTTGAAAGAAAACCTAAATCGTTATTTTTTAGCTTATTTGCGTCAATAGATGTCGTTATGATACTTTTATTTTAATTTTTTAATATTTTAATTTTTGCGGTGAAAGGAGGGTCAAAGGGACATAATTGTCTAAACTAGAACTCTGTCTACCTCTGTATTGGAAATTGCTTGAAGATATTTTATATTTTATTTTTATATTATAATAAGTAAATAATAATAATAATATACATATCATCTCCAATACAATCATTTTTGTGTCAAAACTGTAATTAAGGTTAATTCAATTTAATTTATATAACTTTCCTCGAAATCAATCATTCTCTTAAATATATTTATACGAGTCTATATTAAAACTAAAGGTCATTCATATACTTACTAATTTACGAAACTATTTTATCCATAATGATAAAATTTGGCACGTAGATAGATTGTGAGGAGTAGACTAGTAGTTAAAAGGAGTTTTGGGGACGGAGTTGAACAGGGGATGAAAGTTTGTATGGAATTATGTCCTTTCTAAAAGAAGAAACATGCAAATTAGAGTATAAGCAATTGATTACAACTAAAAACGAGTGAGCTTTCGTCTACAAGACGAAGAATGAATACCGAATGAACATGAACACATGAACTTTTTACCTCCATCTATACGAATATATACACATATATGTTTATTTTTATATTATTTTCTGTAAATTTTCAAATTTATTGTGGCTTTTCATTTATTCACTAATAGCTTTAACGGAATTGAAACTTTTAGCTTTTTCCTACAAAAATGTACGAGGAGTAACTCTCTCTGACCCCTCCCCCTCTATCTTTTCTATCTTCACTTACTTAAACTCCCTTTCAACTTCCGTTCGCTTCGCCCGATCACACTTTTCGTAATACTTTCGCCACACATTTACCGGCTTACTCCCCAAATCAAGCGTGCGTGAAGAAGTAAATTTCTGTAAACTAAACAAAATAGCTGTAATAATAAATGTAAACAAGCTAATTTGTGCTTTATAAGTATCGCCGTGTGGTTACCATGTGAGAGTATGACCCCCCTTTCTTACTGTTACTATCGTAAGAGGCGACAAAAGGAAAAGCCAAAGTGAAAGAGAAAGTGCCATAGGCTTATGTGTGTTATAAGCATAAATATGTCTATTATTTGTGTGTTATATCATGTGTGTTATAAGAAAAAATTTAACATTACTCGGGAGATAAAATTACACTGCCTTTGCCTGTAAAAGGTTGCAACCCTTGAACCTTTTTTCTCCAACGGTTGTCAGTTCTGCGAAGTTGCAATTATCCGACCAGTTCGTAGAAACCCTTATTTCATTCCCATAACATACAGATTGAACGAAATTAATACATGAAAGTTTCTGAAGTTACTTTTAAGTTTTAATAGTGCCGGCATCGAAGATCGAACCCGGTTACTTATCAAAACCAGCACACGCAAATTTCCACTTCAGTAATTTAAAGCACTTAACAAGGGAATCCTCGAAGACGTTTTCTCTTTGTTAAAAAGCTATTATGAAGTTCCTTATTGCGAGAGGAAGCAATTTATTTAGTAAAGTTAATAAATCTTTAAGCTTACACGAGCTTATCGTGCTTACAGAAACATGTGTAGTATGTTGAAAGGCAAGAGGGCAGTAACCCCACAATAAAACGTTATTACGCAACTCTGGTATATTCATAAATTGGGGACCCTTGTCATTTGCGGTATTTAGGATTTTAATATGGAATACGTGAAATTATTGTTTTGGGAAAAAATGTTGTGAAATAATTACAAAACGGGTCCACTTTATCCAGTATTTTTCTTTCCTATTACCGTGTGGTTTTTGGCGTAAGAATTTAACTTGTATTACCATTTTTTTGTCGAGGATGTCGTAAAAGATGGCCAGGGGACCAGGAGAATCCAAATCAAATCCTCCTAACAAAATATGTCTATTATTTGTGTGTTATATCATGTGTGTTATAAGCATAAATATGTCTATTATTTGTGTGTTATATCATGTGTGTTATAAGCATAAATATGTCTATTATTTGTGTGTTATATCATGTGTGTTATAAGCATAAATATGTCTATTATTTGTGTGTTATATCATGTGTGTTATAAGCATAAATATGTCTATTATTTGTGTGTTATATCATGTGTGTTATAAGCATAAATATGTCTATTATTTGTGTGTTATATCATGTGTGTTATAAGCATAAATATGTCTATTATTTGTGTGTTATATCATGTGTGTTATAAGCATAAATATGTCTATTATTTGTGTGTTATATCATGTGTGTTATAAGCATAAATATGTCTATTATTTGTGTGTTATATCATGTGTGTTATAAGCATAAATATGTCTATTATTTGTGTGTTATATCATGTGTGTTATAAGCATAAATATGTCTATTATTTGTGTGTTATATCATGTGTGTTATAAGCATAAATATGTCTATTATTTGTGTGTTATATCATGTGTGTTATAAGCATAAATATGTCTATTATTTGTGTGTTATATCATGTGTGTTATAAGCATAAATATGTCTATTATTTGTGTGTTATATCATGTGTGTTATAAGCATAAATATGTCTATTATTTGTGTGTTATATCATGTGTTATAAGAAAAATTTAACATTACTCGGGAGATAAAATTACACTGCCTTTGCCTGTAAAGGTTGCAACCCTTGAACCTTTTTTCTCCAACGGTTGTCAGTTCTGCGAAGTTGCAATTATCCGACCAGTTCGTAGAAACCCTTATTTCATTCCCATAACATACAGATTGAACGAAATTAATACATGAAAGTTTCTGAAGTTACTTTAAGTTTTAATAGTGCCGGCATCGAAGATCGAACCCGGTTACTTATCAAAACCAGCACACGCAAATTTCCACTTCAGTAATTTAAAGCACTTAACAAGGGAATCCTCGAAGACGTTTTCTCTTTGTTAAAAAGCTATTATGAAGTTCCTTATTGCGAGAGGAAGCAATTTATTTAGTAAAGTTAATAAATCTTTAAGCTTACACGAGCTTATCGTGCTTACAGAAACATGTGTAGTATGTTGAAAGGCAAGAGGGCAGTAACCCCACAATAAAACGTTATTACGCAACTCTGGTATATTCATAAATTGGGGACCCTTGTCATTTGCGGTATTTAGGATTTTAATATGGAATACGTGAAATTATTGTTTTGGGAAAAAAAAATTTTGCACAGACTTTCGATTTTTATCCTTTCAGCATAACTTATCAACAAAATTGAGATAGTCCGTTGCACAGAAAGGTGTGATGATTTTCAACACTCGACAACAATTCTATTTATTTAATACGCTGCATTTAAAAAAATGTCAAATCAGTTTTACTGAATGGCCTGACGGACGTTTCCTTTAAGAAACCTTGGACACAAGAAGATATGCGGCGAATTGAAAGCAGCTCATGTAAACGATACAGAGACTTGAACTTAAAACTGATAACTTATGAACTGATTCGCAGAAATACCATAACATGTTCTATGTCTTACAAATTGTAGATTTCGGCTTAATTTGGAGGATGAGAAGACTTGAGTTCGATAATGAGAAGGAACCCTTTATGGAAATTATTTTTTTTTTCGAAATTTAGGTACAATTTGTCATGTCATGTCATGTCATGTCATGTCATGTCATGTCATGTCATGTCATGTCATGTCATGTCATGTCATGTCATGTCATGTCATGTCATGTCATGTCATGTCATGTCATGTCATGTCATGTCATGTCATGTCATGTCATGTCATGTCATGTCATGTCATGTCATGTCATGTCATGTCATGTCATGTCATGTTGGAAATAAAATAATTTTATTTTTTATTTTTAATTTGTATCGTTATATTGGTCATTGAGACGGCGATAGGCTTACCATCAGTCACGCTGTCTCAAATAAGATGCGATGACCATAATGATTTCTTGTATTTACGCGAATACTAGTCATTTTAAATAAAACGTATACATCGTACTTACGTACGTACGTTACCGAAAGTAATATATTCAAATGACATATATAGATAGGGACAACATCACATACTTTCTCCAATCTCCATTCTCCCACGGAGGTCGTCAGATTCGACAGTAGTTAGAAATAATAGCTAGAACGTTTAAAAAGAACGCTGAATAAAGCGGTCGTCAGCGCTGAACGCGCTGGTTTAATAAAACGGTACACACGGCATATATAAAGTACCAACATCAATTTCAAAATTGTAGGTCATACAACATCAGGCAATTTTCCACTGCACAGCGCTCTCAATTTGGGAAAAAGCTTAAAATAGGTCGAAGTCTGAAACAATGCAACAGAAAAAGCAAGTAAAATTTTTGGCCTTTAACGATATTTGAAAATATGGTAACGGTTTAATAGTCAGTATTTTTCCTATTACCGTGTGGTTTTGGCGTAAGAATTTAATATCTATTACCATCTTTTGTCGAGGATGTCGTAAAAAGATGGCCAGGGACTAGGTGAATCCAAATCAAATCCTCCTAACAAAAGAGGTTTATGATGTGGGAACATATAAGCTGTTATAACTAAGTTACTTAAGTAAGTTATAACATTTACGCAGAAATACCATAACATATTCTATGTCTTACAAATTGTAGATTTCGGCTTAATTTGGAGGATGAGAAGATTTGAGTTCGATAATGAGAAGGAACCCTTTATGGAAATTATTTTTTTTTCGAAATTTAGGTACAATTTGTCATGTCATGTTGGAAATAAAATAATTTTATTTTTATATTATTTTCTGTAAATTTTCAAATTTATTGTGGCTTTTCATTTATTCACTAATAGCTTTAACGGAATTGAAACTTTTAGCTTTTTCCTACAAAAATGTACGAGGAGTAACTCTCTCTGACCCCTCCCCCTCTATCTTTTTCTATCTTCACTTACTTAAACTCCCTTTCAACTTCCGTTCGCTTCGCCCGATCACACTTTTCGTAATACTTTCGCCACACATTTACCGGCTTACTCCCCAAATCAAGCGTGCATGAAGAAGTAAATTTCTGTAAACTAAACAAAATAGCTGTAATAATAAATGTAAACAAGCTAATTTGTGCTTTATAAGTATCGCCGTGTGGTTACCATGTGAGAGTATGACCCCCCTTTCTTACTGTTACTATCGTAAGAGGCGACAAAAGGAAAAGCCAAAGTGAAAGAGAAAGTGCCATAGGCTTATGTGTGTTATAAGCATAAATATGTCTATTATTTGTGTGTTATATCATGTGTGTTATAAGAAAAAATTTAACATTACTCGGAAGATAAAATTACACTGCCTTTACCTGTAAAAGGTTGCAACCCCTGAACCTTTTTTCCCCAACGGTTGTCAGTTCTGCGAAGTTGCAATTATCCGGCCAATTCGTGGAAACCCTTATTTTATTCCCATAACATATAGATTGAACAAAATTATTACATGAAAGTTTCTGAAGTTACTTTTAAGTTTTAATAGTGCCGGCATCGAAGATCGAACCTGGTTCCTTATCAAAACCAGCACACGCAAATTTCCACTTCAGTAATTTAAAGCACTTAACAAGGGAATCCTCGAAGACGTTTTCTCTTTGTTAAAAGCTATTATGAAGTTCCTTATTGCGAGAGGAAGCAATTTATTTAGTAAAGTTAATAAATCTTTAAGCTTACACGAGCTTATCGTGCTTACAGAAACATGTGTAGTATGTTGAAAGGCAAGAGGGCAGTAACCCCACAATAAAACGTTATTACGCAACTCTGGTATATTCATAAATTGGGGACCCTTGTCATTTGCGGTATTTAGGATTTTAATATGGAATACGTGAAATTATTGTTTTGGGAAAAAATGTTGTGAAATAATTACAAAACGGGTCCACTTTATCCAGTATTTTTTCCTATTACCGTGTGGTTTTGGCGTAAGAATTTAATATCTATTACCATCTTTTTGTCGAGGATGTCGTAAAAGATGGCCAGGGGACCAGGTGAATCCAAATCAAATCCTCCTAACAAAAGAGGTTTATGATGTGGGAACATATAAGCCGTTAAGTAACTAAGTTACTTAAGTAAGTTAAGTAACATTTACGCAGAAATACCATAACATATTCTATGTCTTACAAATTGTAGATTTCGGCTTAATTTGGAGGATGAGAAGATTTGAGTTCGATAATGAGAAGGGAACCTCTTTTATGGAAATTATTTTTTTTTCGAAATTTAGGTACAATTTGTCATGTCATGTCATGTTGGAAATAAAATAATTTTATTTTTTATTTTTAATTTGTATCGTTATATTGGTCATTGAGACGGCGATAGGCTTACCATCAGTCACGCTGTCTCAAATAAGATGCGATGACCATAATGATTTCTTGTATTTACGCGAATACTAGTCATTTTAAATAAAACGTATACATCGTACTTACGTACGTACGTTACCGAAAGTAATATATTCAAATGACATATATAGATAGGGACAACATCACATACTTTCTCCAATCTCCATTCTCCCACGGAGGTCGTCAGATTCGACAGTAGTTAGAAATAATAGCTAGAACGTTTAAAAAGAACGCTGAATAAAGCGGTCGTCAGCTCTGAACGCGCTGGTTTAATAAAACGGTACACACGGCATATATAAAGTACCAACATCAATTTCAAAATTGTAGGTCATACAACATCAGGCAATTTTCCACTGCACAGCGCTCTCAATTTGGGAAAAAGCTTAAAATAGGTCGAAGCTCCGAAACAATGCAACAGAAAAAAGCAAGTAAAAATTTTTGGCCTTTAACGATATTTGAAAATATGGTAACGGTTTAATAGTCAGTATTTTCCGCTATTTCTTCTCCAAAAAAGCTTTGGAAAAAAATTTTGCACAGACTTTCGATTTTTATCCTTTCAGCATAACTTATCAACAAAATTGAGATAGTCCGTTGCACAGAAAGGTGTGATGATTTTCAACACTCGACAACAATTCTATTTATTTAATACGCTGCATTTAAAAAAATGTCAAATCAGTTTTACTGAATGGCCTGACGGACGTTTCCTTTAAGAAACCTTGGACACAAGAAGATATGCGGC